>CM022489.1:29835357-29896993 GCA_011952105.1 Coreoperca whiteheadi
CCCCTGTAGTTTGCCTACTGGGCAAACAGGTCTATGGATGATGCCGTCAACATGGGACTGCACTACATCCTGCAGCACCTCGACACTACAGGGACATACGCAAGGATCCTGTTTGTGAACAGCTCATACCATCATCCAGGTTGAACAGCTGGCCCTCAGGTGCGGTCAGAAAAACCTGGAGCTGAACACACTCAAAACTGTGGAGATGACACACTGCCCCACATCACCAAACTCAATAACACTGGGTTTACTGTAGAAACCTTTAGGTTTCTGGGATCCACAATCTCTAACATCCATCACTGTCTGGTTTGGATCAGCCCCCCCCCAATACTAACGGACTGTCAGGACTGCTCAAGCACCGTTTCTACCCACAGGCCATCACTCTGATGAACACTTGACACCAGTTATATAGCGTCAGGAACAATCCCTGTCGAATGAACCTGTGACACTAATACCCACTGTACATCTATCTCATTAGTTATGTAAATATGAAAACTTTCTTAATCTACGCATGCTGTCATATCCACCTACCTCATGTATATAAAGCAACCAGTTACATTATTCTTATTTTAGCACTATTTTCAGTCTGCACCATTGCACTAATTGTCTTACTGTTTACAGAGGTTACGGTTGTTGCTGTTTTGCCATACTTGTCTACTTCTGTGCATGTACATAGAGAGCAACGTAAAATGGGAGTGAAATTCCTTGTACCTGACCAATAAACATGATTCTGAAAACTGAATTTTACATATCATTTTTCACTTGGATTGTGGATTTGTACACAAAGAGCAAACACTCCTACCTTTGACAGATCTACAGGAACATCAAGGTAGTGGTCGAGGAAGTTGGCGTTCTGTTCAGGATCCAGAAGCTCCAGCAATGCAGAAGATGGATCGCCCTGGTAACCTCGACCAATCTTATCTACCTGGTAATGATTAAAGAAAGTCTCGTTCTCATCAATAGCAAAAATACATACAGAGTGATGTTGCTAGCTACACGTCCTGAGTCTGACGCATTAACATCTGCCATGACGCAGTGAACTTAATGTTGACGCATCCAGGGGACCATATTTTCCACTGATAATGCTACATTGTGAACAACACGTCCATGTTGAAATTATAGAAATAAACATTTCTGTCAAAAAAACGTTTTCTTACCGTCTGTGCATATAGGCCGAAAAACTCTTCAAATACCGTCTCTCACTCACACAATAGACGGTGAATTAACAGTGTTTAATTCGGCATGTATCTGATCCACCAACCAGCACGTAATTTAGGGAGAAATCTTCATTTTTGAAATGTTCACCTCTCATTCCCATGGTTTTCTCCCATTAAAATAGTGCAGCTAACCAACGGAGCTTGATAGTTCAGGCAACACAATCCAAAGTTTGTACAGTTTATCTTTATAGATTATATTGATGCAGAATTGACAAGAAGAATGTGGACATATTACGCCTTTTATCTTGTGTTTTTAGAGTTATATGTATGTATGTATGTATGTATGGTATGTGTCATCCTCAAGCTTGGGTCCTCTACCAGAGGCCTGGGAGTTTGAGGGTTCTGCGCAATAGCTTAGCTGTTCCTGGGACTGCACTCTTCAGGACAGAGACTTCAGATGTTGTACCTGGAATCTGCTGGAGCCACTCGCCCAGTTTGGCGGTCACAGCCCCCAGTGCTCTAACTACCACTGACACCACTGTTGCTTTTTCTCTCCACATCTTTTCTAGCTATTTTCTTCTTCTTAATGTTGCTATTTTGACCTTGGGACTCCCAGCCCATACTCATGGCAGATGTTCCTGTACACTATTCCAGCCACTTGTTTATGGCATTCCATGTATGCTGTTCCTGCTTGTATCTTACACCCTGCTGTTATGCTGAACTGTCTGAGGGACATCTTTGCACAGTCTGCATCTGGGGTCTTGTCTAGTGTGGTAGACCTCAGCCTCTATTGATCTTATACTGAGTGTCTCTACTTGTGCTCCCACCATTATGGTTTCTGTGCTGTCCTTGAGTCCAGCCTTTTCCAGCCACTTTTAGGATTTCTTGATATAAGCCACTTCTGCTATCTGTCGGTGGTACGTGCCGTGCAGGGGCTTGTCTGTCAATGATGGTTCATCCTTGGGGTTTGTGCTGCCTGAGCCTTAGCCATTCATCAATAAGGGCTCCCTGATGTACTCTTGGATCTCTGTTGTTTCATACTGGACAGGGGTTCTGACACTCACTAGTCCTCTGCCTCCTTCGTTCCACTTAGTGTACAGTCTCAGGGTGCTGGATTTGGGGGGAAACCCAACCCCCATTGTGAGGAGCTTCCTTGTCTTGATATCAGTGACCTCTATCTCCTCCTTAAACCAGTTTATTATACCAGTGGGGTATCTGGTGACTGGGAGGGTGTATGTGCTGATGGCTCAGATCTTATTCTTCCCATTCAGCTGACTTTTCAGCACCTGCCTTACTCTGGTCTTGCAGTCGCGAGTGGCTGCTCTATCAACCAGTAGCTTCCATGTTGTGTAGAGGCAGCGATTTGGCTGAAAGTTGGATCTAATCGTTCCCTTATGGAAGTCTATCATGATCAGGACTGTCAGTCCCTGGGTTAACCATTCTGGGCGGGTCCCATCCATTAGCAGTTGGTACATTTGTGGTGCAAGGCGTTCATGGTATGCAGTTAGTTTCTTCAACCAGTAAGTGTGGATCATATCAGCCAGGGCCTGATGCTGTCTAGCTCTTCATACCTGCACTCTTTCTTGGATGTCTGCCATTCAGTCCATGAATGTATTGTTCCCCAGCACCTGACGCAGACCTATTTGACCCAGGCGACATCTCAGCCGGTATGACTCTTCTTTTTGCAGTTTTATCTCATTGACACTGAGGTAGGCAAGTAGCATTAACAACCTTGTGTAAGGGTCCACCTGACACTCACAAAACATGTCTGCTGACATCTGATCTAATCAACTTGAAACACCTTGGCAATCATCAAGAGTCATACAATTAGTTTTCTGAAACATTCAGAAATATTTAGCAACTAACATCTTAAATCTCTGTCCAGAAGAGTGCAGTCCTAGAAACAGCTAAGATACTGTGCAGAACCCTCAAACTCCCAGGCCTTTGGTAGAGGACCCGAGCTTGAGGATGACATGAGAGAGGGGATTTTTGTTTTTAAAGTTTACACTTAGTCGTGTGCTAAGTTCTTTGTATCTTTTACAGAGAAGTAATAGAAAGCATCCAGACTGGAACCATTACAAACTGGCATTGGATGTGCAAGGGCCAGGACAGGAGGGCTCTGTAGTGGATGATTAAAACCGCCCAAAACATCAGTACCATCTACTGAGCATCATCATAATTGCACCATGATGTCTGGATCCGTCCTCTATACTTATGTTTTACAACCTACATTTTATCATTATAATTGTATATAGTATTACTATTCTGTTGTGAATCTATTCTGTACATACGGCATATATTGCATGTCTGTCCATCCTGGGAGAGGGATCCCTCCTCTATTGCTCTTTCTGAGGTTTCTTCCATTTGTTAAAAATAGTTTTAATGGGTAGTTTTTAATTTTTCGAATCAAGGGTCTAAGGACAGAGGGTGTTGTATGTTGTACAGATTGTAAAGCCCTTGGAGGCAAATTGTGATTTGTAATATTGGCCTGTATAAATAAAACCGAATTGAATTGCGCAGAGCCAAATGATACTAAAAGACAACACCCTGCTGCCGTCTGACAAGTGATAGAGAAGTAGCCGCTGCCGTACACCAGACTACAGAACAGATTCTTTCCTCAGGCTGTGAGACTCAGGCTTCCTGAACTCCACCTCATCCTCTGCACTCTACCATCAGTAAATGACATGGAACTTTACACTGACATTGCACATACTGTCTGGGTGTGTACATGTAAACACCTATTTATGACCAAATACCTGCAAAACCAATGATATTCCAATCAGCTTCAGCTGTACGTTCTGATTAATGCCAATAAAAAAATGTTAACATGCTAACAAGCTAAAATAACACGACGAGCATGGTTCACAGTATACTTGCTAGACATCACTATGCAAGCATGATCATTTTGAGCACGCGATCATACTGATGTGCGTTTTTATTTTCAATTACAGCCTCATCGAGCCGCTAGAATGGCTGTAGACTCTTAGTCTTGAATCCATTTTGGGACAACATTGTTGATCTGATTAACAATTATCCTAGACATTTTTATGAATTATAAATGTGCGAAGTAGGTTAAGCGCAAAATCATGAAAAAACATTGTGGAATTTAGGATGATTTTTAGAGCCCAACCGATTTATCGGCCTATCGCCAGCCTATCAGTATCGGCATATTTGATAGCCAGTATGCGCTGATATAAAACTTTTATTTTCAGGGAGGCAGAAAAGAGAGGGTCATGTTACTTTATTTATGTCACATCAAAGTTCATCCACCAGAGTGCGGTGTCACTGCAGTTTTAAGCAGTGTAACAAATTAAACACAATTTAAACTGCATTCAGCACTAGGCAGTGCATGCTGGGAAATGTGGGATGTCACTATGGCTACAATACTCTCAACACAGCGAAGCCGCATATGTAATACAGTACGGTGTGCGCAGCTGAGAAGATGTGTTCACAGTAAGCTGCTAACTAGTTTAAGTTAAACAATGAACCCAACATTTTACCGTTTAAATACAACTCTAATGTAACCCTGTTTCTGACAACCGTCCCATCCCTCAGGCATACCTCTACTGTTTGTTGTGTTAGCAAGTTAGCTAACCAAATATAGTTTGTCAGTCAGCAGCAGACTGAAAGGTTAGCGTCAGAGCATCTCTTCATCATTCTGCAGCTCAGCAGGTGACAGTGAAGTAGTGGTTTGAGACTGTTGAGTGTTGACTTTAAGCTACGTTGTTACCTAGTTTGCCCTGAACGTTTATAGCAGAGGCGGTGTGTGTGATCGTTACATTAACAGCAAAATATTGCTACAGATGACAGGTTTTAATTAGCAAGAAAAAACCTACATGTTTGGAGTTCAATTAATTGAAATAATGGTTCAGAATCGGAACAAAGCTGTAGCATGAATCTCATAAGTAAGTTACAGAATTTGTGGTGGAGCAGTGGTCGAATGTAGTTTTGTACTTTAACTTGAGTATTTCCATGGCATTTTCTGCTACTTAAGCAACTGACTGATACTGAACATTGCTGATGTATATTTAGCAATTTATTTGATCGTATTTATTTTTTATTTAAATGGGCAACAATTGACTGAAACTGAACATAGAGAACTGATGTTTTTTTAGCTATTTATTTATTCTTTATTTTCTCAGTGTTCATTTCAAGAATTGGTTGATGTGATTCACCCATCACCGATATGACGGCCGACATATTTTGAATCTTGGCGCTGGAATGAAAATAGACCTTTTCGATGTAGATTTAGCACCAATATGACTATTAGTGGTTAAACAATATATGTGAAAGTATCAATGTCTTGCTAAAATTGAAGTTATTTCCATGCAAACAATGGTTGTCCACATGTCACTCAGTGTCACCCACAGTATATCAAACCAGGCAAAACACTCCACCCCTGGTTATATGGGCCACGTTATCTACAGGTAAGTGAAGCTAAAACTGGTAGCCACAAAGAATCTGTTCCGACAGTAAAGACCACATCAGCAGCCTTCCTCCAGTAATATTAATGTTGCTCTTATATTGAACTCAACAGACAAAACTACAGGAGCAGCAACACCATACTGACCTCGTCTATTAGCACCAGAGGGTTCTCGGTCTTGGTTTTCTTCAGGCACTGGATAATCTTCCCTGGCATCGCTCCAACATACGTCCTCCTGGACACACACAAACACATTGTTATTGGCCCTGAAATTCCATATCAGTGCATCTCTAGTTGTAACCCATCACACTGTAGGTGCAGTTAATTCTTTCCTTATCCAGGTTTCCCCCATCAATTTTCTTAAACTTTTCCTGCCCTGCACCTGCCCAATACCAGACACAGAGCTCTGTACATGAGACATATGCTTTACTGGTCCATAAGTAATATTGGCAGTATAGACTTCCAGACCTGTGTCCTTTAATCTCAGCCACATCGGTCATGCCTCCCACGCTGAACCTGAAGTACTGTCTGTTGAGGGCTCTGGCTATGGAGCGGGCAATGGAGGTCTTTCCTACACCCGGAGGACCGTAGAAACACAAGATCTTCCCCTGGGTTGAGCCACGCAGCTGGCTCACTGCTATGAATTCCTGCCCAAAGACGGAGGAAAATTCAGGTTAATTTCTACTAGAAAAAGCTCCAGTTTCTGACGTGTGAATAGATTTATCTGAATATTTGCCATTCAAGTGAAACGTTTCCCCCCCCCCCAATTCTTGTGCTTATAAATGTGTGTCTGTGTGTGTGTGCGCGCATTTGCTAACCAATATGCGTTTCTTAACATCATCCATTCCATAATGGTCTTCTTCCAGAACATCTTTGGCTCTCTCCAACGATAAGTTCTCTTCACTGTTGGTACCCCAGGGCATGCTAGTTAGCCAGTCCAGGTAGTTACGGGTTACACTGCAACACACAGTTGTTATTTGTTTATCTTTGTTGTAATGTAAAACAGAAAAGAAATTAAATGATTTTAGTACCCTCAATGTGAAATGTTTCTTTTATTCTGATATCAACAGAACTACCGGTGCATACAAAAGATAGAGCTTGGCTACATAGAGATAACCATTAAAGCTTCCCTATGGACTTTTCCTAAGAAAATTATTTTTTAGCATTCATTCAAGTTCTGTTTACATTCGGTGTAAGCACATGTGCATGTCCTTCCTCATAGAACATTTGCAAAGCCATTTTCGAGAATATTTTAAATCTTCCAAGCTAGCATTCTTCTTCCTCACTGCCATTTTCTGGCACTTTTATACTTTACTTGGCATGTTACCACCACCTGTTGACCACTGGAATAGTGTGAAACCATTGATAGGAATCAGTATCGCGTCAGCTGTGTGCTTGTGTGCACGCGTCCTCGTGTGTGTGTTTGTGTGTCCCTAATTTTTAATTAGGGACAGTTAGTTCAATCACCCAGAGCAGACAAGAGTTTACTACTTCACCAGAGTTAATAGATGGACACAGAATGCTATCCCAAGCCCCTGAAACCAGACTCAAAATTACCTAATTGCAGCAGCAGTTTCAGACCTACAGTTTTAACAGATGATATGCATCATCTACAAGCAAAGAAATGATAAACTGCTGTAGATTTGACATTAATGCAACCTGCAGGCTGTGTGTGTTACATTTTACTATGGTCCTAGAGCACAAAAAATATCCAAAATGGAAAGTTTTAATTTTCTGTGCAGCATAAATGTCCTCAATACATTTTGTTGCTTTAAATTTTTGCACAAGTAGAAATAATGGCGCTTTTCCACTACACAGTACCAGCTCGACTCAGCTGTGTAAAAGTTGTACATGTACCTACTTCCAGGTACGTTTTTTCAAATCACCTCTGGTGAGGTTCTGAGCGAGCTGAGGCGACTAAAATGCCACGTGAAAACACAGCAGACTGCTGATTGGTCAGAGAGAATCTCACTAATCGCTATGACGTCCAGGTACTATTGTGGAGGTACTATCTGCAATGGAAAACGGAGCAAAAAGCGAGCAGAGTCGAGTCAGTACTGGTAATGGAAAAGTGACATAAGTGAACCTGAATATGACACTATAAAGAAAAAGGTCAAGGGATCATCATTTTCCAGAGGTCATTAATACGTAACTTAATTTTATGCCACTTTGTTCAGTAGTTCTCAAGATAAGTCTTTCTGTTCCTTCCAACCAAGTGACATCATAATTTAACGGCCCTCCCTGGCTAGGTGGACAAAGAATACTAGAGCCAGATCAATGAATGACGCAGCTCTCAAGAACTCGCAACTTAATAGTAAAATACAGCTGGTGTCATTAATTGTAAAAGCCACATCACTAATAGTTAAAACTATAAACCAGCACAAAAATGACAACTACCAACATAAACGACCATGTTCTGAACAGACACATTACAAACACTAACAAAAAGTAACATTTGCATTTTGGAAAATAAGACAGATAACTTAAACTGCATATAGCACTTGGCAGTGCATGCTGGGAAATGTCGGCTGTCCACTAGGTCCACTACATCTTCTCAACTGTGCACCTGAGCAGACGTAGTGAAGTCAAAAAAGCTGGAAACTTAATAAACAATGAACCAATCATTTACTCCTTTCAATATAACTCTAATATAACCCCGTCTCTGACAAGTGTCACATCACTCATGCTTATCACAACTGTTTGTTGTGTTAGCAATGTAGCTAGCGAGCTATAGTTTGTCAGTAGAATAGACTGTATATAAAGATGGACGACGCATCTCCACTTCCTCCCACTGTACAAAAGTAAAGCCAAAATATCTCAGATACGGGAGCTGCCATCTTGCGCTTTTGATGTTATTTGTGATCGGAGTTGGAGCCTCAATCGCGAGCCAGCCTCAGCTGTCAATCACGACGTGAAACCCTCTTTTTTATAGCATAAAAAAACTAATTAAAACCAAACTCAGCTGAAAAAACACTTGAATATATATCAGTGTGATAAGAACTACCTAAACTGACAGAAACCATCTTTGGGAAAAATGCAGTTGGCGTGTCCTGGAGGGATTTTTTAAGTTTGGCTCATGTCCCATCCCCCAATGAGTCTGTTCAGTGTTGATTTCACACTACTTTGTTACCTAATATGCAATGCTGGCAAATAAATAAATAACATCTGCATACTGGAGTCACAGGAGCCTGTCATGTAGAGCAAGTTAGAGAATATGTGGTTTAGTATCGAGCAGTGGTGGAAAGTTACTAAGTACATTTAGTACTGTACTTTAGCACAATTTAGAGGTACTTGTATATTACTTGAGTATTTCCATGCCATTTTCTGCTACTTCAGAATCATACTGAACAGTGCTGATGTATATTTAGCCATTTATATTATTTTTATTTATTCTTTATATCTAAGTGTTCATTTCTAAAGCATCTTTCTGAGTACCATGGCATAGTCAATGCATAATCGGGGCACAATCGACATAGATAAGGTACATTTTCTTTCCAGCTCAAAAATTCACTATATCGGCTGCCATATCGGTAATCGGTGAATGTTTCGCTGCTAAAATCGGTATCGGTCTTAAAAAAATCCCATATCGGTTGGGCTCTAAAAACTACCAACTTGAACTCTGAAGAGTGGTTGTCCAGCAGTCCTAGTTTGTTGAGTTCTTCATTGATGACGTCCATTATGTGCTGAGGGACAGTCCTCTCTTTGAGTCTCTCTCTAAACTTCTCCTCGATAGCTTCTTTGTCTTCTTTTTCCAGACCCAGCTCCTGAAAACCCACAGCCACACACACACTGTTTTAATGGGTCCAAGGTCACAGATCTGCTCCTCAGACCTGCTGGAGCAGGTACTGAAAACTAGTCTCTGATCTGGGTTCAGTCTCAGCAGTGGAAATCATAGCATGGCTCACGTAAAGATACTATCACCTTATGGTGTTTCCTACAATAATGTTATCACCATACAGGTGATACGGTGATATGCAATGTTTTGCAATCACATTGGTAATGTGATTGTCTGACAGTAATACCGGAACCTGATACATTTTAGGGGTGGATACAATATGAAACACAGGTGCCCTTTTATGTAATCCAGTAGAACAGCCCTGCAATAAATACTACCTATATCAGGGTTGTTTAATGGAATAAGTGGCGGTCCACATGTCAGCTGTGTTGGACTGACACACTGTATTAGTTTGGAAGTTGCAATGGTGTGACATACAGGAAAAGTGCAAGTCTAAAGCCTTGACATGTTTTCACTTCTGCTGCAGGCCCCCAAAGAGATGAGTGTTTTGCAGATAGACACAATTACAGACATACAGATGACACACAGTCTATTCTACCTTCTTAATGATCTTGAGCTGCTCCTGTAGCAGGTACTTCCTGTGAGTCTGTTTGATCTTCTCTTCCACCTGGGAACAGAGCAGGGAGACAAGGAGGGAATGACTGTGGCTGATGAGCAGTGCAGTGGCTGGTTAAAGCTCATAAAGTGTATGTTTGGTGATGACCTCTGACCTCTCGGCCCAGTCGCTGCTGCAGTTTACTCAGCTCATACTCCTTCTTTAGCAGAGACAGAGCCTTGTAGAGACGCTTCGGGATCTACAGATTGAAAAGCTAGGGAAACGCCTGTGTGTTTTTCTTTGATCGAAGGTGGAAAAGTTAACCAGAAGTCCATTTGTCAAATCCACCACTTAGTCCTCATCTTTTGTAACCAAACATAGTGTTTGAAAACACTTGCAATTATTCTCAATATTGTGTCGCGTCCAGATTTGCTATGTTTTTTTAAAAATCTTGGAATGGACTTATTGCTGCTCCCTATGGCTCATGGGGTAAAAAAAAAAAAAAAAAAGGTAATAATAATAATCCCATTCTGGCTCTGCGCATTAGAAAGCGGAGAAGAAGACACGGCACTTGGGAAAAAAAATAAACTGCACAAAGTTGATACAGTATGCTGAAAATATCTGAATATTTCTCAAACTTTATGTTTCAGTTTAAGAGACTTGAAGAATGAAGACTAACTGGTTCCCCACCTCCGTTACAGAGCAGCACACAGCCGCTTCCCTGAGCTTTTATATAGAAATCATCCAGGACTGTCTCCCACACAGTGGATTTGACAACAAAAGTATGCAGACTGCTCACACTGATCTCCTCCAGGACGTCCTGTAGTTCGTGGGACTCTGCTCCTGTCAGAGCTGCTCCCATGTCGCTGAGGTAGATGGGATTATCAACAACTCTCTGGCCAGCCTGCATCATCTGGAGGACCGACTCTCTGAGACATACACACACAATCCAGAACAGTTTTCAGTCAGCATCACTACATTTGGATTTCTTCCTAAACCTGGTGGTTTGAGACTAAATCAACTAACTTTAAATTGACAAAGTTCTCCTCAGTCACAGAATCAAACTAGAAGGTAGTCCCAGTTGCTGACTGCTTATTTAGCGTCTACATTTATAAATCACATTAACTTGATTGTTAACAAGCAGACTGTGAGCGCAAAGACAATGAATTTTGCAGATTTGATATGAGTAAACAGGAGGAAAATAATATATAAGTGTGTAGGACTGTAGAGGCTACAGAAGGAACTGGAGGTGAACGAATATGAAGCTAACTTCAAGTTCAGCAATGCTTTTTATTTACCGGCATGTCTCCCTCAGACAACACACAAGTGGTGCCATCGATGAGAACGACTGGCGTCTGAAGACGTCAGATTAGAATCTTTACATATCACAAACTAGGTGATTTTATCTGCCGATGGTCAACACCAACTGACCCAGACCAAATTGGTCCAATCAGTTGTCATGCCCTGATCATATTCAGAATTGGCTGAACAGTTGTAATGTGTGTCCCTGCCTTTAAGAGGTTGTGTAGAGTGCCACCAGCTGTAGGGGTGCCAAAAGGGAGGAAAACATTTTTTGTCATTAATTTCAGATGCTCAAGCTACTCTTAAAAGTTTTTCACACTGCCGTCCAATGCTACATTTCATTGTTAAATAAACCCACTGCTTACACCACACTATGCACCATGTTCCATCTATCATCATATCAATCAACACAACCGGGATACTCAGTTAATAAAGACAATATAAAATGAAAACATGTAAAGATCTAGACCCTGAAATTAAAGGGAAATGAAGGATGTCTCAAGCAGATACAAAATACTACAAAACACTATACCAAATTTTATAGGAAACCTTCAAAGGTTGGTGCAGGTTGTATTTTGTTTAATATAGAGCTAGCACTTGTTAAACATATCTAAAATGCTTTATTAACTTTAATGTAGGCCTATAGTATAATGCAAGCTGTATAATGTAAATGAAAACTAAAACAAAAAATAGGATGATAGAACTTACTAAGGATAGGACAGACTAAGTAAATAAGTGTCAGGACTGACCTGTAGAGGGGGTTGAGTGCGATGATGTCCCTGATGGTCTTTACTATCTCAGCTGTTAGCGCCTGCAGAACACACACATCACAGAGATTCTAGTTTTTAGATTCTACTGGTATTTCCTTTTTAGTAAGGAAGTCAATTATTTAAGTTCCATAATGAAAATCACTTGGTGAAACTTACCACGTTACCACCCCCTACTGTGCTACCTATTGTAATGTGTGCTTTATACCTTGACCTCCTCCGTGACAGTGAACTGTTCATGTTGAACATTGTGCACTTCGACCATCAGGATGTTGGAGGAGGGCAGAGGCTGAAGCTCTGGACTCAGGTCTGCTTCTGAAATCTGACCAACAATATAGTTAAAATCACTACCATCCACAAGAAAATGAATACAAACTAAAAATACTTCTACTACCACCACTAAGGAACTAATAATAATGGTAGTTGTAATAATAAAATACATGAGAAGCGCAGTGATGCAAATGAGATAACATTGTTATGTTCTTCCATAGCTGGATTAATCCGTTTAGGGACCCCAGGGCAAAAAATTGCTGCTGGGCCCTAAATACACCCCACCTACCACCCTCATTGCATTTTGTATGTCTTGTTGCCTCCATGTTTCCATTAAATACATAGGGCTGAGCAGACTACACATGGCAGCTTCATTATTTACCCAGAGACCAAGAACCCAACCAGTAGTCCTATGCTGGAGTAACTCTACCCGGCTCTCGGTTTTCAGTGAGTCAGTTAGTTTGGGGTCATTTGATCATACACAATTATATTTAGTAATATGCACCAAGTGAGCACAATATAAATTAAAATAACGAAGGGCTTTTAGGAGAAATGATTCTGAGTTAATATTGTACTTCAGTGGTGCAAATTTGCAATTAATCAATTTACCAAAACTAGCTGACATCACTGAACCTAGTACTTTCACGGCGACAGGGGATCTAAGGGCCACAGGGCAGTTGCCCACTTTTCCGGGGTGCTATTCCAACCTTGTATTCTTTGATATGTGTTGAAGGTCATTGAATAAATATACCTACCTATAACAGTACACAACGACCAAATCAATGTGTGCTGACTCACTACCAACTGAACTAGAAACTGGTTCAGAATACCAACCCTGAAAAAATACATTCATGGCCACACAGCTAAAACAAGGGTTTATCCAAACATAGTGAATGGAGGTCCAATGGTGAATGTGTTGAATGGCTGCATGTCCTGCTTGCATGTTTGTCTGAGCAATGCTTGAGAGCTACTGACTGACAGCATGTGTAGAAGGGTACAGATGTGGCAGGTGAGAGTAACGGCAGACCGACCTTGTCCTGCAGCTGCTCTGTCAGCGGACCCGGGTGGTCCTTGCGGCTGCGTTTGGCTTTCCGCCTCGATGGAGGTTTGGTTTGGGACTCTGCCTCAGACTCTGACCACACAGGGGACGTCGCTGCCTCTTCAGGCTCCACGTCCAGCTGTCTTGTGATCTGTATCCTGACAGACCACAGTAAACATATATCAGAGGTCTACACAAGGTACAGGAAACAGTGTGCCATGGAAAGCAGAGTGCATGGACTTTCATTCCAACCAATCACTACGCCTTTCACGCACAGCAGCAGCAGCGTTTCTAACCTGCGGTGTCCCATGACGATCATCCTCAGCTTGTCTCCCAGGTCCTGCATCTCATGAATCTGAACAAAGGTCCCTGTAGAGTAGATGGCATCTAGCGACTCCACCACATCTGACTCATTGCTGCATGTAGACCAAAATTTAGTGAAGACCTCAAATAAAGCCCCACTTATCTCAGCGACAAAACAATTGCATTCCTTTTAAGGCAACAACATGAAATGTTCAGTTTGCATTATATTTAAAGGGGACCATTTATATTAGGTTTTAGAAATCAGGTAAAAGCCAGTGACCATAAGATTAGCGAAGAGCCAGTAAGCACAGTCAAGGAGTATAGCTCTCCTTCTCAGGCCTGTATCAACATGCCCATCGGTGATTCTAGCAGAGGAGCGAGTTATCAAACTTACTTATCGTCTCTCTTCAGGAAGACTCCAGCATAAGGCTGAGCCAGACGAACCTTCCTCCTCAACAGTTCCATCAACGCTTTGTTCTTTACCTGACAGGGAGACAGACAGACACATCGTATCCACTTGAAAACACACATCTAAGAACTTTGGTCTTTGCTTGAAATGTCAGATTTACCAATGTATAATGTTCAGTAATCATTCCCCTGTGTGGGTTTTATAAAGGAAGGGACCTTTCAGGTCATTCCGGTGATTGTCCGGAAAATTACCACACAGGAGTTTGGGGATTTATTTAATCTGATTAAATAAAGCATCAAATTGAGTTAGCAGAATTACCAAATCAGTTATCCAATCAGTGCAGCAGTTGATGTGTTGACAGATGTTACACATCTGCAGGAACTGAGGGCTTTTACAACAGTCCAGATGAAAAGTGGAAGGCTTTTGTCAAAAAAAATAAATTAGGGTCATCCTAATACCCAGCCATATTTAATTTGCTGTCTTCATCTTTTGCACATAAGTTTCCATATTTAAAAATTAATAACAATCACACACCCACCCACCCACCAGGTTGTAGCACTGTGGCAGACAGTAAAGTCTCAAAGTCTGACATCGCTGACGACAACATTTACATTTAGTCATTTAGCGGACGCTTTTATCCAAAGCGACCTACATATGAGAACATTCACAAACCGAAGGCGCAGCTTCGGGAGACAATATCATCAGGGTAATTTTCTCAGACTTGACCAAACTCATCCAGAGCCACAGAGGACATTATCAGACTCTTGTCATTTACATTGTGAAAACAGGAGTTCCATTGAAAAACATGCTCCAGCTGTATGACTGTCTACAGAGCTCTACAGTAGTGACACAGCTTGTTTTCCTGACTGCACTAAAAGCCAGAGTCCAGCTTCAAAGTGCAATTGAACTCAGTTCAGCCATACCATGCAGTGGAAATGAGGCCAGTAAGAAAGGGACAGTACAACACAAGATGACCACAAACCAAGTCATTTTCTTCCACAGCAAGATCAGGCACGACTCTGAAGAGCAGTATATCCTGCTAAAACCTGTATGAGAGACAACAGCCTAGGGTTTTCACTCCAAAGAGTATAAACTGTGTTGCCTGCGGTTATGAAGCATCTTTGGTATCACCCCCGTGTCCTTGAACCCAATGAAAACACCGACAAGAGATGCAACGTTGCATCATCCTAACCTCTATAATCTTGATGAAGCGGGGGAACACTGGGTTCCTGCTCACAGCGATCAGCGGAACATTGGGGAACACCTCAGGGACCATCATGGGGGTCAGAGCCGTCATCTGAGGTCCGTTGTACAACACTCCTCCGTCTCCCCCCGACTCTTCTCCCCCAGAGCCACCACTATCCCCGCCGTCCTCCCCGGAGAAGCCTGCGCCACTGGCCCGGTTCCCGAACATCCTGTCCTGAATCATGTAGGGCCGAGAGGTCGCTGTGAGGAGATCGGTTTGGCCGCAGAGAACGGCACCGACCCGCATCCACCGGTGAGATCTGGGGGTCAGCCTGCAACCAGCTGTCATTGCTGTGCTGACTGGAATGTTAGAGAAGTTGGCGCATGTTTTCTGTGAGGTCCCGGTGCTGGTGTAGAACCGCGGAGGCCGGAGCCGGCTCAGGGCTGATGTGTCGGTCAGGATGGGCCGGCTGAACACCCCGGGCCAGTTTGGTTTTACAACGAGGGCCGAATTTTTCTGCAGCTGTCTCGCAGCATGGAGCATCTTCATGCAGGCGGCCATGTTGATCTGGAGCTTTCTATAGCTTGTGTTGTAGTGCCCGAGCCATACCGGCTGCCCGATCCGTTCTGCACATGCGCTAAAGTGGTCCTGTCAGTCAGAGAAGGTTACCGCAAATATTCCTGTTCAAAATTACTCGTGATGCGAATGAATTATGATAAATCAATCCTACGCATACTCAAGATAACACCGTGGTTTTTAATCATTCCCTGTATCATCGGATAATCCGCACTTCATTTGTAATTAAAAACGAAAAATAAGGTAATTTTGTTTTGAAAACATGAAAAAAGCATGTTCCAGATAGTGTATCATTATGAAAGTTGTTGTAAATATACATCACAATATATCATATAAAAACAATCATTTTGACCAAAGATACCCTATAACAAAGATAAGGCAGCGCCAACGGAGAGAGGAGTAACTAGCTGCAGGCACAAAATGGCGGAACTCCGCAAGTAGCATCTCCGTTCTCCGCAGCGGAAGTTGGTCTTCTTCATGTCGTTTTTGCGAGATCATTTACATTGCGCATGTGCGTAGTCTACTTGTGGCAGAAAATAGAAAAAGGCAAAACACAACAACTTTATTGCGTTACTCCGCAGCCTGCGGCAGAAGTTGGTCTTCTTTGTGTCGTTTTTGTTCGGCAGGCCTTACTGTAAAACAACTTTAGAACTTTATTTAATGGTTGTGGTTAAAGTAGGGATATGGGGCCTTACTCGGATGAATTTACTGTTTATCAGACCACAAATGAGAAATGAATTAGGTTGGAAAAACATAAATTCTATCGAACAATACAACTTTAGTCACTCATTTTGGTGAAACTGGATCATATTTTATGCGGAAAATATATTTTGGTTTCCCCTGATATCCTACGACCTGGATGCAGAAAATAAAAATAATTCAGACGGCCTTTTTTCTTGTTT
This sequence comes from Coreoperca whiteheadi, assembly GCA_011952105.1. Classification (NCBI taxonomy): domain Eukaryota; kingdom Metazoa; phylum Chordata; class Actinopteri; order Centrarchiformes; family Sinipercidae; genus Coreoperca; species Coreoperca whiteheadi. Next base: position 29,852,023 of record CM022489.1, read on the forward strand.
TTTTTGTATTTATTTATTGTCTTTTTAAAATTGATTTTCTTCATTATTGTCTGTGTCCTTTCCATTTTGTATTTCCTTTCTCTAAAGTCTGAGTGTACTTTCCATTTACAATGTTTTACACAATCATTGTGATTAAATCTGTTTTGTATTAAAGTCTGTTGTGGAAAAAGGCTACAATCTTTATGATTTTTAAAAAATGATTTGGTTTTACAGTAACACAAATGCAGCTTCTTACGTTTTAGTCAATCTGAATGTTCTACAAGCAAAGATCTATCTACATAAATCCAAATTTCACCCTTTAAAACGTTTACCTGCTTCTTTACATTACAAGAGTGTTGTTAAGAACATGAATGTTTTTCTTAATACATTTTGCGTTGTTCATTCATTCTCTTTCTCATAATATGAAAGCTATGAAAACATATAATCTTTGTTGCAAACAAAGTCTTTGTCCACATGTAAACTCCATGCATTCACCACAAAAAGAGCAATAATATACAGATTCACACAACAAAATAGTCCCAAATCCCATAAGTTATGGGATTTAGTATGGGCCATAACAATATGAAAACAAATAAAACAATATATGAATAATTTAATATTCAAATCCTACAGTACAGTATGTGGGTGTGTGCAAAATAAAAATCTAATTATTCAACTTTCAGGCAGATCTTATTGTCTTTTTCCCACATACTTGATTTGGAACAATGGGAATAGTCTTTATAAAAACAAGTCTATATTAATTGAAAACTGGTAAGAAGAGAACTGGATTTCAATAAAACGTTAATGTAAATTCCTTACCTGGACACTGTAATACCCTACAGTATACCTATGGAGTTATCCGGTATGTTCATCATCTCTAAGGCTCTCAGTCCGTTTCTACCAATTTCATTTTCATAAATATCAGACTTTATACAATAAGGCCTGGGGAAAGTCATCCAAAGTATTGTTATGCAGAATTTGGCATATATTTGATATCAATATAAACAAAATCTTTTCATTGAGATCAGAAAAGCTTCCACGAGCTGGCCTAATTTGTGGATTCTGGAAGGAGTTCAGAGTTTCGTCGCTTCTTTAAAAATGAGGAGTGTTAAACCTCAAGGTCCTTGCATGAATGCTAGAAGCTTTTGAACTTTTTTGTATTGTTGAGGTAAAATTAGAACACCTCTCCAACACTGCTGCGTTTCTTGAGACATTGCTATCAGTGGAATAGTGTGAAACCATTGGTAGCTGTGTATCACCTCACTCCCGTGCGTGTGCATGTGTTTCCTCGTGCGTGTGCACAAGAACAAACGAAATGGGGACCCACACGTAAAACATTATTCCATAGCGCCACTAGTGGCCACAAACTGCACAGGATAACTTTAACGAAAGGTATTTCCCTTTTCAGATATTGAACTATATTCACTTGAGTTTACAATATCAAGCCATGTTGCTGTGTAAACTTATTTATTTGGCCTTTGACTTACAAATAAATACTTGAAAGATAAAACCTAGAAACTCATAACATGTAGCCATTTTCTCAGGCATCATCATCCTCCTCCTCTTCGTCTGTATCCTCCATCTCCTCCTGGACAACCTGCTGCTCCTCTAAAGCTTCTTTCACCACCATCTCCTCCTCCAGTGATGGGTCCAGGGCCTCAGTGATTTCTGGTCCACTGGGATATTCTTTCTGTGGTAGCGGGGGGACAAGTGGGCAGTACCCTTCGCCTGCATACTTCAGACCCCATCCAACATATATGTTCTCAAACGTCCTAAATTAAGAGACAGCACATGGTTGTTTGTAAATTGCAACATTGCTTCAGGATACTTCAGAAATCGAACACAGTAAGTCAAAATATTCTGATCTTTTCACTTACTTTCCACAAGCATATGCATATGCCCCTGGCCAGAGGTTAGAATGCAGCACAGCTACTGCATGCTGAGAGGTGAGAAGAGAAGAGATCTTGGAGCTCCAGGGAGGGGTGTTGAAGATTTCTGAGAGACATAAAAATGAAAAAGACTTAGCTGCCTTCAAGGATATAGCTTTGTACATAGTTATATAAATATAGAAAAGAATGCATTATGATGAAATTGGTTATCTGACTTTGCATAATAATGGTTCTTGTGCTTTCCCTAATAATGGTGTTCAAACAAAAAATGTATTATGCAAATTGTCGTATTATTGTTTTAGTGGAATAACCCTACCTAAAATTCCATTTAGCTTCTCTGATATAGACCTGATATTTTATATTAGATCATTTTGTATTTTTGCCTTTACTACAAAGAGCACTGTCCTTTGCTTAGAGACAGCAAGTGGTTGCCGCCACAGCCACTTTAATATAAACATGTCGAGAGCACACAGCTATTTGGCAGTGCTGTCTGAGTTGATGATGGTTGACCTTTTTTAAACTTGCCACCACGCCTCGCCTCGTGAGCATGGAAACCACAGAAACGACATGGAGGAAAACCAGGCGCTAATTTTTCTAGTATCTGAGTTCCCTGATTTATAGATCTCTTCTCCAGCAGAGTACAGACAGATTAATGAAGAGAAATGATCTTGGAGTAACATCAGGTTCCAAGTGTATCTTGGCTGGACCAATAAACAATGTTTATGATATTGGCAAAACTATATCAATTATATAATATTGCTAACCATTCCCTCTACTCCCTTTATATGGCTGCGTGATAAGAATAGAGTAGGTGGAGAGCAGCCTACTGAAAGCACCTTAACTGCTTTATCTTTTTGTTGTTCAATTCTAAAGTCTTGATGAACGTATCAACATTTTATTCCCTGCTGAGTTTCATGACTCTCATCTGGATTTTGGCAGCTGGACAGTCAGAGGACACTGAAAGATTTTAGTGAGTTACCTTAGTCTGTCCCCATTGTTAAAAAGAAGTGAGCAGGTTGCAGGGCCTTTTCCTGTCATGCCCCCTTCCTCTGGAACAACCACCCTGCTGATATCAGATGGTCTGACTTTGTCGAGGTCTTTCACCTCAACTTTAGTTGAGGGTGAGGTGAGGTTAGTCAATTAGTTGCTTATTCTTTGATTACTTCAGGCCTTGTACCTGTTACCATTATCCCTCCGGCAGGCCGGTCTCAGTCTCTATGAATCTTTTAAGAGTAGTACTAATACCCCATATTAATTCTGCCTACGAGAATACTGTAAACTTTCTGAAAACCACTGCATCTCTCTAAGCTTCAGTTTGTTTGTTGTACCACAAGCACGAGGGTCTAAATTGTTATTTATCTCTCTCTTCTTTCTCTCTCTCTCCCTAGTTTCTCCTCCTTGTCTTCTCTTCACTTAGGCTTATTTGCAGTGGACTATCGGCCTTCCTGGAATCTCTCCCTCCGCTGGCTGTCGGTGCCTCTCGAGATGTTTTGGATCTGGATCTTTGTCCTCAAGGAGATTCAACCTCTACTCTTGTCTCTCTCTCTGTCTCTTGTGTGCATGTTGTCCTTGTCCCTCTCTCCCTCTATGAATCTAATAAACACCTTTTCCACACATCAATCGTGACAAATTAAGTTGACAGGTCATGAGATTATTAACCTCCCCAATCCCCTTCTCTCTCTCTCTCTCTCTCTCTCTCACTCTCTCTCCCTCTCCTGCTCTCTCTTGCTTGGTGCGCAGTGTTGGGCAAGTTACTTCCAAAATCGAATACATTATAGATTACTAGGTGCTGTCATTTGAAAGTAATTAGATATATTACAATATTACTGTCTCTGAATTGTAATGCTTTACACTACTTTTGTGTTACTTTTGATTTACTTTCACCAAAATAACCACAGAAGTATGACTTGGCATTCTAAAATGCTAAAATTGAGATTATTGGAGCTCATTATTCATCCAGTGGAGGGCAATGTGATGAACTGAAACAAATGGGAGTATGCCCATCTTGCAAATGTAGAATCAGTCTCTGCAGTCATCATCTCAACCATCGAATTCCAGCAACATTAAATAACGTTACTCTTTTATGCACAGATTTTTTTTCTCTGGTGCCGAAATGTTTCGCGGTGTTGGTGAATTCTTAAAAAACACCACCAAATTTGGGGTTCAAATGCCTGTAATGTGCGTTGCTGAGATTGCAATGGGTATAATATTACCCGAAATTTGTAAAACTAGTAATTGTTGGGACTTCCAGCTCAAACACTGCAGCGTCACACAAATGTACTGCCTCAAAACAGCACCCTCAAAACAGCTCGAAAGGTGGTGACAAAAGACAGCGCAGGGACACAGAGCGCAACTGCCATGTTAACCAATTGCGTCGGGATAGGCGCTCCATTCCCTTTTGTCCCACAATCCTGAGACAGTGAACACACCATTGACGTATGACATATGATCCGGAAGTCACCAAGTCAACAAAACAGGTCAGCGACCTCTGCCCTCGCTCTCTTCTCTTGGGAGGAGCTACTGGGGCCTGGCTAACTACAGCAGCTACCGATTGAGTTCCCATGGTGTGGAACCGTGTTTCCGAATCACTAAACCTTGCCTCCAACGCTACAAATAAACTACATTTATTACATGTACCTTTATCAGTAAAGGAGGTAGAGGAATTGTCAGGGTTATGAGTTTATGTGCTGTTAGTTCCTGTGTTATTTTGTTATTTGTCCGTCCCTTCTTGTGTCTGTTATTTTTCTTTCCTGTCTGTGACTGCCTTTGACAGTCACTTGGCAGCTCCATTTTGAGAAATGTGAAGTTAGCGACACCAGCGACCATAGTACATTTATTCCTGGGGCCAGAGCGGGACATGTTGAATCCTATTTGAAACTGCTGTCTAAGGATAAACTTAAATACAGTAAGATTGTTATTCACATTGGCGGCACTGACACCCGATTACGCCAATCGCAGGTCACTAAAAGTAATGTTGAGTCGGCATGTACATATGCAAAAACAATGTTGGACTGTGTAGTTTACTTTGGGCACCTGCCAAATCTGACCAGACATTACATCTTTAGCCGCATGTCTTTATTCCACCGCTGGCTGTCGAGGTGGTGTCCAGCAAAAAATGTGGGCTTTGTAGATAATTTGTGGACTGGGGAACACCTGGTCTGATTAGGAGAGATGGGATTTTTCCCACTTTGGGTGGAGCAGTTCTCATATCTACAAATCTGGCTATTAGTGGACTTAAACCATGACAACCCAGAGTTGAGACCAGGAGGGAGAGTTGCAGTCCTACAAGCTTCTGTGCGCTTCCAGAGCGGTAACCCACCCATAACCCCATAATGACAGTGTCCGCTCTCCAACCACTTAAATGAATAAAATCAAAAATGAACAGAAGAGGAGTTAAACATAAAAACCTAAACACAATTACTTGAAATAGCGCCTCAAAATAGAAGAATTAAATGTGGACTCTTAAACATCTCTGTCATCTAAAGCTAGTAAACGATCTAATATCAGATTTATTTTGTCTTACTGAACCCTGACTAGGTCATGAAGAATATGTTAGCCACTCCCCCAGTCGTATTAATACTCACATTCCTGGAGGCACCAGCTGAGGAGGTGGAGTTGCAGCCATCTTTGATTCAAGCCTATGAATCAAACCTTAAACCTAAACTAAATTATAACTCATTAGAAAGCCTTGTTCTAAGTGTTTCACACCCAACCTGGAAAACAGGATAGCCAATCCTATTTGTTATAGTGTACCGCGCTCCTGGTCCTTATTCTGAGTTTTTATCAGAATTCTCAGAGTTTCTATCAAGTTTAGTCCTTAAAACAGATAAATTAATCATTGTAGGTGATTTTAATATTCATGTGGATGTTGATAATGATGGTCTTAGTACTGCATTTGTCATTATTAGACTTGCTTGGCTTCTGTCAGTGTGTACATAAACCTACTCACTCTTTTAACCTTGTTCTGGTATATGGCATTGGAATTGAACATTTAATAGTCTTTCAACAGAATCCTTCATTATCGGACCATTATTTAATAACCTTTGAACTCCTATTACTGGATTACACGCCATTAGGCACTAGATGTCTATCTGATAGTGCTGTAGCTAAATTTAAGGAAGTGATTCCATCTGAATTTAACTCAATGCTATGTCTCAATATAACAGAGGACTCTTATGCTAATTTCAGTCCGTCCCAAATTTATCATCTTGTTGAAAGTGCTGCAGGTTCACCACTGTTGTGTACCACACATACATAGGCTCAGTCTCTGCCTTCCCTTCATACACTATATCACAGCGCCCATATTTAACATAACTGTCAATATAGCAGCAGTAACGCATCACTGAATGCTGCTGAGTGATGATCCATGATATGCCTGAGACTGAAGACTAAAAAACCTGCACTGTATGTGATATAAAGCCCACTGTCTACATTAGGTTCGCTGGCCCTGTCAGGCCCCAGGCCCCAGGCCCCAGTCTATTTCCCCACCTTTTCATTTGTTGTTGGGGGCCTTGCTGTGCAGTGTTGCACCAAAGTTTAGGACTGCAGAGGTTTTGGGTCAACAGCACACTGGCCCTCGAGGCAAATGGGCTGCTCGGCCCTCGAGGTAAATGGGCTGCTCTTGCAGTAACTGGCCGAGAGTTGGCTTTTAGAAGGACATCGATTATTCACCCGAGCCATCTCTTTCCATCCTCGAGATACGCAGGAAATTGACTAAAAAAACATAGTTCTGTTTGTTCTTCCAAACTTTTTTCAGTATGACATGTTCTTAACAGGGGGGTTTCTTGGATCAGAGGACATTCGGGGCTGAGCCCGGACCTCTGTAGGGGGTTATGATGGGGGGGGTTCTTTACGCACTCTGGCACCTTATTTACATTCAAAGTATGGCTTAATCATTGAACAATTTAAATGTGTACGTCAAAAACTGTTCCAGAATAACTATGGTAAATGGACTGTACTTGTATAGCGCCTTTCTAGTTTTCCGACTACTCAAAGCACTTTCACGAGTAAATTGTGATGTTAAAAATATTAGTTCATGTTAGTAATCAGTATGCCCGGTGCAAATGACACTCAACTCTTTCACCCCTCTAAAAAAGAAGATAATAAAACAAAGAAGGTTAGCTCCAAGGTATAACCCCCAAACCAGCAGATTAAAGCAAACATCGCGAAAACTTGACAGAAAATGGCTTTCCAACAAACTGGAAGAAGTACGTTTAGCCTAGCAAAACAGTCTTAAAACATATAGAAAAGCCCTTTGTAATGCCACAGCAGCCTCAGGTTTCAATGGAGAGTCATAACTGCATTGAGCCTTGTATTCCTCAGTAGTAACGACTTCATGAGCTTCTTGATAAAATGTTAACTATTAGAGACAAAATTCATCACTTCCTGCCCTCAACTGGTACAAATCTATCTTCAAACACAGAAACAGATGTAAAACCTGACTGCTTTTCTCCTATAGACCTTTTTCCTATCGCCAATATGATCAGTCTGTCTTTATTTACAGGCTATGCACCACAGTCTTATAAAGTAGCTGTAATTAAACCTCCTCTTAAAAAGGCCACTCTTGATCTAGGGGTTTTAGCCAACTATAAACCTATATCTAACCTTCCCTTTATCTCTAAGATCCTTGACAAAGCAGTTGCCAAACAGTTGTGTGATTTGCACAAAGACAACACTGTTGAAAATTACAAATGAACTTTTAATTGCATCAAACAATGGACTTCTACTTGTCTTGTTAGATGTTAGTGCTGCATTTGACACCATTGACCATCACATCCTATTACAGAGATTGGAACATTTGGCATTAAAGGAACTGCATTAAGCTGGGTGGCTTTGGCTTGGTGGCAGAGCAGGTCCTCCACCAATTGGAAGGTAGGCGGTTTGATTCCGGCTTCCCACAGCCCACCTGTCGAAGTGTCCTTGAGCAAGATACTGAACCCCAAATTGCTCCCAAGGCTGCCTTCGGTGTGTGAGTGTGCGTGAAAGTTAGTTTACTTTTTACTGATGGGCAATTAGCTCCTGCCATCATTGTATGAATGTGAGATGTAATGTGAAAGTGCTTGGAAGACTAGAAAGGCACTTTTCAAGTTCAGTCTATTTACCATTTAAATCCTATCTATCAGTTTGTCAGTTAACGTTGAATCCTCCGTGCACGCCAAAGTTAGTCAGAGTTCAGCAAGGGTCTGTGCTTGGACCAATTGTATTCACCTTATGCTTTACAAAGGAAACACTAAACCTTCATTGCTATGTGGATGTTACCAAATTATATCTATCGATCAAGCCAGATGACACTAATTTCTTCATGAGCGCCGCTGGGTGCTCTAATCGCTGGCTGCATGCTGCCAGCCTTCGGCAGAGGGTGGGAAACTCCGGGAAACCGGTAACCACAAGAGTCAGTTTCACATCCGTTTTCAGTATGGAACAAATGTTTGTTAGGAATTTCAGTACATAAGGAAACGTTTACAGGGGGAAGAAAATCAAACCCCAATCTGCAATTGGTTGCTCTTTCAGTGTCGCTGCTAATTTGCATAAATCTCCGCTCTGGTCGCTGGCACGATGCCAGCACAATCACAAAGGCTTTCAGATCGCTGGCTGTAGCTATAAATGTTTAATGGCCTAAAAAAACGTTTTTTAAAGAATTCCTTCCCCGCATCCATTGGCAACTTTTCAGGTATCCGGCTATCTTTTTAATAGAAGCTTAGACCTTAGTGACCTCGGCTCCTGTTTTTTCATTTAAGGGCCTTGCACAAGCCTTTTATGTAAATGCACAGATGACTATTAATAGATAATTAAACCCAGCGTTATGTTCTGCCAAGGTCTGCATATCATAAAGATCTGCCTGAAACTGATTTAGAGAAGAATCAAACAGAAGATCCGTATACTGTACTTGTAGGAGCCATATGTGTGCTTATCTTGGTTTCTCCGTGGGCTGCTGTGTTTGGGTCACGTGAGTGCCTGCTGGGGCCGGTTCCGCTTGGTGACACTTATGGGTGTGGTCGTAATTTATTAAGGAGTGTTCTCACCTGGGTTGTCATGGGCTGGATCACGGTGGCGGGGTGAGCTTGGGAGAAACCTTCTGTTGACCGTCTTATAACATCTCGCTATGAATTGTTTGTGCTTGCATCTATTTACGTTGCACTGTCTATGGGGTTTCCCTGCACAGCATGAAAACGGCTCAAAGTAAGTGTCTGATATCTGAAGTTTGTGAGATGGAGCAATAAACTGTGCAAACAGTTCAGCGATGACGCGTCATCAATATAACCCCCAATGTCTTAGCCCGCCGCGGCGTTTGGATTGGTTTTAAAGGCTATACGCCACAATAGTACTAATAGATCGAAGCGTTGCCTTATAAATATTGACGGGAGCTATTACTACAGTGTGCAGATCTTCTGTTTGAGTCTTCTCTCCAGTTTGTTTTTTGATCCATCACATGTAATTGTTTTTTGGATGTTCGTAGAAACTGATTTAGAGGTCATAGTACAAAAACTCTGTTTCTGGGAAAATGTATCCTGACAGGCTTGTGTAGAGTATATGAGTCCTGTTCAGATAAAAAAATCTTTGACCTGCTCGACCTTTACTTTGATGAATCCCTCTTCTCCACTTTGAGGCAGTGTCTCACCACGAGATTCATCACTCCCCAGATGTGAGCATGGTTTTTACTGTCTCGGAACCAAAACTCTCCCCCATATTAATGCAGAGTTCACTGACGGTATAATCTAACACATAGCCCAGAGTCTGTTCCACATCAAGTGGCTTTGAAGGAGGCATCTGGGTTCTGCAGAAATAAATGGCGCATTTCTTAGGCACGTACCACAGTAGTGATTCTTCTAATGTAGTTACAGGCACTTTGCTGATAAATCCAGTAACATTAGCTCTGTGTGCCATCTCCAACCATTTCCCCCAGAGGAATTTCTGCCCTTTAAATGCAGGAGTACGGGGAGAGAAGGGGTTAGGATTGAGGGTGTCGTATGCTGTACAGATTGTAAAGCCCCTTGAGGCAAATTTGAAATATAGGGCTATATAATGTACTTAATTTAAATTGTAAATGGCTACATTTATATAGCACATTTATCGAAAGCGCTTTACAAGGTTCTTCTTCTTCTTTTCCTTTCGGCTGTTCCCTTTCAGGGGTCGCCACAGCGAATCATGCGCCTCCATCTAACCCTGTCCTCTGCATCCTCTTCACTCACACCAATTAACTGCATGTCCTCTCTCACTACATCCATAAATCTCCTCTCTGGTCTTCCTCTAGACCTCCTGCCTGGCAGCTCCAACCTCAGCATCCTTCTACCAATATATTCACAGTCTCTCCTCTGAACATGTCCAAACCACCTCTATCTGGCCTCTCTGGCTTTATCTCCGAAACATCTAACATGAGCTGTCCCTCTGATGTACTCATTCCTGATCCTGTCCATCCTCGTCACTCCCAAAGAGAACCTCAACATCTTAAGCTCTGCCACCTCCAGCTCTGCCTCTTTGCTTTTCTTCAGTGCCACTGTCTCTAAGCTGTACAACATCGTTGGTCTCACCACCGTCTTGAACACCTTTCCTTTCATTCTTGCTGATACTCTTTTATCACACAACACACCTGACACTTTTCTCCACCCGTTCCAACCTGCTTGCACTCGCCTCTTCACCTCTTTTCCACAGTCTCCATTGCTCTGAACAGTTGACCCTACATCATAGTCCAAGGTTATTGCCGCTTATTCAACCATTCACGCACACACTCACACACCGATGGCAGCAAGCTACCACTAAAAATGCTGGACAACCATCGTGTGCAATTTGCGGTCAGTTTCTCGCCCATGGACACTTAGACATGCGCCAACCCTGTGATCACTGTACAACCCGCTCTACCTCCTCAGCCACAGTCAAACTGAAACTTTAAAATAGTGTGAGATTTTGGTTTTGAAATGTATTTTTCAAAATGAGGGCAAGAAGCCCCCCCCCATCACCAGAACCCATGACTTGTTTGGTAGGCAAATGTCCAAAGTCGAAGACTGACCTGTATCTTGGGAGAGGGGAGTAAGCAGAGGGGGTCCAACTTCTGGCTCAGGCTCATCGGGCTCCTCTTCCTTCTCCTCAGCCTCTCCTTCCTCATTAGAGTCTTCTCCTGGTTTCCCAGCCAGGTTCACCCAAGTACAGCGGCCCTAAAACAGTCCATGTTTACACATTAAATAAGCACAAGTATACATTAGCTGAGAAAACCATCAATGCACCTGCTTTGACAGATTTGTACCTGCTGCAGGATGTGCTGAACATGATGCACCCAGGTAGCCTCAGCCATCTCAGCAACTGTAACACCCTCAAAGTCAGGATTCACTTCATAGCTATCCCGGGGTGCCTCATCTTCTTCATCACCTTCCTCCTCCCCAGCCTGGAAGAAGCCCTGGGGGCTGACCTGTGTGCCAGCAGAGATTCGAGCAATCTGTGCCCTCAGATAGTTGGCTTCATTCCCAGGGAAAGGCGGGTAGCTCACAACTGGGGTGTCCAGCCTCCCAGTGAAGAATTTACGGATCTGGCGAGCAACAGTGATCTGTGCAGGAGTGACTGAAGGGAGCTTTACCCAAGGAAGACCAGGCTCTTTGCACACATAGTATACAAACTTATTAGCACCTGTTCCTATGGCCTCCTTCGGCACCACTGGTAGAGGTTGATAGGTTGACTGAGGAAGTGGATCCATCTGAGAACAAAGCCACCACAAGACCAGAAAAACAATTCATAGACAGTTAATTTCACTTCTTTACCTTCTTTAAAGATTAGGGACACTAGGGAAGAAGTTTTCTTTTTTTCTTTTAAATGTTCAAAAGACCTAATTCATCAAAACTACTTTCCATTTCATACTAGTCAAGGCACAAACAAATATTATGAAAGGAAATACAAAATAATTTAAAGTTGCAAGCAGTGTTTAATGGGCCCTCGCACCTGACCGCAGTTGTAGCTTTCTAGCGGAGGTCAGTCGACACAGCTCTGAATTGTCTCATGATTTGGACGCTGCACTGAGGAGGTGAATGTCACTTGCTGTGTCGGCTATGTGGTGCAAGACAAAACCCTGTAATTATACGTTATGTTCCAGTATATTAAGTGTGGACTGCACCCTGAAGATCTCTTCAAAACCAAATGATGATTGTCACACAAGGCTTACTTCCTGTTGCCTAATTGGCATGTTGATATCCTCAGGCCGGGACTCTTATCAAACGTGAAATTTGGGGCAGATTGGAAAATGTACACTCAAGTTACAACAACATCCGGTGTAATGGCGAATAATGCGTAGCCACGGCAACAGAGTAAAGCATATTTTGTGCTCGGGCCCTGAAAATGACTCTTCTTCTTTTCCTTTCGGCTGTTCCCTTTCAGGGGTCGCAACAGCGAATCATGCGCCTCCATCTAACCCTGTCCTCTGCATCCTCTTCACTCACACCAATTAACTTCATGTCCTCTCTCACTACATCCATAAATCTCCTCTTTGGTCTTCCTCTAGACCTCCTGCCTGGCAGCTCCAACCTCAGCATCCTTCTACCAATATATTCACAGTCTCTCCTCTGAACGTGTCCAAACCACCTCAATCTGGCCTCTCTGGCTTCATCTCCGAAACATCTAACATGAGCTGTCCCTCTGATGTACTCATTCCTGATCCTGTCTATCCTCGTAACTCCCAAAGAGAACCTCAACATCTTAAGCTCTGCCACCTCCAGCTCTGCCTCTTGTCTTTTCTTCAGTGCCACTGTCTCTAAGCTGTACAACATCGCTGGTCTCACCACCGTCTTGAACACCTTTCCTTTCATTCTTGCTGATACTCTTTTATCACACAACACACCTGACACTTTTCTCCACCCGTTCCAACCTGCTTGCACTCGCCTCTTCACCTCTTTTCCACAGTCTCCATTGCTCTGAACCGTTGACCCTAAGTACTTAAAGTCCTGCACCTTCTTCACCTCTGCTCCCTGTAACCTCACCGTTCCACCTGGGTCCCTCTCATTGACACACATGTATTCTGTCTTACTGCGGCTAAGCTTCATTCCTCTGTTTTCCAGAGCAGACCTCCATCTCTCTAGATTCTCCTCCACCTGCTCTCTGCTCTCACTACAAATCACAATGTCATCCGCAAACATCATAGTCCATGGAGATTCCTGTCTAAGCTCATCCGTCAGCCTGTCCATCACCAGAGCAAACAAGAAGGGGCTCAGAGCCGATCCTTGATGCAGACCCACCTCCACCTTGAACTCCTCTGTCACCCCTACAGCACACCTCACCACGGTCTTACAGCTCTCATACATGTCCTGCACCATTCTAACATACTTCTCTGCCACTCCAGACTTCCTCATGCAATACCACAGCTCCTCTCTCGGCACCCTGTCATACGCTTTCTCTAAATCTACAAAGACACAATGCAACTCCTTATGACCTTCTCTGTACTTCTCCATCAGCATCCTCAAAGCAAATACTGCATCTGTTGTGCTCTTTCTAGGCATGAAACCATATTGCTGCTCACAAATGCTCACCTCTGTCCTTAGCCTAGCTTCCACTACTCTTTCCCACAACTTCATTGTATGGCTCATCAGCTTTATTCCTCTGTAGTTGCCACAGCTCTGCACATCTCCCTTGTTCTTGAAAATTGGCACCAGTACACTTCTCCTCCATTCCTCGGGCATCCTCTCACTCTCCAAGATCTTGTTAAACAAACTAGTCAGAAACTCTACTGCCACCTCTCCTAGACACTTCCATACCTCTACAGGTATGTCATCAGGACCAACTGCCTTTCCACTCGTCATCCTCTTCAACGTCCTCCTCACTTCACTCTTGCTAATCTTTGCTACTTCCTGCTCCCCACCAGTCACCTCTTCTACTCTTCGTTCCCTTTCATTTTCCTCATTCATCAACTCTTCAAAGTACTCCTTCCATCTTCCCATCACACTCCTGGCACCTGTCAATACATTTCCATCCTTATCTTTAATCACCCTAACCTGCTGCACATCCTTCCCATCTCTATCTCTTTGTCTGGCCAACCTGTACAAATCCACCTCTCCCTCTTTAGTGTCCAACCTAGCATACAAGTCCTCATATGCTCTTTGTTTGGCCTTTGCCACCTCTACCTTCACCTTATGCTGCATCTCCCTGTACTCCTGTCTACTCTCTTCAGTCCTTTCAGTGTCCCACTTCTTCTTTGCTACCCTCTTTCTCTGTATACACTCCTGAACTTCCTGGTTCCACCACCAAGTCTCCTTGTCCACTTTCCTCTTTCCAGATGACACACCGAGTACCCTCCTACCTGTCTCCCTGATCACATTAGCTGTAGTGGTCCAGTCATCTGGGAGCACTTCCTGACCACCCAGAGTCTGTCTCAGCTCCTCCCTGAAAACTAAACAACATTCTTCCTTTTTCAACTTCCACCACTTCGTCCTCTGCTCTGCCTTTGTCCTCTTCGTCTTCCTCACCACCAGAGTCATTTTACACACTAGCATCCTGTGTTGTCTGGCTACACTCTCCCCTACCACTACTTTACAGTCACTGGTCTCTTTCAGATTACAACGTCTACACAAGATGTAGTCCACCTGAGTGCTTCTCCCGCCGCTCTTATAGGTCACCCTATGTTCCTGCCTCTTCTGGAAGAAAGTGTTCACTACAGCCATTTCCATCCTCTTTGCAAAGTCTACCACCATCTGTCCTTCTGCGTTCCTGTCCTGAAGACCAAACCTGCCCATCACATTCTCATCACCTCTGTTCCCTTCACCTACATGCCCGTTGAAATCTGCACCAATCACCACTCTCTCACCTCTGGGGATGCTCTGCATCACTTCATCTAACTCACTCCAGAATTTCTCCTTCTCTTCTAACTCACATCCTACCTGTGGGGCATAACCACTCACAACATTGAACATCACCCCTTCAATTTCCAGCTTCAGGCTCATCAACCTGTCTGACACTCTTTTCACCTCAAGAACATTCCTCACAAACTCCTCTTTCAGGATAACTCCTACTCCGTTTCTCTTCCTATCCGACCCATGGTAGAACAACTTGAACACTGCTCCTAAGCTTCTAGCCTTGCTACCTTTCCACCTGGTCTCCTGGACACACAGTATGTCCACCTTCCTTCTCTGCATCATGTCAATCAACTCTCTAGCCTTCCCTGTCATAGTCCCAATGTTCAAAGTCCCTACTGTCAGTCCTACATTCTTAGCTTTCCTCTTCTCTCTCTGCCTACGAACACACCTTCCTCCTCTCCTTCTTCGTCTTCGACCAACAGTAGTCCAATTTCCACCGGTACCCTGTAGGTCAACAGCACCGGTGGCAGTCGTTGTTAACCCGGGCTCCGACCGATCCGGTATGGAAGTCATTGTCATGATTCGCATTTTTAGTTTGGCATGTGTTTTACGTCGGATGCCCTTCCTGACACAACCCTCTGCATTTATCCAGACTTGGGACTGGCACATGAAGACACTGGCTTGTGCCCCCCTGCGGTTGCATTGGGCCCTGAAAATGACTAAAAGTAATAAATATGAAAAAAATAATACAATACAATACACTACAACAACTAAATAAATAAAATAAAGGCAGATTAAATCCTAAGTATTTTTGAAACTGTCATCATGATATTTAATTGTGCATATACTTTTTGTGAAATTGTAGAGTTTAGAAAATGTAAAATAATCAAGGAAAAAGGGTATAGGTATTTTCAGAAAATATTTGAATAAAGAAATGTTCCCATTAAAATCATCACATTTAAAATAAAATCAATCTTTGGATCTTTACATTTAAAATATATTTTGAATTGATTTTGTTTGTCTCGCAGTAGGATTTTTGAATGTATTTGTCATGCCTTATTGAGTATACAGTATTCATATGGTAAGTTTTATTCCAATTTACTAATTCAAAAAGAACTTCCCTTCTTAAAGTTATCTTTCTTTGTTTGTACAATCAGTTTCACATATGTTTATGATTACATTTAGAATTAGTGATACAGTATCTAGACCTCCTATTACTGGTTTGTGGTTTGAGTTCTTAATATCTTTATACCCAATATGGCTTTTCATTAAGTGGGTCAGACCATCTAGAAGAGCTTTACAAACAGTAGTCAATTTTGATATGTGTCTTATTTATGTCTTTATTTATGTATGAAAACAAGTCTTATTTTTGTTTTTCTGTTATTTTGTTTTGTACTCCACTGTGTGCATACGCAGTCTGATCTGCAGCGTGCACTTACCTCACGGGAGCAAGGAGATTAAAAGGAAAAGTTTGTAAAGCATTTTTAAAATTGAAAATTAAAGTAAGGAATTTAGGAATTTGAAACAAATATGGGAAAGGTACTCTTAATCAGAGATGATAACCAACCTCATCAGTGATGACAGATGGACTGTAGTCTGTTATGAATGTTTGGGTGACAAAGTTCAGATAAATAGTGTTTAATGCAGTGTGCAGTCTCCTGCATTAAACCACCTGGGGGATTATTTTTTGTCCTTACCGATATGTTTTTCACACGAGATTACACCCATAAAATATATATCCATGGAATGCCATTTGCGCCGATAATGTCTTAGAGATTTAGTGTTTAGACATTAAAATGCGTATTCACACGTAGAATTTGGTTGTGTTAACACGTTATATTTTGACGTGTTACAACAACACAAATCGACGTGTTAACATTCCTTCTCTGGTTGTGGCCAATGAGGGACCTTGAATCAAGTGAATCAACTCATACACTTTTCATGAGGAGGGCTGCTTCAACAATGTCGAACAACAATGCAAGGGAGCACATTGTGCATAAATTACTGATGTGGGTGTCTACACACTCGTTACAGGCACCTACGTGTTACAGGCACCTACGTGCAGTGCAAAGGAACTGATGTGTATGAAACATAAGGCACAGTTTTGGTTTAGAAGAAGTGTGCAGCTCTTTATACATCCAGAGTCATCGCATAGCCAGACCTATCTGCACACTTTGTCTTTTTATATTGACCCAACCTCATACCCTGCTTGCTGTTACTGGCTGGGGGTTTCACACTACTGCCCAAAGGTGGACGCCCAGAACGCAGCAAAATAAGAAGAAAATAAGAAAATACAGGCAGAGGGCAGAGTCTCTGCAGATACAGACACCGCCACACACTTCTAGTGGGTCATAAGTGATGATTGAGAAGGATTATATTTGAAAGAGTCTAAACATTGTTTTTTAGGACAATCCTACTTATTCTTTCTTTAAGTTTATACAACAGTTTATTTATATTTTTAATGTTGTTATTTTCATAAAACTGGGCTGTCAATGCAGTAGAAAGACACAAATATTTTTTAAATTAGAGCTACATGACCAGAGAAAACAGAGAAAAGGGCTGTGGTATTCCGTTTTCCTCCAAAGGTAGAAAACCTACAACAACCAGAATGCACTGGGCCCATTGCCTTCCAAGTCTTCCCCAACTTCTAAAAACCCCCGTCAGAGCTACTAACAGGTTAGTTTGAATCTATAAACACCAAAGTTAATAACCAGGTCTTTGACAAGGCCTGGTTCCCTTTGCCGGTGAGGTAAATAAAGACCTCTGCCATAATTTGAGAATGAATGAAGATTATCTGGTACATTCAGTATTTTCCACTTCCTTACCTCATTCTCGTCATTCTCCTGAGCCTCTGTCTCTCTCTCCTCTTCCTCAGTGCTCTCCTCTTCCTCCCCCTCTCTGTACTCAGCTTCAGCCACGATATAGCTGCTCGCTATTCCCAGAATCTTGCCCCACAGTCGGCAGCGCTGCAGAGCCTGCGACTCAACAAGCTGCTTGAGTGCAAGGAAGACCCTCTGCATCTCCTCCCTGCCCAGACCCACGCCAGCCTGCTCCAGGTAGAAGCCAATCTCACTCACATTGGGATAAGATGTTTCCACCTGATGAAGACCAATAAACAGGGTTACATTATGCAAATTCAGCTTCATACTATATGAGTAATACCCACAAAATATTGTTTTCATATATTTTCAGGTGAAACGGCATGTAGGCAAAATAATAGTTAACAGGTTTTATAAGCTCTCTGTTGGTACACATGACAGCTGTGGTGAATACTACATCAGTGAAACAGCAAGGACCCTGGACAAAAGACTTGAATGAACACCAGAAACAGACAATATCATCTGTCTGTAAACACTGGAAGACGTCACTGAACAGGAGTCAGTGGACTTCCGGAGAAAGATCAAGGAGGACACTCATATCTGATACCAGAGAACAGAGAGAGGAGTTCTTATATCCCCTGGTATATAACCACGTGTTATCATATGACCGAAGTTCCATACTTAGATCATGTGATAACACCAGCCAGCTCTGAGACCATGAGAAAGCTCAAAAAAGCTAGTTAGTGGGCTTTTGAGCTTTCTTGTTACATACTGATACCAAGGTCATGAATAAACTTTCATGCTCAAGAGGTTTTCTGAAGATTATAATTAAAAGGGTTGGGGAATATTTTTCAATACTAGTGCCAATAAGATACCTGAGTTTTGGTACTGATATCAAAAAATATTTTATTGATAACTTACTTTGAGAAATATAATATTTTAAAACCTTTTTTTCTTTTGACAAAAGAGGTCAAACATCTTCAACACACGCTGCCATGGATGGATTTCCGAATGGGTCAACGGGCACAGGTCCAAGGAGTCAGGGAGCGCCAGAAACTGAGACTTTGTATAAAGTGATTGTTATTAACATTTCTTGTTGATAGTCAAAGAGCGCAGTCAAAAGTAATGATGTCTGAGTCTGATCTTACATTTATCTGCTGTCCAATCTGCTGTGGCACAAAGCTTTGCACAACAGGTAGACATCCTCTCTTAATTGCTAGTGTAACCTAAAGGCTTATTACTAGTTCATGTGCAACTTCCTACCAACAGTAGCACTTTACAGTTATACTTGCAAAATGTTTCTCAAAAAGATGCAAAACAACCACAAGTGGTGTGGGGGTCTGTTGGCAAAAACAAGAGGGGCATTGTATGTGTCTGCACCCAAGGGCCCTTTGTGTTATGATCTGTCTTGACAAGAAACCACACAAGAATTTTGATTTTAATCAGGACCTGTCTGATTAAAGAACAAGTAAACAGCACAAAGTTAATGAAATGATGTTCAAATAACAGTAATACGTAACCTGGCTTCATTAGAGGTCTAAAACTCTCTTTCCCCCAACAAATCACCAAGACAAATGTGCAGTGTAGGTGTATGTAGCCAATACCAGTTCGTCCTCCTGGTCAGCCTCTTCTGGCCGAGAAAACAGCAGGCGTTGCTGCTCAGCCAGCAGCTCAGCAGCTGTAGTCTGTGGAATGACTCGCAGTCTGCTCTGCTTGTCTTCAAATAAGCCCCGCTTCACATCACGGCTCATATCCTCAATCACATCCACTACATTCTGTGGCTGCTCATCCATCACATTTACCAGCAACCGAGTGAGATGGTCATAGCTGGAAAATTAAAGAACAACATCAGTAAAGGATTCCTGAGTGTTTGACCATCTGTTGGTCATTTTAGAGAATGTCCACCCAGAAATGGTATTCACACATACATGTGTACAAATTTACCATTGTACAGAACATAGGCATTTTCCTAAAAAGTGGTAGCATGGGTTTGTTCTGTTTTGTATTGGGACTGCAAATTGATACCAGCCACTATAGGCCATGTTCTGATTCATAGCTATAGCCCAACTATAATGAAATTATTTAGGAGTAATAAATAGTCTATATGACAATTGATATAGTATCAAATGTCAGCGGAAGTACACAGGTTTTCCCATACTGATGACAATCATCATTTTGTGTATATCTCAGAAGCAGGTTTCCTGGTTTTCAGGGCTTTTTTAGAATTGGTAGAAAGGGACAGCACATAAACACAGATAGAGAGACACAGACATACAATACATAGAATTAGACGAAGGGAAAGGTTTACGTGCAACATATACCATAATGTGTACATTCGATTGAAGAGGAAACATGAGAAAACTAGATAAAAAACTAAAAAAACAAAAAAAATGAATATGTATAATAAAAATAGCTATAACTAATGGGTGTGTGTGTGTGTGTGTCTTTCTGTATTTATTACGGATAGAGAAAAGACAGAAGAGAGAGGGAGGACTGAGCAAATAAAGTAAAACAAAAGAAAAATAAATAATATGATAATAAAAAACTAAAAGGGGAAGTACAGAGCACCAGAAGGGACACAGAAAAAAAAACATTTATATTGAGGGCACAAAATACTATTCCATTTAATTAGCTTGAGAGACAACCGCTTAGAGGGCTTAAACAGCTGAAGCGCAAAGACAGATCTCTCACCATTCATGACTGAAGGAAAAGGTCCCAGCCAGGGCTTAATGTGTAATATTTAACTCTTCTATCATTCTCTTATTCCCCTTACTTCACGCCTCACAGCAAAGCAAGTAGCCTACACATTTTGACTGCAAATAATCTACTGCTACTTTAGTAGCACCCCAGTGCTGAGAAATGACAGATGAATATTAAGTAATTCTGAATATTAAGTAGCCATGTGCTTCTGAGAGCATTGCTTATTATTAATCTAGATGTAAACCATAAACAGTTTTTTATCTTCTGCTGCTCTCAAGGTGTAGCCAGTTTCACTGATTACAGTGGAAGCGTAGTGTTGCAGTATCCGCCCCCAGCGCTGCATAAGTTATGTGGCCAGTGTTGACAGGTGGTTATGCTGGTGGTCCAGCTGACAGCTCAGTAGACTACACTTTCTAGTAACAGGCCACCGTTTGTGGGTTTCAGCCCTGAATAGGAGCGCTTGGAAAGGTGTTAGAAGATAAACAGTTGGTTATGATTTACAGCTAGAGGGAGGTTAACACCGAAAATCTGAAGAATAATAAGCCATGGCTTATAGAAACACATGGCTACGTAATATTCAGAATGAATCATCTGTCCCTTCAGCACTGGGGAAGAAGAGGTCACAAGCTCTGTCAGTAGATTACAGTCAAAATGTGTACTTGCTTTGCTGTGAGGCGTAAAGTAAGAGGAATAAGAGAATGACAGAGGAGATAAGTTAAATATTACACTTTAAGCCCTGGCTGCAGCCTTTTCCTCCCTTCATGAATGTTATGGTGAGAGATCTGTCTTTGCACATCACCTGTTTAAGCGGTTCTCACTATATTCACTTATCTCATCTCATCAGTTAATTCATTAAAAAAATAAATCTTGTTCAATAAAATGAATAATTTGTTTTAACTCTAAATATCAGGTACTGTTACTGGTACTGGCATCTGTTCAAATGAGAACAGTACCCAACCCTACCTAAGAGGCATACAGATGGGGAGACTAGAACGCTGCAACCCAGATTGGAGGATAGTAAAGTTTTTCCAGAATGTTGGAACAGGCAGGCAGACCCAAGTGGCATAGCACTTATCATCTGTGGTGTTTAGTGTACAGTGTGTGCAGTCATTGTCTATGAATCAAATGTTGTACAGTTTCTGTTAAGTGTAGTGTACTCTGTGTAGGACTTTGCACTTAGTAGTATTTTGGTGGTTGAGGACATTGATAAAATGTTATCGTTGGTAACAGCAAGGTCTTTTCCCCAGTCATTGATCAGAAAGGTGAGATTGTTGTCTGTTCTTAACAGAAGCTTGTAGCCACTCGGGTGGCTGTAGCTTGGTGGCAGAGCGGATCGTCCACCAATCGGAAGGATTAGTGCTTCAATCCCAGCTTCCCCCATGTGTCGAAATATCCTTGAGCAAGATACTGAACCCCAAATTGCTCCCGAGGGCTGTGTGAGTGTGCGCGAATGATTAGTTTAATTTAAACTGCCATTAGCGTATGAATGTGTTTGAACGGGGGTAATGTGATATTTAGTATGAAAGCGCTTTGAGTAGTCGGAAGACTAGAAAGGCACTATACAAGTACAGTCCATTTACCATTTTTGAGAAGGATCTTTTGTGAAAGGTTAATTGTTTGAGTTGATAAATCAGTGGAGGTTGTAGAAGACTTTTAGACAGTATTTCAGTTGAGTATTGCAGAAAGATCATTGTTGTTATCATCAATATCATACCTTTGTCTTAGTGCTTCATGTGCTATCAGTGATTGGTCTTCAAATAAATGTTCCAGATTTATTTGAAATCAGTGGGTGTCCGGTCATTTGGTTACTAAGCTGCCAGATTCATGAAAGGGTTATGAAAGGCTATGAAAGGGTTTTTGAAGCAGTTATGTTTTTTAATTGACTGTGTAAGAAATGGGAGATCTGATATTGATAATATCTGACATTCATATTGTTCAAAAATCAGCCATGGGTGTCATGATTTTTTCTTTAGTAGTCATTTTGTTATGTATTGTAAATGGGTTGGGAGATGATAGAATCTCAACATGCAACACCCTCTGTCTTTAGACCCTCGATTTGACTGAGGAAAAACTACCCAAAAAACGGGGGAAAAAATTATAGAAACCTCAGGAAGAGCAACAGAAGAGGGATCCCTCTCCGGGACGGACAGGCATGCAATAGATGTTGTATGTACAGAATAGATTCTTAGCAGAAAATCATAGTACATACAATTATGATGACAATGGCAAAATTGTAGTGTATATAATTATGATGAAAAGTGTGGGATGTAAAACATATGGACTAGCTAGAGTTAGCTAACACTGTCTGCTTATCAACTCCTTGATCACAACAGAATAAAGTAAGTTTTACCACTGCTCATTTTAGAAGGGCCACCTCAAGAAAACGTGTTCTTTAATTAGATTATCAAACAGACAATGCTGGCTTCCACCTTGGGTGGCCATTTCCATAACACCAAAAAGGAGGACACTTTGCGGCATTTAATGAGGCAAGAAAAATTTAATAGGAGTCTGGTGTACTCGCAACTACAATGTACTCGTAATACAATTTTTTCCATCATATCAATGGTATCATGATACAGTGATTCTGAAATAGCCTACTCTATTCATTGCCAGACAATCTGATGTAGACCTGAGTGTAACAGAAGTGGCAAAAAAGTGTTTTTTCACAGTATTTGTATTTATTCAAGACATTGTGACGTCTGTTTCAAAAAAGTCCTGCAAAGTGCAAAGTGCCTGAAAACATAACATTTCTTGACTTCTGGAAATAACAGCAATAAACAAATAAATACACATTTCATTTCTTAATGAAGAAGTAGCGTTTCTACTGCTTTTTGCTATAAACTCGTGCTCTTTTGCCCATTCCGGATTAAATTAGGTCTGAGGTTTCGGCATGTTAACGTGATGATATGACGTAGCCTGTAGCCAGCACAAGGAGGTTTGTTTACGTTTTTAACCAATGATATATCAGATATTTATTTGACACTGCTTTCAGCCAATCATTTTATTAACCGGAGATCTTATGGCATTAGACGCTATGCTGCTGCGTCCCAACAGAGATTCTAGAGCGGGTTTTCTTTAGGCCGATTCAGCGCGACTCCAAAAAGGAGGACAAATTAGGGTCCGGCTTGAGGCTGCGCTGGACACCGGATAGGGGGCTTAAAATCCGGACTGTCCAGCCAAAATCCGGACGTATGGCCACCCTACTTCCAGCATTAGCTTGAAAGCCTTCATTTTTCCAGGAACATGCCTGGTGGGCAGAGAAGGATCCAACTGCAGTCCTCCTTCCTGAGGCCACTAGTTCTGTGAGCCAATTGTGTTTGAGCATGCGTAGAAGGGTTCCGTTGTATGAAGTTGGCTGCTTAAAGCTTTCACTTATTTCACCTTAGCAGTACACCAACATTTCTTAATGAAATTGCAATTAAAAAGCAATTAAGTTGATGAATCTTCACTCATATTAGATTTACAAGGCCTAATTTTAAAGTTTTTTTCCATCTTTTATAAGGCAAGGCCACTGCACTTCCGGTTTCCATTGTTTCTCATCTTAACTTACTACGATAATTTCCCATAGAGGTTAGTGAGTTAGCTAAAATTAGCTTGCAGTTTACTGCATACAGCCTGTCCTAGCTTATTAGCTGCCAGCATCTAGCTTTCCAACAAATGCTGTTCTAATAAACTTACGATGCGTGTTTTCTAAAATGGGCAATGGTGAAAGTTTCTGTAATCTGTTATGATCAAAGGTTGTCTACTTCCATTTTAAAATGCTGATTAAAAACATTGCTGTCTCCTGATACTTTGATCCTTTGACTAGAGCTGAAAACTTCGGATCTCAACATTGCGAAAATAGTAGTAACATCTGGAGCCCTCTAATGGGCTTCACTATTAGTTTACCCCCTGAGGCACCACCTTGGCATCCTGAGAAAAGATCTTTCAACTCACCGCCCAATTGCAGGGAAGTACGCACCCAAGGATGCCCTCCCCCTATATAACCCCTGCAGCTTGTCTCGCTTTGGAACCACAGCCACCAGGAACTGAGGACATTTGGGCTTGTAATTAGAGGGCTCCCCACATACTCATAGAACTGGATTTACTTCCAGGTAACTACAATTTCTATTTCGTACGTGCTTTGCCCTCTGACAGGCTTTGCTATTGGCTATAGGGATAAGATGTACCCCCAACTGGGCCCTGAACCAAAAAACACACACATACCTCAGACTGAACCAGCAGAGGTCTGCCCAGACGATACTGTAAGCACTGAATGAGCCACTGACCCTGCATACATTATCCCTGAGATTCGACTATACAAATGTCAAGGTCGTGGACCAAGAGGCAGCTCGGCAAATGTCCTCCACTGAGACACCCCTGAACAATGCCAGAGATGAAGCAATACCTCTGGTGGAGTGCCCCCTAAGACCCTCAGGGAGCAAACAACCCACCACCTCATAACACCTGCGGATCACATCATAGATCCAGTGAGCAAGCCGCTGAGTCGACGAGGCTGCACCCACAGTCCGACTGCCATGGCAGACGAACAAGTGGTCAGATCTCCTGAAAACCGCTGTCACCATATAACACCTGAGTGGACATACAAGGTGTGTAGTCGCTCTTGTTCATTTTTGGCGTGAGGAGGGGAACGAAAGCCCTCAAGTGAATAATCCTTGATCTGAAAGAGGAGGTGATGACCTAAGGCCTAAAAAGCCAGGTTTGGTCGGAGGCTAACTGACTTTTCATTGTCCCTGACACAAACAAGGGGTGCACCAACAATGCATAACAATCCTCCATTCTCTAGCTGAACTCAGGGCTAAGAGGAGGCCGTCTTGACCTCTTGATCTGCGTGATCCAGAGGTTCAAAGGATGACCCCGACAGGCCAACCAGCACCATGTGGAGATCCCATAGAGGGACCAAGCAAAGAGTGGGAGGTCTCAGCCTGCGAACACCCTCAGGAAATGCTTCACGAATTTGTGACTCCTAGCTGTGAAGCAATCGAAAGACCTGCGGTGATCACTGCTGTGACCACCCCCAGCGTAGATGCAGCTCCAGGGGGCAGGAACATGGCTCGAGGCCCCCAGGCTCGCACCAATCCACATAGAGACACCAGCAAGACAACTAAGCTCTCAAGGTGGAGGGGGCATGTGCATTATGAATTCGGAAACAAACGCGGCGGGGAGACCTAAATCGCTCAGCCTCACCCACTCAGCTTCTAGATCATCAGGCCCCATCCCAAGATCATGTGTTTTCTGTGTTTGCAAATAAAATGGCCACCGGCTACCCGAAATGCTGCCAAATCTGCACTGTTATGTCTGGAGAAATGCCCCACTCCTCCTGAAGCAAGCCTCTCCTGGACATTAAATCTGCCCCTGTATTGAGAGATCCCGGAATGTGACGGGCTCTCAACTAACAGAGGTGGTGATCTGTCAGAACAGACACTGCTGCCCTGTGCAGTGCCAGGGACCTGACTCACTAAATGTGCTTCCCTCTCAGTAGTGGAGCAAAATGGTGCAACACCTTCTCAATCACCCTGAGTTCCAACAGGTAGATGTGGTGGGAGGAGTCTGGCCACATTTCTTCCACCCTGACATGTTCAAAGTTCCCACCCCAACCTGCCAGGGAGGTGTCCATGAAGACCCGAACATAATGGGGGATGCAACCTAGCCGCACTCCCTTGTGGAGACGACTGGGTGAGTTCCAAAACTCTAAGTCTCTCAGTACCTGTGCTGTGATGTCCCATTTAGGATGTAACCAGAGCCGTGCAAACCAATGCTGAAGGTTTGTAGCAGTATTGCCTCTGCCTGCTCCCCAACAGACATGCTGTCATGGCATGGGAGTCCAGACGCAGCCCGGGGTAGAGCCGTTGGCTCAGCAGCTGGGTGCTCTTCTCGTGGTTAATGGCGAAGCCCAGCTGCGTGATGTGCTAGATGACCTGTGCTATGTGGGCCTCTGCATCCTGTCTTGACTTAGCGAGCATCAGCCAGTCGTCTATGTAGGTCAGAATTCTCATGCCTCTCTCCCTGAGCAGCACTAACACCACTTCCACTCCACTCTGGATGCACTCTAACAGTTGCGAAACAGTCTCTGTGTGATAAATCCATTCAGGACACGCAGATCCAAGATCTCATGTCTCCTGCAAAAAATCTGTCCTGCAAGGGCTAGAAGAGGAAAATATCCCTTACGTCACTTGTGCGCACTGGGGCGCCATGTGATAAATGTACAAGTATAGGGGATGTTTGTGTCACAGTGTTATTGGACAAGGATAGTTCCTTTCACTGTGTTACTGGTGTTAACTGTTCATCAGAGTGATGGCCTGTGGGTCGAAGCTGTTCTTGTGTCTGGTCGTTTTGCCGTACAGTGCTCTGTAGTGTCTACCAGAGGGGAGAAGTTGGAACAGGTTGAGTGCAGGGTATGAAGGATCTGCAATGTTTCCTGCTCGTTTCCTGACTCTGGATGTGTATAAGTCCTGAATGGTGGGCAGCTCGGCACTGATGTTCTCTTCATGTCATTTGGGTTATGAATTAAATTTCCATGTGGATCTTTTATAGCCGTTATCAGTGTTTTCTTTTGTTATTTTTAATATGATTGGTGAGGGATTCCCCTGTTTTGTCATTGTGATCGAAACATTTTTTCATGCTGAAACCTAATTTTTATTTTGAAAAGTTGTAAAATTTGGAGTTTATGTTTTTTGTTTGAGTGTTATTGTTGCATTTCTTGATCTCTTTATTTATTTTTTTAAATAAGTGTAGGCTAATGCTGAAACAACGTTAGGTTAGTCGATCTACAGAAGATTTTATCACCAACAATTTTAATTATAGCCTAAAATGTTTATTTCATTTAACGTTAAGCAATAATGTCAAACATTTGCTGTTATTTCTCAAATGTGACAATCTGTTTTCAAGACGTAACGTTAATAACGTTTTGGAGTAATACCAGCTTCTAATCTTCTGAATTTTGCCAATGGTCTAATTAATTTTGCTTAATGGGGATCACGGAATATGCTTTAACCAACCGATTAAGCTAGCTAACATGACCTGCAGCTATGAGCTAACAGTAACAACATATCCCCCATCATTCCCACGTTAACGTTAGGCCTTAAGTTAGTTACTTACAGGTTCATGTTGCTTTTCGTGCTGTTTTTCAACATGAAAGCCTTCAAAGAGGCAGCTGAGTGCAGGCTCTGCTGACTTCTGTCTGGGTTTCCATCCGGAGTGTCCATCGTTCCTCACCTCGGTTTATTGAAGTTAATTTGTTTCTGAACTTTTATCTTTCAACACTGTGAGTTTGAGACAGATAAACAGACTAACGGGAGCTAACAATACAAGACGGGCAAAGGCGTGCTAAACGTCTGGATAGCTAACGTTAGCACTCACAATGTATTAACAGTGTCACGAGGAAGAGTGGCAGTGTCGACCCAAACTGCATTGGTTGCTATGGTTATTGTAACAGAATGGTTGCTATGCTCTCGCGCCTGGAGACAAAAATCAATAAGAAAAGAAACAGGATATGGAAATTGATATGACATTATTATAATTAATAATAATTACTTACCTGCGCGGTAAGGATTAATTTGACCACATAACCTTTTATTATTTACCAGCATGAAAAACTTAAGAGGATGTATATTATGAAACCAGCACCAAGTGTTTGTAACTTTTGTGTTGACATTTGGAAGCTTGATGTGAATTAAATGGGGATAATTCAAGATACATAAACATTTCCCAACCACACCATGACCATCTAACACAACAAGTTAGACTGACAGCCTCAATTCAATGCACCAAACCAGACCAAAAAAAAAATCAAAAACACCTTGCTTAATTACCAGATGAGAAATTAAATACAATATAGATTTATTTATCATTTTACAAGACAGAGTTGTATAACGAGATTTGTAGTTCCCTTTATGCAACTCAATTACAGCAAACGTTACATACAAAAATTCACAGAAATGAAAACAGTTTTACATGGTGGAGTGCTGAGGATAAATGAAGTCTGAGCGGTTTTAGTCACCTGCTGCAGAGCCCTCCTGCCCTGGGCTGTGCACATCTCATGCCAGTTTATGTTGTTTCCAGTCGGGATGCTTTCTATTGCTCCTCTGTAAAAATGTGACAATCTCTGAGAAAAGTTACATGCACCATAAGTTAAAACAGGCCTGGCTTCAACAAAGTGGGACATAAATTATTCCTGAATTACCTATACAATAAAGGGTCACACAATTAATTTTGACAACCTTTTGTTTTTAAAGGTGTTATACGTTGGGAATAAATCATTAGCACTAAGTGTGCTAAGTTACACTACACACTAAACTCGGGGCAAGGGTGGAATAGCCTAATCATGGCCTATTCTAATAATTTCCTTCACTGGTGCTACTCCCTTAGAGCCCAGAGCACATTTCAGAGAATAAAACTGATATTTTTGTGTATTCACTGACCACATAGTTCTGACCATGAAAGTTCCCTTAACACAAAAGTTGGCATTTTAGTTACACATAGTGGGGGATCCATCCTTGCCAAACAGATAACACAATATTATGGCATGTTTAGGATTTATTGTTCAGCTGAAAAAAGGTCATATAAGGCCATGGTTATGTACCACACAGGTGTGAATGGAGGCTGTAAAAAAACTTGACGTTCCTTAATAAATGCAGAGCAGCAACTTTAGTGGGCTTTGATTCAGACACCTGCCCCAGATTCCAAGGTTTCATTAGGGGAAAAAAGTATAGAAAGACCTCAAACCAGGACAGCAGCATCATCCACCTCTTCGCTGTCCAACATTATGCTACTGTTCTGCTAGTGTATTCCAGTCATACTTTGACAAACTAAGGCGAAATACACTGCTTCCATGTTGCTATTCTTCCGAAAGATATTCCCTCATTTGGTGTTTTGAAGTCGTGGTGGTGAACGCAGTCTTCCATAAGTGTTTAATTTGGTTGAGCTCTGTGACTGAAGGCCATAGAATATGATTATCATTTTCATTCTCAAACCAGTCAGTGAGCCCTCATATCCTGTATGAAAGCATATTCTTTTATATTTCTCCATCCATTTATTCAGGTTTTATCTTTAATGTGTCACCTGTCAAAGTATATGTACAAACAACAACATAATCAGCTAACCCAGGTAGAAAAAGCATCAGTTTTCAGGTGTGCAAATAAAAAAATCTTTACCATATTGCTGTATTGCAGAGAACCTGAGCAGTAGCACTGAATGGATAAAAAGACGTATTGTGAAACCTAGATCACGGACAACAAACGTAAACAGGATAATTTTCATTTTAAATTCAGTGCACACCTGGCTGTAAATTATAGAAAGTACATATTAAAATTATAACCTGTTTACTAAGGTAATCTAGTAACAAAGCAACCAGAGGAGCATGAGAGACTGAGGTCTTACTGTCTAATCTCTGTAACAGATTACAGTTTGGAATAAGCTTTCCCTACAATGAGGGCTATGTACTTTCCAACATACTGTACATTCACAACAGAGAAGCCAATTGATCTTTGGCTTGCCATAGTTATAGCAGAATTAACGGACATCAAAAAAAGCATACATGACATATTGCAAATTTGCTGTATCTGAATGCAGTGGTATCTTAGAGGGGGAAAAACCACAATGGACTCCTCTGCTCCTTCCTGTCTGCCTACACAGCAACACCCACACACCCAAAAATCTAAGAGCATATTCCTGCAGCTCACCAACTTGTCTGGTTTGTTCGGGCTTTCATTTTGGATTTTGTGTTGAGTATTTTTCATACTATAAAGAGTCATCCCAGAGGATCCAATAGTTTTATTGACATAGCACTGAACTGTCCAGCTGTCTCTGCTATATAAGGTAAGACAATAGCAGAGAGTAAAAGTGTTAAGCGATTTGAGTGAAAGCCCCTTCAGTTGTGACATTGACCTTTAACCCTGTAACCTGACCAGTCCATCTGCATACTGAAACTGGTCACTGTTTTCGTACTGCAGCATATCCAGGGCAACCTCACAGCTCTCCTTGACGACACGTTCTCCATCTGAACGGTAACGCTGCAGCACAGCCAGACATTCCTCTTTGCCAATGGAGCCAAGAGCCTCTGCCGCCTCGTGTCTAACCATGGGGTTTTCACCAGAACGCTCCAGAGCTGCACGCAGGGCTGGGACCGCTGCCGGGTGCTGCATCTGACCGAGGACATAGCCGATCTCATGACGGAAAAGAGCACTGGAGCACTGGAGGCCTGGAGACAAAGATGTAAAAGAGAGGTTTATGTGGCGGTCAACAAGCCAAGCACTGCTTGTATCATTACAGGTCTGTTTCACTGAGAAGCAATTTGCAAGTATGACATGTAAGATTTCCCAATGCCATCATTATTCCAGTGCACTCAAAGTTCAGCTCCCTGGGAGTACACTCAGGTCAGTTTTTATGCGTAGGCAAACTAGGCATTATGCACTTAATGTAAATGAATTACTAGGTTACTTATGGACAATATACAAATCATGTCCCAAAAACACTAAAACTACGGTAAGACTCATTACTGGGACAGCCTACTACTATGCATGTAAACGGATGCATTGATAAAGAACAAGCTGAGCATATGCTACACACACAGATCACAAGTTGTGTGAAGTTGAATAAAGTTGAAAGAAACGAATACATTACCAGAAAAAGCAACAAGGAAACCTCAAAAGTAGTGGATATGTTCAGTCTTAAGGTTGGCAACGTTTCCTCATTAGCTTTCCTAAATCAGACTTATGTTGTTGATGTGATATCGTCATGCACTCCCTTGGAATCACGTCACAAGTAATCGATTCATCAGTGCCCACATTTTTAGTCAGCAAGTCAGTGCCGAAAACCTAAATAGAACCCCGGCCTATATCTTGATACGAATCTCTTAAGATTAGTTTGTTTTTTAAAATTGTGACCAAGATACATACTGGGTAAGACATTTTACAGTGTTAAAAACCATCTTGTCTTTCTGGTGGACAAACTATGTGAGGATGTGTTGATATATTGGTCTGCCCTATTTATTGGTCTAGCTCTAAAACTAATTAATTATTTAGTGATCTACTGCATTGTGGTCTTCATTAGGACACACCCAGTTTCAGGTTAAAACCTCAATACAAAATTAACCCTGCCGAAAAAATAAATAAATTACATTCTCAAACAACTTTAGATTTTTAGTGTGCTCCCCAAAGATGAATACATGCTACTTTATAAACAAGCACGTGTTCAGCCTGACTTAGCACTGACCCAGGGGCCCTATTTTACCATATTTGCAACATGCAAGCCATGATTTGCAACTTGAGATGATTTCCTGCTAATTTTGACATGTTCAAACACCATATATATGCAACCCATGCATGGAGCCCTGAACTCTGAAATTTACCTGCAATTTTAAATTTATAACCTTTTGACATCATTTGTAAAATGCGACCCTGCCACCATTTGCAATCTGTGCATAAGCAATGCTCACAAATGGCTTTTGTGAAATGGGCCCCTGGTCCGTCACACTATGTATCAAGGTCCTGGGTCAGCTTTATTAGAAACATTTTTAGAGCAAAGACCCAGGAAAAGAGGTTAAACCAAACTTAGGAATGCAAACTGTTCAGGGGTGAAAAAGGTGGGACTAATGCGAGAGCAGAGAAAAACAGAGACCTACTAGGAGGGTCCAGGGGTGTGACTTTTAGGATTACTCTGGTGCTGGTTGCAAGCAAGCGGCAACCTCCGGGACTGAAAAATTACGCCAAGACGAAGTGCCGACAACTGCAGTTTATCAGATGGCCACATGAGGCTTCCTCCTAAAGCGAGTCAACCTCCATAGAGACCCATTTTTGACGCTTTTCCAGTTCAACTCAGCTCAGTTTTCGCTCTGTTTTCCATTGCAGATAGTACCTACACAATAGTACCTGGTTGTCATAGCGACGCTGCAGGAAACTGCTGCGACATACACCTCCTACCCACACATGGGACAATGGAGGAAATCAATTGTATGCTGTTTTTGATCCTAGGGATGTGGCTGTTTCTCACAGCAAGAAGACAAATGTTGTTACGTTTGACTATGGCGTATTCTTCCGAGTTGCCAAAATAGTAATCGGTATCTCAAGCAATCTCTGGCCAAACTATTTGAAAACGGCAGGGTTATTCAGGTTACTCCGTGAATAGTGACGATTCTCTCTGACCAATCAGCAATTTGCCGTGTGACATTTTAGTATCGCCTCAGCTCGCTCAGAACCTCGCCGGAGGTAATACGAAAAAAAAAGTACCTGGAAGCAGGTACAGGTACAACTTTTACACAGTGGAAAACCAAACAAAGGCGAGTCGAGGCGAGCTGGTACTGTGTAGTGGAAAAGCGCCATTTGAAATGCCCAACTTTACAGCAGAAATAAACAAGTTTACAGCCCCAGTACAAAAAACGTTTTTGTCTCTATAGTTAATTTCCACCCTCATGACAAATGTGAGGGGGGTGAATTTTTATATAACTAACCCATTTAAATTATATTAAAGTTTAAATTTCTGTATAATTAAGGACATGGGCGCTTTGAGTGTGAATATATATATATTTCTTTTTTTTGAGTAGCATAAAGGGAACTACAAAACAAAATGTCATTATACAACCCTGTGTTGTAAAATGATCACTCACACACGCAAATCTTGTATACACACACATAAACCAATAAGCTATAGTGTAGTATCCTACCATCTCCCAGTGCCAGCACAGCCTCCTCATTGCCCAGGTTGCGCAGGGCAAACATGGCGCGGTAGCGATCAAAGAGCGGCAAACTTTCATCCAACAGGATACAGCGCAGCTCTGCCACACTCTTTCTCACTGCTGGAGGGGCCGGGTCTACAGAGCAGTAGGGGTTCTTATCTGTACTTGCATCATCCAACAGTTTCTCTCCTCCACTCTGCAGCCACTCCAACCGACGAACAGCCAACTGACACGTCTCTGCAACCTGCAGGGAGGCGCTGACATTTACAACAGGTTATATGCCTCCTACACAAGTTTAGTTTGCACATTTCAGACATGTATCCCATCCCAACACCACCCAGTAGCGGCGATGGTAAAAAGGTGTGATGATATACATTTGGCTAGATCTAAAAATTGTGATTGTGGGACAATTTGTTTAAATAAGGAATAATTGAATTCCATTAAATAATGGAATTGTCTGTATTATTATAATACTTCAGCCCTAAAAGTATCTGGAGCTCAGAAACCACAAAACGTAAAAGACACCAAACTTGGTAGACACGTCAGAGGAGTTTACTAAGTAGCGAGATTAGTGGCTTAGCCATCTTTGTTGAGCCTAAAGCCAGAGTTTTCAGTGTCATGAAGGTGGCTCTCTTAACCTGCTTGATCACCATGGTAACTTATGCAGAACACATAACCTGCTCCGGAGGAGGTTATGTTCAGAGTTGGGCTTAAATCAGCTGTAAAAAGTGCCGCCCTTTCACTGATTCTTTTCCTCATGATATTCTTTCTGAGCGATACAGACTCTCTCAGGGAACACTTTATATATGCAAACATGCTGAGTCGTACATTAGTAATGCCACCGAACGAAGCAGTGCGTTTACAGTCGGCCTTTTGCAAACTGTACGCATCACGCTGTGAAGGGAACCTATATGCATTCAGTTGGTGATGCAGAAAATCTGTAATAGTAACACACACAAGCAAATGTTACACATCAGATCATCCATACACTAACAGAATGATGAAGGCTCAGCAACTACAGGATTGTGTTTTTGTTTTTTTTGTATTGGTCCTGATTATCTGCCAGGTACATTTTACACTAATGCAGCCTATTAGCTGCAGAATACCGGTTAGAAAATTAGTCTATTGGTATTTATCACCGATAATATTCAAATAAATAAAATACATTTCACTTTGATTTTGCCAAAAACTAAAATGATTTCCATTACGGGACAGTGTAAGACCTAAATGGACTTCTTGAGAATAATATTTAAATCTGCTGTATCAAGTTTAAAGTTTCAGAGCTCTGAATGTGGCAATTTTTGTTAACAGAGTCCATTTTATTTATTATTTTTGGTTGTCTTATTAGTTTTTATTTAGGATTTTTAAGATACTTTTCACATTCCTGTTCCAATGTCTAAATCTTAAGAATTTTAAGCAAATTAAAAAAGGGTGTACTTGCACTACAATTATATCAGTGGCATAAAATGGTCTTCAAATGAAAATAATATCATGTTTTGCAATTATTTCTGTGACAGTATATGGTCCAACGAAAGCCGTTATCGTGACAGGCCTAATCACATTACCAAGGTGGGATGTGTATTTCATTGTTTCCATATTTGTAGTGTTTTAAGCTGTGGATTTTAATCACACTATAGCCTACATGTAAAAGTCCAACTAGGGACAAGAGTTGAAAATTAGAAATAGCTATCAACTCTCTGTCCAGCACATCAGTGCACACAGTCCATGCTCTGTATTGAAACTGTTAAATTGCATCTCCCCTAGAAAGTAATTTTTTTTTTTTGTATATTTTTCGGGCATTTTTTGCCTTTAATGGATAGAGACAGCTGAGACTGGAAACGGGAGATGGAATGTTGCCGCACACATGGGACGGGCGCTCTAACGAGTGAGCTAAAAAGTAAGATTAAAAATAAAATTAGTCAGCACACAATCTGTATAATCCAGGCAGCGATTGTTTCCCTCAAAATGTATTTAATGTTACAAATTAGTTTTGTGAGGAGCTCAAAGAAAGCCTGGCTATGTTGAGCTTGCTCCGTAGTACACCCCTCAGAAGTCTCACTGCTACTCATAACAAAACCCACATCAACTGACCCCACGGTCACAGCCACTTTTTTTTGGTCAATAGGTTATGAACCCTATGCCAAAGAAACAAAATTCTTTTCACTGGATTGTTTGGATGATTGCGTATTTTCTCAAATTTGTTTCAATCTTCCACCCAATTTTACGCATTAAATGTATCAACTCAGCCGCACAAAAGTTATTACTTTAAAAGTTTTATGTTCCTACCTCTATTACAGGATCCTGACTGTACTCTTTCAGTAGGTCCAGAACCACAGAATCACCAATTGCTCCCAGAGCTTCCCCTAAAGACAGACACAAAGCCAAGAATGACTGACAGACAGACACAGATAGAGCACTGTTGCTTCTAGTTCTCGTGCAGCTGAAGTATTTGTATCCTGTATATTACTGAGGAGTAAATACATGTGTTATGTAATCATGTGCTGCTACAATAATACATTTTCTACATACTGTAATCATCTAAACATTTTCTACTGAACAAAGGCTGTTTGGCTTGTCAGGAAAGTAATTTGAGTGTTTGTGCGCGTCCATAGGGGGAAATGAAGTCAGCTCGATACCAAACGCATGTCCTAAAGTGCACCTGTCCACACATGCACAGGTACTTTTAGTACTTTTTGTGCGTTTTAGTATGTGTCTTAAATTGAAGAACGTTGCAGTCTCAGTTCACACAGATCTGTCTTCATCTGCTACAATTTTTCGTCTTTTCAGTGCAGTGGAAGCTTCAGCGGGTGTTTTATGACCTAAGATCCTGCGGGATCCAGACTGACAAAATAGTGATGGCTAACCAACCAGACATGTTGATCGACAAACAGCAGAAGAAGCCATCATAGATGTATCAATCTCAAGCGAAAATAAAATCAAGAAGGAACACGAGAAACTCGAAAAATACCAAGGACTCAAAAATTATCTAGAAAAGATATGGAGAGCAAAAGCAACAGTAGTGCCAGTGGTAATTAGAGCAAAACATCTTACGTCTCTGTCCAGAGGAGCGCAGTCCTAGGAACAGTGAAGGTACTATGCAGAACCATCAAACTACCAGGTCCCTGGTAGAAGACCCAAGCTTGAGGATGACACATACCACCCCACTGCCTTTATCTTATTATTAGATTTGATTGGCTTCTGTCAGAGTGTACATAAACCCACTCACTGTTAAACCTTGTTCTGGTATAAGGCATTGAAAATGAACATTTAATAGTCTTTCCACAGAAGCGTTCATTATCGCACCATTATTTAACAAGTGTTGAACTATTACTGGACTACACGCCACTAGCCAAACACTGCTATACTAGATGTCTATATGATAGTGCTGTAGCTACATTTAAGGAAGTGACTTTAACTCAATGCTATGTCTCAATATAACAGAGGACTCATGCTAATTTCAGTCCATCCCAAATTGATCATCTGTTGTTAGTGTTGCAGGCTCACTGTGGATGACATTTGACTCTGTTGGCCCTCTAAAAAGGTGTAAATGGACTGTACTTGTATAGCGCCTTTCTAGTCGTCCGACTACTCAAAGCGCTTTCACACTACATATCACTACACATTCAGAAACTGATGGCAGGGGCTAACTGCCCATCAGTACTAATTAAACTAATCATTCACACACTCACACCGATGCACAGCTTCGGGAGCAATTTGGGGTTCAGTATCTTGCTCAAGGATACTTCGACACATGGTTGGGGGAAGCTGGGATGGCACCGCCAACCTTCTGATTGGTAGACGACCCGCTCTACCACCAAGCCACAGCCGCCCCCAACAACGAAGAAGGTTAGCTCCATTGTACAATCCCAAAATGCACAAATTAAAGCAAACATTGTAAAAGTAAATGGCATTCCACCAATCTGGAAAAAGTATGTTTAGTCTGGCAAAATAGTATTAAAACATATAGGAAGGCCCTCAGTAATGCCAGAGCAGCCTACTACTCATTAATAGAGGATATAAGAATACCACCAGGTTTCTTTTCAGCACTGTGGCCAGGCTGACAGTCCTAGCTTTATTGAGCTATACAGTAGTAACGACTTCATGAGCTTCTTTAATAATTATCATTTAGAGACAAAATTAATCCCGTCCTGCCCTCAACTGGCAATGATATATCAAGACTGCTTTTCTTTTATGGACCTTCTTCAACTACCTTCAAAGATTTCTTCATCCAAGACATCAACCTGTCTCAGATGCCATTCCAACTAGGCTGCTTAAAGATGTTTTACCCTTAGTTAGCACGTCTTTACGAGATATGATCAATTTGTCTTTATCAACAGGCTATGTATCAGTCTCTTCTTAAAAAGCCCACTCTTGATCCAGGGGTTTTAGCCAACTATAGACCTATATGGAACCTTCCCTTTCTTGCTAAGATCTAGTGCTTTCAAAATATGACTTTCAATTATTCTGAAGCATCTTTTTCTTATGATTTCTAAGATGATTTAGGGATGTGTATTCACGATGGACAGAGATAACAATATCCTCTGGAAGAGCAAGTAATACTGAATTATATCAGTGGTATGGGTTTCATGTCAGTGTGTTCAGATTTGACTAAGTTATGACTCCAAAAAGGAGAAAATGTTTTGACTCAAATTCATCTCACGCAGTATTTCTGCCTCATGTCTCTCTCTGTGGACCTCCCCTTCAATCTCCGGCAGCAAACATGTTGTTGCATGGCCAGTTTTTCCAAAAAACAAACAAACAAACAAACAACATTTTAGCTTGAATTAAACAGTACTGTGAAGGAATCAAACCAACCTCCAGATCTAATATTCAGCCACATGTGTTTGTGCATTATGTTCAAAGAATCACGAGAATGACTGTGCACGTACGTATGTGGAAGTAAAAAGACAAAGACGGCTTGTTTGGTAGTGAGCTGACTCTTTTCACCTCCCATAGTGTGTGCATGCATGTTTACCTGCTTCATGCCGGACCATCGGTTCCTGCTGTGTATCTTTGAGTACAGCAGTCAAAGTGGGTATGGCCCGTGTGTCCTGCATCTGTCCAAGGCAGTAGGCCAGCTCATGCTTCAGCAGTGCAGAATCATCAGTGAAGGCCTTACTGATCCATTCGATAGCTTCAGCACCTGACACACAGGTTAAGGCTCAAATCAATTCACACAATACAAGATATTGCACAGATTTCCTGAAGACTGACTGTTTTGGTGGATTTGACTACTCGTCATAACTAGGAGTCATAGCAAATGTATTTTACTAATACATAACCGGGAGTTCAATTTCAAAAACAGTTAATTGCCTATGAGACACAGTAACGTGCAACAAAGGCTGCCTCTGTCTGTCTGTATTTCATGACTGAATACATAAACACGTCAACAACAAAAACCTATGAAAGATGTAAACAGTAGCGGACCATCATTAACTCTACTCCTTATTAGCAGTCTGGATATTTTGTTCATTACTATACATTTGCAGTTCCAGCCATTCATACACATAACTGAGTTAGAGATTCATTCACTATTTATCTGCTTTAATGCCTGAACTGAAATGTCTCAAACGGTTTCAACACACACTACAGAGGATAGGGTTTCCCACACATAGACTAATTTGTGGTGGTGCGGCACAGATTCAACAGCGGCCGCCACACAATGCGTTTGGTGTATTTTGTTTTAACGCTATTTAAATCACGCAGGGTATTCGTTCAGCTGCATTTCCTTCCCCTGCTCTCCCTCTGTCTGTCACTCACGCATCTCTCTCACACTCACACAGCCCCTCCCCTCCATGTCTGACTCGCATGTCATGAAAACGAGATCATCCCTGGAAGCGTGGCCTAGCCTGTTTGGTGCAGAGAAGACAGGTGGCGAAACTTGACGAAAGGTAGGCTGTAACAACAAGTAGTATAGGGTGTGAAATGTGTACTACAGCTATGGGAGTTGTATATAGTGTTCAATTCAATTTTATTTATATAGCCCAATATCACGAATCACATTTGCCTCAAAGGGCTTCACAATCTGTAACATACAACACCCTCTGTCCTTAGACCCTCGATTCGATTAAGGAAAAACTACCCAAAAAAACCCTTTTAACAGGGGAAAAAATGATAGAAACCTCAGGAAGAGCAACAGAGGAGGGATCCCTCTCCCAGGACGGACAGACATGCAATAGATGTCGTAAGTACAGAATAGATTTATAGCATCAAAACTATAACATACAGCCATGATGGCAAAATTGTTGTATATATAATTATATAGTGTGAATTGTATATAGTTCTATCTAGTGATGTGTGTTTCAGTACAACATTTGTATTACAGGCGTGAATCCCTGTTTTGTATTTACTCCAATAAAGTTCTGTGTTACAAATTAATATTGAATGAATTATTCCAATTCAGCGGTCAGCGCTCCCCGGTCAGCCTCCACACATTGACTTTACTGAAATTACTGTTAAGAACGCTAGAAAGGCCTCTGCGTAATCTGCATCGGAAGAGGAAGGCAGGACATAGGACTGGGCAATAAACAAATTTTACACAGAAGCTCACAGACAATTAAAAAGAGGCTTCAATGTGTGAACACTTCAACTGTGCTGCGTTAAAGTGATGTCACTTTAAGAAAAATATCAAAAGAACTTCAAATTTTTTCTTGCACAATATATATAAATTCAAGCACTTTCAATGACCCATGTCTATTTACAACAACTTTCAAGGCCTTGAGCTTTTCTCTTCAAATTCACAAACTTAAGGATTTCAAGGACCCATGAGAAAACGGTATCATTTGAATCAAGCAAAAGGCCAACAAAAACAGTCCTATTCCCAGGCAAAGCACAGCACACCGTATTTTTTAACCCCATTATTTCAGAGGTTAATACATTATACCTTGACATTTTTTGATGTAGTTCTACTTGCAAAGAAAATCAAGTAATCTTCCTCCAAAACGAGGTGACCACGTGGTACATGCTGCTATCAACAGTCTACAACACTGAATAACCACAATTCCCAACATAAATGACTTATTTCACTTTGCCTAATTGGTTGGACTACCTGTCACGTCGCCTACAGTAAGGCACCAGAGTGTACATGCTGAACGGGCTCATGTCCTACATTTACTCTGATTCACTTGGCAGTGTGTTTCTTGTAACCACGTCACCATTTCTGCTATGGTGTTGATAGTTTTAACAAACCTAAAGCATACACTTCATGGAAACAAAAGCATTGTCCAGCCTTGTATTGCACAAATAATGACTCCAAACAACCCGACTGCATCTCACACAGACGGAGAACTTTCACAGCTCTTATCAAAACACATTACTCATACTCTTAAAAACAGCTCATGACGAAATATTTTCCCTTTGTTTACGACAGACACCCCACATCAGCTAGCTATGTGTCTGCAACACAAACACTGCTCTCTCAGACACTAATGTAACCAGGCGAGTTCATGGACCAGACTATAATACTCTCCCAGCTGTGTCCTCAATTGGTTTATTTCCTCACTTCTGTGTCTGGCTTGCAGTCTATGCTGAAAAATAGCGATACCAAGAAGCGTCCTTTGGATTGTGTTCATTGTTTGGTGGACAAGCGACCACTGCATTATGCCCATCAGTACAAAGTAGGGATGTCCCGATCCAATTCACGTCATCGGTATCGTGCCGATACTGGCCCAGAACACTGGATCGGAGATCGGAGGGGAGAAAAAAAAATATGATCTGATACCTATCCAACACAAACCATGGTAAAATCTAGCTTAAACCGTCACCTAAATGCTTGAATATTAGCATTTCCTTTGCTGCGACATCCAGTTAAGTGTGCAGCCTGTCACGTGATAACAGTAGGAGCCAATTATAGTCGCATGAGGATGAGAGTTAGCTAACTTACAGAAAAGCCATGGCTGCGGTGTGGAAGTATTTTAACCTTAAAGAGGAAAAGAGTCCAACAGTTGAATGCAAAATTTGCAACGCAAATCTTTCGAGGGGCGGCAGTGCTGTTGGTCGGTTTAACACCGCAAACTTAATTAGGCATTTGGAAAAACACCACGCGGAACAACATGGGGAATGTCTGCAAGCAACGGCTGCAAAGAAGAACCAAACGCCCCGACAGCAGACATGGCTGAAATCCTAAAAAGTCAAGAGAAACTCCCCCCACGCAGCAACAAGGCCAAATGGATAACGGAGTAACTAGTTCAGTTTACTGTCCTGGATGACCAACCCCTTTCAGTGGTAGAAAAAGTGGGGTTTCAATGCTTAATTAAGAGTGGCAGTCTTTCATAATCAACTGTCAGTTCAGGCACTATTACTTTATACTGTAATATTAACCTCAACTGGTAAACCCACTTTGTACATTACATTTATTAAAATGTATACTTATACCCACTTTGTAGTTACCTGTATTATATTTTTTGCTGCACTGACGTGATAGTGAGCTGCTGTTAAAGAGTTTCTCATCGGGGATTAATAAAGTATTTCTGATTCTGATTTCGTTGTGGACTATATACTGGAGAAGTATTTGTTCTCCATTTGAGTGAGATGTTTTTAGGTGGCTAATTGAGCAAAGTGCTTCCATGTATTTTATTATTAGCAGTAGTATTAATTCAAGAAAAAAATAAAAACATCAGATTGATATCGGAATTGCCAAAGTTGCAGCATCGGTATCGGAATTGAAAAATGGCATCGGGACATCCCTAGTACAAAGTAATCTAACCATTCACACACATTTACATTTAGTCATTTAGCAGACGCTTTTATCCAAAGCAACTTACATATGAGGAAGACAATGGAAGTAATATAACAACGCAAGGTAACAAAAAGCATAAGTGCATAAAAAAAAACGAGTCTGATTAAAGCCTAGCACAGTATACAAAGCTAAGGACAGGAAGGGGTTTTTTTTGGTTTTTTGAGCAGAGGTAGAAAGGAAGAAAAAGTTAATGATTGTCAGTTAGGTGTTGACGGAAGAGATGCGTTTTCAAGTGCTTTTAAAAGGTGGCTACAGAATCTGCTGATCTTGTAGAAGCAGGCAGATCATTCCACCAATGTGGAACGGATCCAGAGAAGGTGCGCGAGAGTGATTTTATTCCTTTTTGGCATGGTACCACCAGATGTCGTTCGTTTGCAGAGCGCAGGGACCTGGCAGGAACATAGGTCTGTATGAACAAGCAAAGATATGTTGGTGCAGAACCAGTGGTGGTCTTGTAAGCCAAGAGCATCGTTTGGTACTTGATGCAAATATTGATGTTGACACACTTGTGCGTCGACTTCATCGATTATGTCGACTACTCACAGCAGCCTCTCACCCATTTTTACAGTCCATCAAACATGTAAGAAAACGAAATCAGATTTATTTAGTATTAGATTTTATTTTTGTGATTTCTTAAGAAGAAACCATCAACCCAAACTCCATCATTACATTTAAAATCATTATTACATTTTGTCATAAATTATTTAAAAATATGTCTCCTCTCAAGCAGAGTTCCTTCTTTACAGACAGACTCCCTCTGAAAGAGTGAACGTCAGGTTTTTGGAGTGGAAGAATACAAAAAAATATATAGAGAAATAGGTTTTTGTCTATCTTAGAGCTGCTCCAACTTGTGCTAGAGTTTTTGTTTTTATACAATTCCTTATTTTGAAAAACCTTGCATGTTCATGGATGTTGTACCTCCCAGGTTCTTCAGGGTGAATAAGGCTCTGAACCGCCGGGTGAGGTCTAGCCCTGGGTCCACCAGAACCTCTCCTACTGCTGCCACCTGCTCGACACAGGCCATATTGCTATACAGGGAAACAAGACAGCATTACTGATGTGCACACTGTATTATGCCCCTGTTATTATCCAACAGTTCACTTTAGCTGCTTCTTCTCCCTTTAAATATTTCAAACTGATGTGCTGATTAAAAAAACAAAAATGTAAAGCTGCAAAGATAAGGCGATTAGTCCATTGATAGAAACTGAGCAACTATTTATGTTTCAAATGCAAATATTCTTGTTTATGCTTCTCAAATGTGACAAGCTGCTGCTTTCTCTCCTCTAAACATACAAGTACATTGGAAATATTTGGGAATTTGACATCAAATTGTGATATGCACTTTTAATTTTCTTCTGATGTTATTTAGACAAAATGATTAATCAATTACTCAAAGAAATAGTTGGCAGATTAATTGATTATGAAAACAATCATTAGCTGCAGCCTTAAAGAAATGGAGTAGAAATGCATATAAAATGACAAAGCGTATCTACTATACAAGACTAGTGCAAAGGGGTCCATTTCAATCAGTTAGTAAAATAAACTAAGACATCCATCAAATAACACATCCCAACCCTCTTATGAGAATATGATTGGCAGGTAACCAGACAAAATAACCCTTCTAAGATCACTTGGCTCTGAGGTCTTAGAATCAACCAGACAACCAACTGGTCTCCGACTTGCCTGACAAGACCCATCAAGTTCGGACCTGAAGGCATCAGCATATTAATAAGGATATTAAAGCAAAAAATAAATAAATATTTCTGTGCACACCAGGATAGACACTATTTTATTCAATAGGTTACATTTTTAAAAAAGCAAAAACAAGCTGCAAAACCTCAATAATAGGCAACAGCAACTACAGTTCCACCGCACAGATGCTAATGGCTGTGACTTGGTTTCTGGAGTGCACTTGTAATGGGGAATGTGAGCGTTTTGGACTCTCTGCTCATTTAAAAAGGCACACCTGGTGGCCATTACGCACAGAGCGAATTTGATGAAGAACGTATTCGCTCCTTTTTGGGTTTTTGTGTGTTTATCCTGGAATATTTATTATTTTATTTTGTTTACTGTGGTTTTATAAGCACCAGCTGGCACCTAGGAGAGAGGTGCTGTGGGTATCTTCAGATTTATATTAAAAGGATATTTTCATATTTCGATAAAATCACGATAACAAATATTTAAAACATTTCGTCTCGCTCAGTGGGAGCGCTAACGTTACACATAGGCTGCCACGTCACGTTAACATTATTGTTGTGTATTATACTGTATATTTAATGAAGTTTTAGGTATCTAGGTTCATCGTGCCAAAAGCTCACGTACAGGACGCACTGGCTACAGTGTATTGTCACGTTACCAGCTGTGGTCATACAAGGCTGACTCGGCTGAAGCTAACTGTTAGCATACTTCGTTAAACCTTCACCTAAAGTTAACTCCATTTTAATATTCCTTAACCCTAACTGTTATACAATAGAGAATTCAAGAGTACCAACACACGACGGTGAAGAGGGGGGAAAACCTCGCGGCGAAACGTATTCTAC
The DNA here is from genome assembly GCA_011952105.1 of Coreoperca whiteheadi. Lineage (NCBI taxonomy): Eukaryota > Metazoa > Chordata > Actinopteri > Centrarchiformes > Sinipercidae > Coreoperca > Coreoperca whiteheadi. The sequence continues at coordinate 29,896,118 of CM022489.1, forward strand.
TAACCTTCAGGGTCTGCTGGTTCTCTTCCACACAGGACTGAGCTGCTGCCGCTACACGCGCGAGTCCATTTTTTCTTCTTCTTCTTTTTTAACGGCGGTTGGCATCCAGCTTAATGGTGCATTACCGCCACCTTCTGTTCTGGAGTGTGAATCAGTCAGTAGGTTTGCTATATAATCTACCTTTTCCAGGGATTAAGAGAGAGAGAAAAAAACCCCACCATCATATCCTATAATTAAGCCCAGTATCCCTTAAAAAACCTAACAAAACTCTCACCTGTGCTCTATCATTCATACTTAGTATTGTTTTTAAAGTGAGTTTCTGCACCACTAGTTCCTTTAGTCTATTATCCATTATCACTCTCACTCTGATATTTCCTACAATGTAGAATTACATGTTCCACCGATTCCTCTTCCTGACACTCCTCACACATACCCGTCTGATGTTTCCCCACCATTTTTAATGTTTTATTAAGAGCACAGTGTCCCAGCCTTAGTCTCGTTAATACAGTTTCCTCTTTTCTGTCTCCACCTCCTACCTTATTTATTTTAATACTCTTTTGAATATGGTATAGATGTCTCCCTTTCCCCTCACTATCCCACATTTTTCCCATATTATACATTTTGCTTCTGCTTTACTGATTCTTATTTGCATTTCTACATTTTCCTTCTTTAATATGACTGGGCGGAGTGGATTCATTTAGGCTAACATATTCTTCATGACCCAGCCAGGTTTCAGTGAGACAAAATAAATAATGTGAAAATCTGATATCAGATCATTTACTAGTACAGCTTTAGATGACAGAGATCTGATGTTTAGAAGTCCACATTTAATTCTCTTATTTTGAGGTGCTATTTCTAATGCAACCGCAGGGGGGC
>CM022489.1:29911838-29941248 GCA_011952105.1 Coreoperca whiteheadi
TTACCCGCTCACGCTGCAGGAATACACATCATGGTTTAAAAATATCTTCTACATGCAGTGGTGTGACTGGCGAGGTTTGCAGAGAGTGTTTAAGGAACTTGATGAGGCTATCAAACAAAGACATAATCAGCACTGCTTATGATGGTATTAGAAGAAGGCTCATTTTTGGGGACATGCCGCTAGCTGAGGAACCGGGACCTCATTCGCCATTGTGCAGGCCGAAAATCATCAAACACTCTGACTACTGGTAACCAAAAAACAAAGAGAGAAAAAAAAGGGGGAGGTTATGTTTATAACTATTGTAAGAACAAATAAATACAATTTTTATTTTGAACCTCTTTCTGACACTGTGTATTTGTATTTGTATTTGCACGCCGCTGCAGTCACCACAGGAATCCCCGGGGACTTCATCTCCTCAACCAGCAGTGCCGTCGGAGGTAGCTGAAGACACAACAGCGATGGCACATGGGCCGGAGCAGGAGCTATCTATCGTCGCACTGGTGGCGCCCACAAACCCCCGCAGGGCTGACGCTGATCAGCCGGACGGTCTGTTCATAGACAGCGTCAAATCAGTGGTTATGCACCTGTTGAATACTGTGACCTACGCTTGGCCTCTTCACATTGACATTGATTGCCCCCCATCCCCCTGCCTGCAACCTCTACTGTGTGCCTGACTACTGACCAGGTGAGAGGACAGCTGTTGAAACTCCACTCAAATAAGGCTGCAGGTCCGATGGAGTTAGCCCCAGGGTGCTAAAAGCCTGTGCCCCCCAGCTATGTGGAGTTCTTCAACATGTCTTCAATCTGAGCCTGAGTCTTCAAAGGGTCCCTGTTCTGTGGAAGACATCTTGCCTCGTTCCTGTGCCTAAAATGCCGTGTCCTAATGGCACTGAAGACAATGCTGAATATGTTTTATCAGTCTGTGGTGGCCAGTGCTATCCTGTATGCTGTTGCATGCTGGGGCAGCAGGTTGATGGTAGCAGACGCTAACAGACTCAATAAACTGATCCGTAAAGCCAGTGAAATTGTTGGGGTGGAGCTGGAATCTTTGTCGGTGGTGTCAGAGAGGAGGATGCAGGAATAAACTAGATGCCATCTTGGACAGTGTCTCCCACCCACTCCATGACGTGCTGGTCAAGCAAAGGAGTACCTTCAGCGGAAGACTCATCCTCTCCAAAAGCACCACAGAGCGCCACAGGAAGTCATTCCTGCCTGTGACCATCAAACCCTTTAACTCCTCCCTCTAAGTGTTAGTCTTTATGACCCTAAGTCATTAAACTGGACTTTGATCATTAACATCTCTGCAATACTTGACATAATTGTGCAATATTTTGTGTTAATACCACAGTGCAATATACCCTGTTTTCAGTATTAATTTATACTTCTAGTACTGCTGTGCAATATCCTCCATCTCATTATAATTGTAATAAGCTACACTTAACTGGACAGTTCATGCACTAATATTTTTATACCATTATTATTATTATTATTATCAACCGGTATATCCACTATGTACTTCACACTTATTTAAATTTAAAATGTTATACTTATACCCACTGGTACTTAATTTATCTGACCTGTTTTTTAGTGTATTATATTTTTTTGCTTAGTACTTTTATTCTTGTGTGCACTGACGTGATGGTGAGCTGCTGCAACAAAGAGTTTCCCCTCGGGGATCAATAAAGTATTTCTGATTCTGATTCAACTTTGAACTCACGTTTAAGCTGTGGCCGATTGATTAAAAACTGCTTTTCATAACTCCATTCTAATTTTAATTGAACCAGCCATAGTAGTCTGTAAAAATCAAATCTGTAAAAAGCAAATATTTTTACACATTTACACATTTACAATGGACTTAGGACAGAGCTACTAGATAATGGTAGTGACATTTGCAAGCCATAACTATGGTACTGGTTTGATAACTGTTATATTTATTTAAGTCAAGTTGTATTTATGGGAGAGCCAGCAAATTCCCCAGTTTCCTTCTGGGATTTCATATTTGTTTAAGTTTCTAGACTCAAATGAGTCTCATTTTACAGTTATGCTACATGTCTGAACCAGTAAACAGTAACTCATTATTTGGGGGTAAGAGACGAAACAAAATACTGCATGAGTCCATAAAGTTACATTACTGTGTATGTAGAAAGTCCACAGAGTAAACTTTCATGATGTTGCAGATTTGAGGGTGAGGCTGACTATTTTCTTGTTTCTGGTTACAAGGGACAGTAGTAGATGTTCACTAGTATTGTTTCAACTGTCCAAGACAATATGAATAACATATTAAAAACATTTTGTGAAAAAAAGCGATGGGCTGTTGGTGTACAGTGGCAAGAAACGTACCAGGTTACGTATGTAACCATGGTTCCCTGATAGGGAACGAGAGGCTGCGTCAGCTGACGCTATGGGGAACGCCTTCAGCGTGACTGCCTCTGAATCTCTGTATCAACTTCGAACAATCTTGATTGGGTTTAATGTCAACACGTGACGTACGCCGGCGGAACCGGAAGTATAAGGGGAGCCGGCTTCACTGTTGTCCTCAGCCTTCTGATCACTGAAGCAAGCCGCTCACAGGCATGCCGGAAGTATGGCAGCGAGACGCAGCGTCTCGTTCCCTATCAGGGAACCATGGTTACATACGTAACCTGGTACGTTCCCTTTCAAGGGAACTTCAACGCTGCGTCAGCTGACGCTATGGGGAATGCAGTACCAACTCCGCCATGCTGAAGGGGTGCCTGTCAGAGTGTGAAGCCAGCAGGGCACACTTCAAGACAAGAGAGCTACAGATCCCGGATTATTTAAGCGGTCTAGGCTGTAAATCTCACAAGGTGTGAGGCGAGGTGCAAAATACGGTCTGGACCAGGACACCTCGGTGTGGAGATCTAGAAGAACGGCAGGTCCCGATGTGGGCGTGGAGGTGTGGCTAGAAGGAAACACTCAACGAGCTACTCCGGGGATGAGTGTCCTGCCGCTCCGCTGGCCAGGCGATATTGAGCCTAACCACCATTTTCCTCTCTTGGGAAAATCACCTCCAGCAGCTCCTCATGCTGCAGTGACTGGGCTGACGAGCCACCCACATCACCACATCATGGGGCGGCTGTGGCTTGGTGGCAGAGCGGGTCGTCTACCAATCTGAAGATCGGCAGTTCGATCCCGGCTTCCCCCAGCCATGTGTCGAAGCATCCTTGAGCAAGATACTGAACCCCAAATTGCTCCCGAAGCTGTGCCTTCGGTGTCTGAGTGTGTGTGAATGATTAGTTTAATTTGTACTGATGGGCAGTTAGCTCCTGCCATCAGTGTATGAATGTGTGTCTGGGTAAATGTGATTTGTAGTGTGAAAGCGCTTTGAGTAGTCGGACGACTAGAAAAGCGCTATACAAGTACAGTCCATTTACATTTACATCACCACCTTCCACACTCAGGACATCCAGGTCCTCGGAACTGGATCCTCTCTGCGCGGGCTCCACATCCAGGACGGAAGACGCTGCAGGCTCAGCCTGGCTTCCGGATCCCGAATGCGGGTAGACTGTTTCAACAAACAACAAACAGTCAGTCAAGAGCAGAGCGTCTTATCTCTCCTCACTTACCTTGCTCACAGTCACCCCTCAGGGCTCTCCGTGCAGACAGCAGACACAAGTGTGTGGCCTCTGAACACATCCCCCGTCCCCCAGGCCCTGATGCAGCAAATCAGTACCAAATCCTCAGGTTTGATCCACGTTTCTGTAAGTGCTACAATTGAAAGACCAGAATGATTAACAAAAGCCGTAATGAAATCACCTTTGTTCACAGCAGACTGGCACTTCCACAAGCCTGTTGGGAAAGTAGAAGGGACAGTGGTGGACAGTGGTACAACATGCAGGTTATGAACATTACGTCGCCATTGGCATGAAACCGAAGATTTCCGAGTTGTAATGACAGTAGGGACAATGAAAACACATTGTATAAGAGCAGAAGGAAAAAAATAAAAAAAATGCAAGACAAATTTAAAACCAAAAGCAAAAAGAGATCCCAAAAAGTGCGAACAATTAGTACAGGAAAGTGAGAAATACTCAAAGTGCAATATTCAAGTGCCCTGTTTTTGAGTCCCTGCTCGGTGGAGTCATGTGCAGGTAGAGTCAATGGTCTTTACTCTCTTCAATCTTCATTCAGAGGGCTGCACGAGATGGGGCTACCGCGACCACTGCCGTGGTAGTTATACACACTTAAATACCTGTCTGAATTCAAGGATTGAATTCAGCACGACACACCTCCGCTGACCCGGAAAGAAACCACGAGACCCAGCGATACTAAAGCTATTACGCAATAGCGCCATGTCACTAAACACGCCAGTGAATAAGCGGTCTCTTACAAAAATAACACTGCAAGAGATAGGAATGTGGATTTTGTGATGGGTTGAATAGAGCAAGCGCTTAGTATGGTAGAGCAGTGGGCAGGAGTTGGGGCTTCAAGTTATCAGTGGCAAGGTCTAAGTTTGTAGTGTTTGGCAAGAGAAAATTAAGGACTCAAGAGCTGATGTTTTATGGGACTTTTGTTGAGTTATGGAATTTAAACTCTTAGGTGTGTAGTTTGATGGGCGGATGACTTAGAGTGTTCATGTAGGTAAAGTAGTGGAGAATTAAGTGCGAATGAATCATTAACTTATTGTGGTGCCTATCTGGATGTTCATTGATGGAAATGGGGCAGACCCCTCTACGACTGCAAAGAATCAAGTTAGGTCTAAATTATTGGGCTAAGTTAAATGGAATGGCTCTGCTTATTCTACAAGTGATCTGCTACATGAATACCGCAAGTTCCCGGGGTAAGGAGACAGAATACGGTCAGCTGGATTGATAATATTTCTGAGTGTTGTGGAGTCTGGATATTGTATTTCAGATATGTGTCTCCATACATGTCTGACTCCTGCACCATCGCATAGCAGTAGCTGTGACGGCATCATAGAATGTAACAAACTGAAGGCTAAGATAAGAGGACAAGGGAGAAAAGGCTAGACCAAGGCCGAAAGGAACAGAGGCATGCTGAGGCAACAAGCTACATAAAGTACTGAAAATGTGTGACGGGGGGAAGGTTTAGAATATAACCAAGGGTTTTGCTGTCTTAGCTTGGGACATAACGCAGACATCACGGGGAACAGAAGCCTGAGGTGGTTGCGTTGTGCCCCCAGATTAATCTGTATGTACTATGCTGTGAAATAAACTAGTTTGAGTTTCAAAGGTCTCTGGTGAATCTCTTCTCATCAACCAACTCGGAGAGAGGTGAGGCTGGGCCTACCGCAACAGTGTGCATGAAAGGCAGGGAATGAGGGGTTAGAGATAGTACCAACAATTTGCAAGTTAGTGTTTCCTCAGTGCTTAATACCAGAGATTGAGGTGGACATGAGGATTATAGATAGGTTGAAGAATGAGAAAGGAGCAGACCCAGCCAGGAAAGATGATATACATCTGAAACTTAAATGGGGTTCCTCTCTGCAGATTTTTATAGACGGGTCAAAAGATCCCGAGAGTGCCACTGTGGGTTTTGGAGTGTGTATTCCCCGTTTTGAGTTCCATTGGGGTAGACAGATGCCAGATGATGTTGCGTTCTTTACAACTGAGCTTGTTGAGCTTTTATGGTTGCTTTTGTGGTTGGAAGAAGTGGGGCCAGTTGATGAAATGTTGAGACTCAGCTGCTTTCCTGTTTGGACTCAGCTGGGGGAGATCGAGGGTTAGGCCAGACCTGTTGGGGGAAATCCTGACTCAGATCTATAGGCTGGAGAAACAGGGTCATAAGGTTCCTATGGTCCCGGCTCAGGAAGACATTGATATCAGGGCTTTTTTTGGTAGGAATTAATGTGGTAACATAATTAGAGAAGGAATAACTAAGCAATGGGAGAGAGAGTGGGAGGAGGAGGTAAAGCGCAGTTTTTTTCTATTCAACCAAGGGTCAATAGACATTCTACAGTCAATTTAAGTATAGGGAAGATGATGTCAAGCTGTCTAGATTAACTGTGGGTGGGGAAACATCATAAGGGGAAATGTGAGAAATGTGGAATGAGTGGAGACCTACTCCTTAAAAACTCTGTTAGGGGAAATGTCATTGACTTTTTTCGTACTCGTCGGCCTGTATCAAATCACTTAGGTCATTGGGAGCTGAATAAAAAGTAGTGATCTTTCCATCCAGAGTGAGGGGACAATGCGCTAAATGCGCCTAGTCTGCCATATAATTCATAGAAGAAGTTGAAGAGGCCCCCTCACCCCGTCCGATCTGTTTTGAACATGGGGAAAACAGGTCCTGTAAGTCCCAGAATGGTTACCGCGAATGTGTCTGTTCATAATACTAAAACAAAATCTTTCAAATCAAGACAAAGAAATGGTTTTTAATAATTGGAAATGTAAGTTTTAAAAAACCTGACACTTGGTAGTGCCCGATTCGTGCCAACACCACAGATGACAACTCATTTTGAACAGGCAGATTTGCAGGTAACCTGACTGACAGGACCACTTTCGTTACGGATCGGGCACTGACCCCACCCCCCACCCCCACGTGGCGCTGTAGACAAATCAGACGGCTATTTTTCTTAGCGCTGGTTCTGTATATACTTCCGGTGTACGCCACAGGAGCAATGCATATGGGTTTTTTTTGTCCATTTTATAAAGCATTTGGAGAAACACAAAACGAGTTGATTGATCTCTGGAGTATCTGTTAGGTTTCAGCGGGTTCGCTGCACTTAAAGACAAACATGGAAATCCCAAATCCCCCCGAAGGTGAGCAGTAAGTTACGCTGTAGTGTATGATTTTCGTTAAACGTTAGCTAGCACCCATGCTACCTGGAGCTACTGCTATACAACACAGCTAACAATTACCGCTGCATTTAGCATTTCGGCTAAGGTTAGTAACGTCGGTAGCTAACGTTAAATGTGTGCCTTACAGGTTTTTGTGTACACATCTGCACCTAAGCAGTATGAACAATGGTGTTAGAATTTTAGAGTTTTGTAAAGTTAGCAAGCGTTAACATTTCACGGCGTATGTATCTTTCGTCCAAGTTTGCGATTTCCTTTTGTACCGGTTTGTTGTAAATATGTGGTGCCGTTATCAATCTCGAGAAGTCCGATATAAAGTTAACGTTGGCCAGGTGCGTGAACGTCGGCAAATGCAGAAAGGTTGCTGTATGTGACACGGTCACCGCGGGGTCGTGCAATGCTTTCGAATAGCGACTTCCAGTGCCGACTCTGTTGATTATGCTTGTCTTTAGCAAGAATTTAGGCCCTAAAGATTAAAAGCACAAGATCAGATGAACAAATGCATGTCACTTGTTAAGATATTAAATTCCGTTTTCACGATGATGGTTAGAAATAGCCCCGGTGTGTGCCTCTGCGGTTTTTCTTAAAGATACTAAAAAAGCACTTTATATAAACAGCAGTTTTCAAAATCCAAGTTAGAAATGACATGGATGAATCAGGGTTAAAGCATTTCAGGCATTTGAAAATACAGCAATACAATGAAATAAAATCAGATCAAATAAAACAATAAGATGAAATAAAATCTCCAATAGATATAAATTACTACTAGTAATAATGCAGATACTATATGTTATATAAACAAAACCGAGTACTAGAATTAATAAAAGGCATTTTTGAAAAGAGATGTTTTGAGAAGTGGTCACTGGTTCAGCAAGGCTCTGATCCTCGGGCAGGGAGTTCCAGAGGCAAGTTCCAAAGCCCGGTCGCCTCTAGTTTAGAGCCGGGGACTTCGGAACAGCCAGCAGAGCCCTGCCTGGGGATCTGAGGCTGCACCCCAGCTCAAATACCAAGGCAACAATCTCCGAAAACCCAAGAGTATCGGTTAACTAAACCTACCAAAGTTTGGAAGGTATTTTCAGATTCTTCAGAGACTATTCTAACCATCTGGATGCAAACTATTCTGTCTGCTATATTGTAAAAAATCTTTTTAACCAGTTTCCCAAGTTGCAATGGTCTTTCCTAATCAAAACATAGATGGTAGCCTGACGTGACATATTTCCTTGCACAATTTTAAACAAAGTTACAACATTTTACTATCAGATATGTACAAAAGTCTTTGAGGAATCTGGGAACACCTTCAAAACCTCCTGTTTTCTTCAGAGATCCCTTTGAAAAATGGCTTAGTTCTGTAACTGGAATAAAATTATAATGCATAAGAGGCACAAACTGCGGCCAAGTTAGATTAAATGTTAATTTCTCCCTGTCTTTTGTTATTTTATTGTCATCACCAGCCGTCTCAGCTCTGACTGTATATTTTGCTCTTCTCTTTCCTGGTGCAGATCAAGAACTGAGGAATGTCATTGACAAGCTGGCCCAGTTTGTCGCTCGGAACGGGCCAGAGTTTGAAAAGATGACAATGGAGAAACAGAAAGACAACCCTAAGTTCTCCTTCCTCTTTGGGGGAGACTACTTCAGCTACTACAAGTGCAAGCTTTCTATGGAGCAACAGCAGCGTATGTAGTTAAAGGGACAGTCCACCATAAAACCAGCTTTTGCACATAGATATTTGTATGATGTTGGAATGTTCAGTTCCCAGTACTATAGAAGCCTTCATGAAATGAATGAAAATAATCAAAGAAATTCAATTGGAATGCAGCTTGTACAGTTGAATAAAAAAGAAATTGCCAGTAAGTGATACACATTTTATTTTCTCAAATGAATGCATGCCCTATCTCAACTCGTATTTAAGGCATATAATACCCGATTAGAACACCTTGTGCACCCATTTACAGAAAGCCTGGCCTGTATTATTTCCTGTTTTGGGAGGAACTGTTGATTGAACTCTCCAACATCATACGTTTTTCTGTTTTAGAGTGGATTTTTCCTTTGTGTTTATAGGCATCGAAAGCCTGCCTATCAAGCAAATGCTGTACTTATTCACACTTAACCTACTTCACTGTGCTTACTTATAGCACAGGGCTGCTCTTGGTGTCTGCTGCCATGTCAGCTGTGTTCTACAGTAGAATAGCAGTACAACCAAACATGCTACCTCCATCTTTTAGGCCACGTTTTCACAGCAAAGCCGCGTGGAGCTGACCAGTGCTGAACTGAACAAGAAATTCACTCTTTATTTGAAACGAGCAGGGTAGGGTATGGAACCATAGTATATTCTGAGCACAGATTAAATTGTGTCCTTAAAATAATCAAGTACCCACAATTGGCACCCAATGGCAACTTGTATTTCTTAATCGTGTAAACATATTCTCGCCATGTTGAAAATCAGTGAGCAGGACTGCTTGATGGAAGTAATGGATTTTAATATGGTTTTTGAATCAATTTGATGAAGTACTTGGATATGTCAGTTATTTAATTTGTGGATTAGATAGAAACAGACATACCTGTCCGGTTATGATTTAATCATGTATCATGATAGAGAATTGTATCCATATCGCCCACTTCTTCTTGTACAGCTGTATTAATTAAGACCGCTATAAAAAGCTGTATGAAAACATCCCTATGCTCATTAAAGTAGGTTATTATAAGAAGTATATGTATTTAGGCTTCTATAACCAAATTCAAATATTGTATACCACAATACCCAGCACTAAACAAGAACCCTAGCCCCCAAATCATTATCCTAAACCTCTTGAAATCTGGGCAGCATAACTTGATGACGTGAACTCTGACTCATCCTTTGTTTCCTTTTAGTGGAGACCAAGTTGCTAGCTGTAGCTGAAAATGTGTTGCCCAGTTCACATCTTAAAGGGAAAGTCTGGTTTCATGCAAATTGGGTCTTATTGTTCTTATAGTTCTTTTGGCCATCATTCCTCCCAATGGTAATCAGGTTGGCCTTGATGAGAAATCCAGCAGTTATTTGTTTGGATACAATGACTGATAGAAATGATGGCCAAAAGTACAAAAATACGACCCAAGTTGTAATAAGCTTGATTTTTTTCCTTCAACATTTCATATGTGCTTTATTGGTTCATTTGTATGCTTTATCCTCTGCACCGAATGAGATGTTGCGTGCATGTATGCACTCGACACGATAGGTACAAGCTGGCCAGAGGCGGAAGAGGACAACAAAGTAGTGTTTTGTTGAAAGTGCAAAAGCAGAAAATATCAGTTGAATTAAAAACTCAAGAAGTCTGTGCAACATCTGCATTGTAATGCACTGCTGCATCAATGAGCCCAACCGTGTGTTCAGCCAGTGAAAGTGTGTGGACACTAGAAGCATGTCAAATACAAAATGCAGGAACAGTTGGTTATAGTCATTCAAATCTTCCTTACAACCGTTTATTTTAAAGCATATCCGTCTCAGTGTTAGATGAATGCTCTTAATTAAAGTTAACACATAAATGAGAAATACACATACCTTTCTTTTCCTTGATCAAATCTTTTTAGCTGTTAGAGATAGTGCCAGAAGACAAAATGCCTCTCGTATCTGAGGAGTCAAATGTATAACTGAATATGTAAATAAATAATACAGTGAGTTAAATAATTAAAATAGCATGTAAAAAATATTATGTATTTTCTTTGGTGGTTCTTACACACTCACAGGCCAAGCCCTTCCAAGTATGAGGCAGTTGAATTGGCACACAGCTCGCATGTATCAACCTCTTTATTTCTCATCAGTACACTTCTTTTGATTGCTCATCATACCACAATGCTAGACACTGGATGTGCTCCAAAACCTCCCCAGCACAGTGTTCGTTTGAGCCATGTGGGGTAGTTTCCAATCACACAAAATGCCTCTCACATGCCGTTTATGCCAACCTGAATCGACGTCTACGAGTAAACAAAATACCTTTTACTAACAGCAGGCATTGCGAACAAGACTATTTAGTGGCTGAATCTAAATAGAAAAGGTACTGTACTGTCTCTGCAAGTGCTTACAAACTGTAAAAAGATGAAATTGAAGTTTACCACAGCATGTCTACCACCTGCTGCTGTTAGCTGATAGAGTGCCCCAAATGGGGGGTAAAAGCAGCACACCTGGCTTTGTCCTGCATATTCTTAGACACACCCTTGTTATCGTAAAAACACTGCGAGGAAAATGGAAAATTCTCCCTAGGCAAAAACACTCTTAGATAAATCATTACAGATATTAGGACCAAGGATATGGAAAAGGTGAGAAGGTGGAAAATAAAAGGGAGCACAAAATGCAAAGTAAATCCCTGCATGCAAGTTTAATTTACTGATGCACCTGATTTGAGGGAAAGGAGCAGATAATGCTTTTCTTCTTTTTTTATTTGTTTTTTCTTAACAAATCGGTAAAGTCATTTAACTGTATTTACTCCTCTATTAATGCCCCTTGTTGCTTATGTAGGGGCAGTCAGAGCTTCTCACAGCTCCTCCAGTTTTGTTCAATGAATGATGGTCAGATGCTCAACGGTCTGGTAACAATAGCACAGTGTTGTGCAGGGTTGCATTGAGTTCTTCATGTAATACCACTGAAATGCATTAAAGTTTGCTTTTCTCCACTTAGATCCCTCTACCCACGATGGGGAGGAGTATAAATCTGAAGGTATTTATTTGGAGCCAGATTTGTCAGACAAATTCAAAATTCCAGTTGGAAAGTCACATTTTTGTTTTTTCACATTTTTGCTGGATATTATCACACCTGTGCTTGAACGCTTCTTGGTTTGTTTTCATTTGCATTTTTCATTTTAGTATGTTTTCCTTTTTGAGTTTGTGCTGTATTGTTGTTTTGAGGCTTGACTGAAGATATCTCAAATGGTTAAAAGGCCATCTTTAAGCTGGCAGGTTTGCTCAGAAAAACTGAAGGAAGAACCTGGTGACGTGTTTTTCAGCAAGGCTTTGGTTTTTGAATCTGTTTGTCTCTGGAATGCTTCTTGTCAGGATTCAGGCCAGCTGTAGTATAAGGGTTGCACAATTTCTCCAATGTGTTGAGTTCACAACAGTAATGTCTGCATAATTATCTCAGTTCTTGGAAAAACTGTGTCCTGATCAAGTTTTTCACTACTATAGTCTTAAGCCTAGTTTCACAACAATACATTGGCAACATTGTCATTTGAGGAAAAATATCCAACTCACTGTCGAGTAGCTACAACAGAACGTATGTTACTGTATGAGAAATTCAGACTACAATAAAGCAAATCGCAAGGTATAAATACAATACTGATGACAGTGGAACATGATATCGATTAAGGTCCGAAATGACTCTGTTCAAGAATATGACGTATTTTAAGATCACTATGAAGTCACAAAACCTTCCCATATAGTATATATTTGAAGTCCCACACAGCTCATCAGTGATCAGCTCCACCTTTTCACTCTCGATACTGCCGTGCCACATTGCTGTCAAACTAGAGGCCTAAAATAATTAGAATAATATTTAACTGAGGGCATTTTTGACAGCTTGCATTATTATTAAATTATTCAGCAACTCGGGACATCCCTAGTTAGAATTTTATGTGTTTTATTATCTTGATATGTAGGCCAGGGATTATGTCTAGCCATTAACATAAAATGGATTTATTGGTTGTAAAATATTTCCAACTCTTGAAAATATGGAAATTTGATTTCATCTCATTGTGCAGCCCCCCATCTGTGTAACGATCCAGTCCCCGCTTAGTTGCTAATTTTCTGTAGCGACAGTAGTTAACTGTCCAGGCAACAAGTCAGGCACAAACTTCTGCTTTATCGTCATCTCAGAATGGCACATAATGACAATTTACTGTTCTATGTTTGCAAACCTTGGTGCTTCTGATCATTTTATGATTTTTGGAGATGCCAACATGTTTCCTTTCTGCAGCTGCTGTTTCTGCAGTAGTCAGTGGGTCAGGAAGGACGACAGCGGTTGAGTTAATGCGGGCTGCATGTCTTTTAAACGAAACAGAAGAGTTAGCCTCTTCTGCTTTTTTCCTGGAATGTTTCGTCTGCTATAAACTTTATTTGAAATAGTTTTGTGGAATCAAGCAACGCACTATCTGTCTTGTATATGATTTATGGTCTTATAGGTCTTTCTCTTTGGGCATCTGCATCCCGTCAGTCAGCATCAGCCCCTTTACCAAACCTACAGACTTCACATTTTCATATTCCCTGCTGCTTTCCTGCTGCTGTTTTTTGCAGAAATGTACAACCCGGGTGCCAAAGATGTGGTCGATATTCCACCTCCGCCGATGCCCATGATTGCTCCGCCTCTGATTCCTCCGCCTGCGGCGCCCTCTATCGATGAGCTCATTCAACAGAGCCAATGGAATCTGCAGCAGCAGGAGCAGCATCTGCACACACTCAGACAGGTACAGAGCAATAAAGAAATTATAAATCTGGCATCCTCCCATCAGGAAAGATTTATGCTGTTAAAGACCAATGCACTTTTAGGGAGTTCTCCTAATGAATAGCTAAGGAGTTTTTGCGGTGGCAAGACGTATTCTTTTGGTGAGGTGAATTTGACCAAATTAATAAACACAGCTGAAACATACGGTAAGTTTAATGACAACACGATTGCTGTATTGGCGTGAATAAACATTTTATCAAAGGCCCAAAACCTAATGAATTTAAACCCATACAGGAAAGTAACCCTGTTTCAAAAAATAAAACATGGATCAGAACTTTTGTAGATAAAAAAAAATTCCAAAATAATAACGAAGAACACCAATGTGAAATGTAATTGTTCTACTCACCTTAAGAATCCCCACGTTTAAAGTATCGTGTCTTTATCCCTGTCAACAAGTGCCTTGTAACCGCTGATGAGAATCAAGTTTGGTTCTGCATCTTCTACTATTTTGTTTCCTTCCTGTTAACTCCTCTAACTCATCATGAGAACAGCGGCAGGCTGAAGAAGAATGGTTGATAGCATTTTCTAATGTTTTTTTTTCTCTGCCTTTCTCAATGTAGGAACAAGTGACTGCAGCCATAGCTCTGGCTATGGAGCAGCAGACCCAGAAACTGCTGCTGGAAACTCAGTTGGACATCACAGAGTTTGACAACCTGCTGCAGCCCATCATAGACACCTGCACCAAAGATGCGATCTCTGTAAGCCTGCAGTAATGGAGATTCTTTTCGGGACGCTTATGTACATAGATTCCTTACATAATTGAAGGAAAAGCTTTTTATCTCACTCATGTGTTTGTCATCCTCTCAGGCTGGTAAGAATTGGATGTTCAACAACGCCAAGACTCCACAGCACTGTGAACTGATGACATCACATCTTCGCAACAGCATCACTGCTGATGGAGCACATTTTGAGCTCCGCCTACATCTCATCTATTTAACCAATGACGTTCTACATCACTGGTACGCGAACCTAAATGCATACGTAAACACGTGGATTACTTTACTCTCAAACTTTGTATGTCAGAATAATGATAATGTAATTATCCTTGTAGGTAGTGTTATATAGGCCCAGTTGCACTTTAAAAAACACTTGCTTTGTGTACAGTGGTATTAAACATTGAACAAGCATAGGTGTTGGGTATTGGGTGCTTATTGCTGATTAATTAGGGCCTGGGTGTTTGAAAGGATTATTATTATTATTTATTTATTTTTTAGGGCCCGAGCACAAAAGTACCAGGACCCTATTGGTTTTGCAGAGATTATTATTATTAGGGGTCCAAGCTTGAGCGGGCTGGGAACCACGAATGCAATGCATCATGGTGCCCAGTACCAGCGGTGCAACCCTATTGGAATCACTCTGATTAAATTTTATCAAATTTGTTTCTTTTTTTTCTGTTGGTAAAAGTGGTACTGCAGCCTACACCATAAGAGTTACGCAAGTGAAATTCACAGGGGAGGTATAGACTGGTGCACACACCTCGGACACCAATAATGACACATGTCCACTTCTTGTTTTTTTAAGAGATGATGATTATTATTATTATTATTAGGGCCCGAGCAAGTTCCACTGAAAGTGCAAGGAGCCTATTGTTTTTGTGCATTTTTGAGGGGCTTAGGATGCTCAAACTGTTGAAATTTTGAAAGTTCTGCAGTGCTTGGGCCCAGGGGGCTCTATAGCACCTCCAAATGCAGCCCCCGCGGTATATTTTACCTAGATGTACGAAAGTTGGGAGGCTTCTTCGAGCCATAACCTAAACCCAACAGGAACAGTGCTACCTTGTTCCAAAATTAGTAACATTCTACCTCAGCGCCACATCATGGTAAATGGACTGTACTTGTATAGCTCCTTTCTAGTCTTTCTGACTACTCAAAGCGCTTTCACACTACATATCACATTCACCCCATTCACACGCTGATGGCAGGAACTAACAGCCCATCAGTACAAATTAAACTAATCATTCACACACACTGAAGGCGCAGCTTCGGAAGCAATTCAGGGTTCAGTATCTCGCTCAAGATTACTTCGACACATCGCCGGGGGAAGCCGGGATAGAACCACCAAGCCACAGCCACCCATCATCAGATCTTTTCCAAATTTGACATGCTTGATAAGAGATAGGAGTTCTTAAAAACAGATTTTGTGGAAAGATTTAGCGAAGATTGTTGAGCAGCTCTCAGCATATGCCTTTTGTAACGTGATGTTTGTTTTAATGTGTCCTTCACAGCCAGCGAAAGCAGCAGAAGGATTTGTTGGCAGCGCTGCAGAAAGTTGTGGTTCCCATCTACTGCACCAGCTTTCTGGCTGTAGAGGAAGAGAAGCAGCAGAAGATCACCAGGGTAAACACCTGCTGGTTTTAAAAACACATACATGCTGTACTAGTGTCAGACCAATGTGGATTTTGTGTCCATTTTTAGCGTCTTTAACTCTTTACAGATTACAGGAGTGTTTTATTCTTGGTAGTAATATAAACATCATGGGACACTCAAACTCTCCCCTTTCACCCAGAATAATTATAATAAAACAAATTTACAAAAATGGGATCTTTGATCACTTCTTCATTTGAGTCCGTTCAGTTGAAGGGCCTCCTGTTGTCTGTTGTCATATATGATCATTGTCAGTAGCACTGACTAGAGTCCAGTGTCAGCCACATGCTGTACATCAGCAAACAATGCTGCAGCCTAACTCTAATATTTATTCATATAAATAGCTAAATATA
The DNA here is from genome assembly GCA_011952105.1 of Coreoperca whiteheadi. Lineage (NCBI taxonomy): Eukaryota > Metazoa > Chordata > Actinopteri > Centrarchiformes > Sinipercidae > Coreoperca > Coreoperca whiteheadi. The sequence continues at coordinate 29,927,791 of CM022489.1, forward strand.
CAGTGTTGATAAATAAAGGTTCCTCAGCACTTTCTGCTTGTTCTGCTCTTCATTTATTGAATTGGAAAGCTTAAACGAGTCTGTACCTCTCTTTGGTTAAAATTGTTATCCCTGAGAAGAAAGTTATTTTTCTGTGATTATTCCCACCCCCTCCTCCTTCCCAGTTGTTGCAGCTTTGGGAGAAGAATGGGTACTTTGATGATGAGACCATTCAGCAGCTCCAGAATCCAGCACTGGGCCTCGGCCAATACCAAGTGAGTAGAATAATACTCACGCTTTATTTTTATATACACAGCATCTCACAGAAGTGAGTACACCCCTCACATTTTTGTAAATATTTTATTATATCTTTTCATGTGACACTGAATAAATGACACGTGTGTGTGTTTGTGTATATATGTGTATACACACTTTCCTGCTGGCGCACTTTTTATGCAGTTTTCTTCAGGAGCTTGTCTATTTTTTTGCATCTGCGCCAGTTTAGTAATTTCCTGGCGCCGAACAAGGAGTTTGTGTAGAGATTGATATGTGCATCAAAATAGTTAAGGATTCTTACCATTAATATCATCCACAAGAGTGTAATGCAGTGACTTGGAGTTTTACAGAAATGTGAAATCTGTGGAATCTTGGATCTTTTCCATACAGTTGATATATCTGTAGTAATCACATGGCAGCATCTACAGAGGGAGCGGGTCCCCTTCCAAGGAGGTCGCCATGTTGCACCGCCATGTTTCTACAGTACCCCAGAATGGACAAACCAATCACTGGCTCTAGATAGGGCCTTTCCTGGTTTTTTGTGGCCACTGTAGTTTCTCTACACACCTGGAGCGATCGATATATTGGTCAGCCGATATTATCGGCCTATCGCAGATATATCTGTATCGGCATATTTGTTAGACGATATGCGCCGATTAATAAGACCACTAGCTGCTTAGCTAACTGAGCTGAACAGCTACGGCTAACAGTTAACTCAATAAAAGCCTCTCCCTCTGTTTCTGCTAATGAGAGGAGCTCGTGAATGGTCATTACTGAATCTCGCCCTAACACCACCTTCATCCTACTTATAATGTATTCAGTCTCTTGTCCATGTTGTGCCAGTGGTTTGCTATGTTCACCTGAATTGTGCTGGTCATGCGCACCCATTTATGTGCACCTGTAGATTTTGCGCGCTATTTCAGGAAAATAAAGACCTTGATAGTTTTCTTAAACCGTTAACACTGTGGCATTCTCAGATTTTACACTGCCATGTCCTCTTTCTCAGGCGTCCCTGATAACAGAGTATGCAGCAGTGGTGCAGCCAATCCAGCTGGCCTTCCAGCAGCAGATCCAGGCTTTGAAGACCCAGCACGAGGAGTTTGTTACCAGCCTGAAGCAGCAGCAGCAGCAGCCGCAGCCTGCCCCTGTAGCACAGCTAGCTACCCCTGCTGAGCCTGAAAAGGCCCCACCTATGACCACACAAGCTGGTTAGAAGACACACACACATGCAAACGTAACAAAACCAGAGGCACAGCCTGATACAAACTAGATTAATTGGTTACATGACAACAAAAATGTTAAGGTACCGTACATTAATACAATGCAGTCAAACTCTTTTTCAATTTTAAACTTGAAAAACCATAGAACAACATCAGTTAATCATCTGTCATTTAATTATACAGTTTTGCTGTATAGGTTTGTGTCCTGCCCTACATTGGGCAAGAACATGAAGGCTTGTGTGTGTTTGTGCTATAATGTGTCGGGATGTGTGTGTTGTGTGCAGGAGATGTCAAGCCTCCCATGTCGGGTCCTCCTCCAGGGGAGTTTGATGGAGCTTCATCTAGACCACAGGACCCCAGCAACCCCAGTGGACCCTCGGATATCCCCTCCAACAAGCCTGCGTGGTATGATGCCCAGCACATGGGCCCCTGGAACCCCAACCAGCCGGTAAAGACCTATGTGTTTCTGTGTGTCTGCAGGGTTGGAAATTGACCTTTTTGTCCACCTGCCACTGTGCCTGCAGGATTCCAGAATCTACCTGCCACTCAATTTTTTTTTTAACCAGCCACTTTCTTAACAGGTGTTCTGTCGATACGTGCCTACCTATCGAGATGTTCTGCAAATGATCCACAATCTTCCCGAAATCTTAAAGATATTATAACAGAGTCTCAAAATATGCCCATATTCTTTCGGCACACTTACACCGATCAAATGTTAGACTGACTTTATAAATAGTTTCATCATCTTGAGAGTATCATGCCGCAGGCAGCCAAACATCTAGCTAACCATGGATGTGGTAGGTTGTATTTAGGGGCATTAAGCAGTAACTTACATGCTATTGAACACAAGTAGTTTGTGTTTTGAATGATTTAATTTCCTTACTGTATGAAGCCACATTGGAAACATCTTTTCTGAGGAAAAGTTGCAGTGCAGGCAGAGATGGAGCTACGTTAATAGGCTATGAAAATGGAGCTACCGGTAAGCAAGCTTTCGTTTTCTGCAGGCGTCAAAGGTGTCAAGTTTAACAGGCTGCTTTTTTACGTTTCTTAAGAGTGAATCATGAATGGAAGGATATTTTTCTGCCTTTTCATTTCTACTAGTACACGTTAGCTAGCTACAAACTGCTGCTTAAAGGCCTCCAGCAACTACCAGCTACTTTTAGGGTGATTTGGGGTTTTTTTGTGCACATCGCTCCATGCGCTGACATCGTGAATCACGCAACACACCTTAAATTTGAACCCCTGCGATTAAACGCCACATTGTTTTTCTGTGTCTCCTCATTAAAGTGTCCGAGTGAAACAAGCAGACTCGCGATTCAATCTGCGTTGTGAAATGTCTCAAATCTCTCTGTTATGCTGTTTTTATTTACCCGCCACCGTGGCTGGTATGTTGAGCAAATCCACCCGCCACCACACAAAATCACCTGAATTTGGTTCAGGGTTGAAAATTAGCAACCACCAAATTCAGGTGATTTTTGTGTGGTGGCGGGTGGATTTGCTCAACATACTCACAACCCCAAGAAAAGTTGTTTGGCCCAGTGGCAAGTATCTTTTGATGGGGGACCGATGACAGCATTAAGGTATAGTTGCTGTGATTACAGTGTTTCCCACAGATCCAACGTCAATGTGTGGGGGCTGACCGCTGAAGTGGAACTTTATTGGAGTAAATACAAAACAGGGATTCACGCCTATACAAATGTCATACTAAAACACACATCACTAGATAGAACTATACACAATTCACACTATATACAACTCCCATAGCTGTAGTACACATTTCACACCCTATACTACTTGTTGTTACAGCCTACATGCGACCAGCCTTTCATGGACTTTAGCCAGCCGTCTTCTGCGCACCAAATAGGCTAGGCCACACTTCCAGGGATGATCTCGTTTTCATGACACGCGAAACAGATGCGGCATGCACGGAGGGGAGGGGCTGTGCGTGTGTGAGAGACGCGTGAGTGACAGAGACGGAGGGAGAGCAGGGGAAGGAAATGCACCTGAAAGGATACGCTGTGTGATTTAAATAGCATAAAAAAAATACACCAAACGCAATGTGTGGTGGCCGGTGTTGAATCTGTGGGGCACCGCCACAAATTAGTCTGTGTGGGGAAACACTGGATAACAGAATCATGCACGGCATCATGAGATTGAGAATTTAAAAAAGCTATACCACAGATTCCACTGGACCCTACATTAAGTCAGTGCTAAATGCTGACTGGAGAGTTAAAAAAAAAAAAAAAAAAAAAAAGACGACGTAATGTCTTGTTATAAATACTGTAAGTCATTTATTCAACACACATTAAAAAAAAAAATCCGCAACTATAGACTTAGAAAGGCGAGACTTGAAGGCTATGAATATAAATATCGATGAAGGCAACACGGTGCGGGTGAGGCTTGAGGAGCTGAAGGAAGAGTTCTCTCCTGTTGCTGTAGCAGCAGAGGAGTCAGGACACGAGCGTGCCACTGCCTCGTCGATGAGCTCAGGTTGGTGATGAAGGGGATCTTTAGCTAGTCTAGCTTAGTGGTTCGCACGTGTTTTTGTCACAAGGCACACCATTTATGAAAACAAGTATTTCCAAGGCACACCTTTTACATATGATTATAGCTATGGAAATCATCATAAATAAGACTAATTCCAAGACACACCTGGGTAGCTCCCAAGGCACACCAGAGTGTGCCGGCACACAGTTTGAGAACCACTGGTCTAGCTGGCCTGCACTCACTGTGATATTAATGTTCAACATGGGCTAACTTTTTGTGACCAAAGACGTGTGAACTTTGACCTTGGATAAAAAAAGCCATAATTTGTTTCCCCCGAAGCATATCTATTTAATTTTCCCCTTCACATTAGTGTGTCATTCAAAGATACTATTTAGAGGCCAGCATAAGCACCTGACCAGAACCTTTTGGTAGAGCGGAGTGTCTAACATTCATTTTACCCTGAAATGACTTGAAAATGGGTGAAAATCTAAAGATTTCTGGGCTGAGCTAATCCCCCAATGTTTCAAGATCCTAACAACGCCTCTGGAATTGGGCCTGGAAAGTCCAGGGCTCAACACTAACTTTTAAAAGTGGTTGCCATGCTGGCAACCAGGCATCCGCCTTTGGTTGCCTAAACTGAAAATATGGTTTCCAATTTTAGTCACCTTATATTTTAGTAATTAAGATACTATGCAGTTATACAGCAGCTTAATGATGAAAAATGTAAAATAAAATAGCTTTTATTTTGGTAACCAAACAAAATGTTCTGTACTTTGTGTTTTATCTGATACTTTACAGAATTTGAATTGTAAGTGTTGTTTGTGTCCACCCTCAATTCCTGGTATACAAGATACCAGCATTCGTTTGTGATGTTGATGGGTTAGTAGAACATTTCACAATTCAAACAACTTAATTTGCTTTGTAGTTGTCTCTAAAACGGACGCCTGTGCGCACTTGAGTAAACTGACCAACAGCATTGTCTGCTTCTGGTTCCAACTGCAACAGCAGTATTTCACTAATGCAACAAATATTCAAAATGTGTTCATTTTGCGGTACACGTTTTGCTGTTTGCTGTCAAAGCTTTTTATATGTTAAGTTGCCGAGTAATGTTTACTTCACCCTTTATCCCCTCCGCTCTGTCTGTATGCTCAGCCCCGCCCTTGGTGAAACACAGGGAACAGACAGAGGAGATGAGAGAAACGCGACAGGCACGCCGGAATCGATAAAAGGAATTGATAATTCGAGGCATACGATTCCGATGGATTGGACAAGTTCTAACCGATTCTGAACTGGAACTGGTTCTCGATCCCTATCCCTAGTTGCCACTGATCGCAACCAATTCTCTGCCTCTGGTTGCCATCAAAATGGTTACCAATGACAACCTGGTAACCGTTACTGTCGAGCCCTGAAGTCCTTGAAAGTCCTTAAATTTGATGTTTAGGAAGATTTGGGAACCATGATGTCATTTCCAGTAAAGAAACCTTTAAATATCACAATATATGTTTTCTGTTGAAAAAGTACAAACATAGGAAGATAACAAGCACTCACCCATCTTTTATTTGACTGGTTACATCTCTAGTCTGATCTCGAGCACACAGCTGATAGGTACGATAGATAGCTGATGGTTTGTTTCCACGACATAACGGACTCAGTGTGGACAGAGTGTCTGATGTTACGCCATGCAACACGATAATTGGATGTTCACTTGCTCTTAGAACACAGTGTAAGACTTCAGGCAACAGGCGACACTCACGTCCTTTCTGACTTTTGTCCTTCCCCAGCCTCCTTTTGACCCAAACCAGCCTCCCCCTCCTTGCCCTCCCTGGAACAGCCATGAGGGGATGTGGAATGACCAGAGGGACCCAGGGAACTGGAGTGGCGGTCCACCTAGAGAAGGAGGCCCCTGGAGTGGTCCAGGTGGGTCTGACCCAGGCCCTCCATCTTGGAACTCATATGACCAGCAGCCGCCGTGGGGGAACCAGCCTGAGCAGCCTCCGTGGGGCCAGAGGGAGCCCCCATTTCCTCCACGTATACAGGCATGTAGTAGATGATTACAGTGGATTGACTTGCTTTGCTTTGATGTCGCTCACCAATTTTTAGTGTATTGCATTGAATACTCTACATTTACTATCTATAATTACAGTAAATCCTTGTCAGAATTTGACTTTGTAGCTTTTTTCTTTTGCGGCAAGGACATGATTTTGCTGCACTTTTACATCAATGGCTGTATTTTCTAATGTGTGTTTTTACAGAGACCGCCCCATTTCAGAGGGCCCTTTCCTCCCCACCAGCAGCCACCTCCTTTCAACCAACCCCCACCACCACCACACAGTTTCGGACGCTTCCCGCAGCGCTTTATGCAGGATGACTTTCCTCCCAGACACCACTATGACAGGCCGCTGTACACCCCACATCGTTTTGACTACGCTCAGGGAGATTATCCCGGAGGTATGAAGTAATTGATCACTAACTTTACCCACACTAGAACCGCCAGGGGTCGCTGTCTACCTAAAACCGCACACGCTATTAGAATGCATTGATTTTGTCATTATTTCTGCTTCACGTTGCTCAAACACACTTGGCGCAAACATTCAGCACCTTGGCTGTGTATTTCCCCAGAAACAGCATCCCTGCACTGCAGGCGTTTTACAGAATGTTTCCTTCTGTTTGCCTTCACCATGCAGGTCATGCTCCTGCGCTGTTCTGCTCTTTTGATGCCATCCACTCTGCACTGTTGTAGATGTTGTAGTTATATTCTAAACAGTCTGAATTTAAATGCAGCATCCAATTTAGAAAAAGCGATTGATTATTGCAGTGTTTTTATATGCCAACATACCACTACTACTACTACTACTACTACTACTACTAATAATAATAATAGTAATTTAGAATAAGAATCTAAGGTGTTCTTCCTGCTTCTTTATTTCAGACACGCATGCATCCAAACAATTACGCATACAAAAGTTTAAAAGTCCAAACAAACATTTATTAAAAAGAAATGATTCTAATCAATTCCAAAATTTAAATTAGAATTTTACCCAATGAAAAAATGTATAATGATCACTTTTGCTAAACAATACACTATAGTTGAAATCTATATACTCTCAGCAGGTTAAAAAACACATGAGGCGCCGCTAGGGATGTGTTTAAATTGTGTGTTTATATTGATCTTCATTGGAATTATCCGATATGCTTTATAAAATCCGAGTTTGAAGTTTTAATATAGGTTGGCCTATGACTTGATGCAGCTTTATCATGCTTGGTAGTAGACAAAAACCTTTGCCAATAACAACATAGAATGTTTATACAAACCTGTGTAATTAATAGTGTGAAAATAACTGCGTTCTCTATAGGGGTACATTTTACCCGCTGGCACTTAGAGGTATAAATGCCCTTCTTTTTTTAAAATCTGGCTTTATCTTAAAATTTTGCAACAATAGAGGTGCTACATAACATAGTTTTAGGAAAAGTCAAAGACCTGGGGACTTGAATATTTTATTGAAACAAAGTTACATACTATCGAAAACCAGCTGCTGGTAAATGTGACCCATTGGCGGATCTGGTGTTACATCTATAAAGCTACCTGTTTTTGTACCTGCAGTTGTATTTATTTACTCTGTTTGCCAGACATGCCAGGTCCTCCTCCCCATCACCATCCCAGTCAGAGGCTCCCTCCCCCAGGTATTGGGGCTGACCATCCTCCCTGGGGTGGAGGCCAACACCCAGATTTTGGCCCACCCCCGCACGGCTTCAACGGCCATTCACCCCACATGCGTCATCGCCAGCATCCGGTCCAAGATGACCCCAGTCTGGTGCCCAACGTACCGTACTTTGACCTGCCAGCTGGTCTTATGGCTCCGCTGGTCAAAGTAAGTCACCTGCTTCCAATATGAGGACAAGGGCATGTAAATACATTAGAATGTTATCGGCTGCTTAAACTTAGAAAGTTACTTTCTTGCTCGAAGAAAGCCAGGATGATTGAAAACTACAGCTTCAACATAATTTGTCTGGTGTTGCCTTTGACTTAGTTGTAAGTTAAAAACAATTAGCTGTCATTTGCGTGTGCGCGTGCAGCCTAGGAAGTAATTATTACATTCATGCTTTTATTACATCTCGACTGAACTACTGTCATTTATTAAATGTTTGATTGGATTACTCAACTCTGCACCGCTTATAGCTAGTCCAGAATGCTGCCGCTCGGCTCCTAACCAGGACTAAAAAGTGTGAACCCATTACTCCGGTTTTATCCTCACTCCACTGTTAAATGGGTTGGCGCCTTCTTATTTATGTGAACTTTTACATGTCCACATTCCTGTCAAAGCATTTAGGTCGTCCAATCAAATGCTCCTCAATGTTCCGATATCCAGGCTAAAAAATAAAGGTGATCGAGCCTTCTCAGTAGCTGCTCCTAACCTCTGGAATCGTTTACCTGTTCATATAAGAATGGCTCGGACTGCTGAGATTTTCAAGTCTCTGCTTAAGACCCACCTTTATTTCGATAGATTATTATAATGGAAAAGGCAATTCAAATCTGCCACAGTACTGTAGTTTTTAACATAGAAAAGACTGATCCACTGCCAACACAGTTTTAAAACTGGCTCATAGTCTAATGAGTCTACATTGACCAACAACAGTCAAACCTGCATGTCTCATGATCCTCCTTGTACTATCTGTTGCTCAGCTTGAGGACTGTGATTATAAACCTCTGGACCCTAAAGACATCCGGCTGCCCCCTCCCATGCCACCTAGTGATCGGCTGCTAGCTGCTGTGGAAGCTTTCTACAGCCCTCCATCCCATGATCGGCCTAGGAACAGGTACCCACACCTCGACACATCGGACTGAAAATAAACTTGGAATTTGGCCCGTTGGTCGGTCACTTTTTAAGCGGCGATTGTGAAATGAGAAAGCTGTCAATATTACCAGAATGTTTAGTACATTGCCAATAAAAAAGAGCAAGGAAAGAATAAGGTTTCATAAGAAGTTTGTTGGTGAGAGTTGTTCTAAATTTTGAACCAGATCCAAAATGAAACTAGCTCTCAGAACTCAACCCTTCAGTAGTCATTTGTTGCCGACTTTCACTGTTGGCCTTCCAATCCCTTAATTTCTTCTTGTCAGGTTCGCTAGTTTGGAGTTTCAGTACTTCTATTAGCTATGCTCGATTCATATTAGGCTATTTTTCAGGTTTTGGTTTGTATGCAAGGATTTAATGATAAAGTAGTTTGAAAAATGTATCAGTTGCTAGTAAAGGAGCACCATGAAATCATCAGATTGTGTTCAGTAGTTGTGTAGCAGCAGCATTTACCACAAGCATTTTCTGTTGCTAGTTTCTGATAGAAACTGCTGTGGGTCATAGAGTTTACTGTGGTTTGTTCCTCCACCAGTGAAGGCTGGGAGCAGAACGGCCTGTATGAGTTCTTCAGGGCCAAGATGAGAGCCAGGCGGAAAAAGGGACAGGAGAAACGCAACAGGTGAGCTTCCTCATTATTCCTCCTTTGTCTCTTGTGTTTCACATAAATTCAGAGCTTACAGCTTGTGTTTGGGAGTTATAATTTAAAATTAGCTTTCGAATTGCAGTCTGTATTTTCATTTTGGTCAAAGTTCTGGTTCACAAAGTTATGTTCGGTTACTGGTTATTCCAGACGGCTTCCACGTCCTTTGTGAGGAGGATGTCACTGTTAGTGTATTAAGGGATTGGAGACACGTGACCGACATGTTATGTAAATGTTATCCTCCCTTTTCCTGTACCTGTCAACCTCCTTCCTCCCTTTATGGCTCGCCCCTTCCAGTGGTCGTGGAGGCAGTCGCTCCAGGAGTCACTCACGCAGCAGAGGGAGGTCTTCATCTCGCTCCAGCTCTCGCTCCTCGAAGTCCTCCAGGTCACGGTCACGCTCATCTCGCTCTCGCTCCCGCAGCCACTCCCGCTCCTACTCACAATCCAGGTCTGTAAACACACATCACGTAGACATCTGCATGATACCTTTTATAATCTTGAGTAATTATGTTCAAAATTCCAGAAACCTGTAACTTTGTTTTAGTATCAACTCCTGAGCAGAGCCTAAATTTAGTTCCAGGAACTCCTCCCCAAAGCAGAGAGCAATGGAAAAAGAAACTGAAACTTACACCTGCCTCCTGTGCAGACACGGTGTCAGATTTGGATATTTCCATGCTCACTGTGAGCAGAAAAATACATTTGTCCAGCTTCCCGCCTGATGTTTTTCAGCAGCCTACATACTGTGAAATTTTGCTTCTTCTGTATTATCATTACAAGTGTTTTAAACCTGAGACACTCGGACTAACATCCTTGAACCTGCCTCTCAACAGGTCCAGGAGTAGATCCAGATCATCTCGGAGTCGCTCTCGCTCCAGATCCAGATCCCGTTCACATTCGCCTGCCAAGAGACGCCGTGGCCCCAAATCCCGGAGCTCCTCCCCTCCGTAAGTCCCCTTCACTGCTCTTTGATAACATGCTTTCATACAAGAGTCTTTTCATACTTTGCAGTAGGATACTGTAGATGACCATCTCTCCTGCTCTCTATAGCTCCACATCAGTGTTGGGGGCCCCTCCCTCCAAACTGTCTGCGGATACCAGGCTAGGGGAGGAGAACAAGGGCCATCAGCTTCTGATGAAGATGGGTATGCTTTTTGTTTTTTTCTCTTTCTTTCAACCGTTAAACTGATTATTCAATTTTCCGGTAATAGTATTTGAGATATTTATAATGTCACGGTTTTTCTGAAATGTACAGGCTGTATTTTGAAATTGATATCAAAGTAAAATGAACCACATGTAAACGGTGATTCCTAGCTTTTCTTTTATTGTGTGTCGTCCTGTCTGTTGTAGGCTGGAGTGGTTCAGGTGGTTTGGGGGCCAAAGAACAGGGAATCCAGGACCCCATCAAAGGAGGAGACATCAGGGATAAATGGGACCAGTATAAAGGTGTGGGGGTGTCACTGGATGACCCTTATGAGAACTATCGCAGGAACAAAAGCTACAACTTTGTCGCCCGTATGAAGGCACGAGAGGAAGGTACGTACAAAAACTTTAATGTTGTATTTGAAATGGAATCCATCCCGCTCAAACGTAACTGCCATGGTAAGCCCTTTATGTTACTGTATAGTGTTGCATTGAAAAATAAGCTCTGTGGCAAACAAAAGTTTGATACTTACACGTTTTGTTCACCAAGATAATCTTCACAAATAAACACAACTTTTTTTAAATTTATGACTCGTAAATGCAATCGCCAGAACTTATACACTGTTAGGTTATATACGAACAACACCAAGGTCGCATTACTTCAACGTCACCACCAATAAGCGTCCAACTTTGTCCCCAACAACCTCCGTAGTCTCATTTAGCCACTTGTTAGCAACCACCTTTTTTAAGGCAATAAAAAGCTTCAAAATATATGAGTGGGGGGTATTTACTGACATATTTTATGCCGTAGATCAAAACGTGAAAATCTCATAAGCTTGTGTTAACCACAGACCTTATTTCAGGCATTTAACCAAAAACCCAAGACTTTGAGACAAGAGAACCAGAAGTGCAAAAATGCTAACTCATTTCTGGGTTTTAGGACTCAGTCCTGCACCACTCCAGAATATAAGACAATTATTTTTTTATATTTCTGGATATTATGTTTGTGGGGATCATATTAGATTCAAGGACTAGACATTAACATTTTCACAACAGCACATGATCTCTGTAAATGAAACGAAAACTGGATGAAAGGGTATTGGATTGCACCTTATATTAAAATTTTTACGAAACAATTAGATTACCATACAATTTAGATTACATTATTTTTAAAACTAAATCAAACTGCTGTCTTCCTTCTTTTCTTGATTCAGTCAATCGGGAACCTCCGGAGGCCCCTTCAACTGAATGATGTCATCAAATGGCTTCAAACAATCTTATCTTCCCCATTGCCACCTCAACGAAGGATCTGAATTTTACTGTCGGTTTTCCAGGCCTGGAGTCAACAGTCCCAAATCTTTCTCTTTCCTCAGAAACCAGATTGACAATACAAAGTACCGTTACGTTTGTGAAGGAGTGCAAAGTCTTTTTGATGTCTACTCAGTCAAGAGCATGGATGAGTTTGTCCCAGCAGAAAGCATCAGGATTTTTTAATTCAGCAGTCCTTGTGGGGACACTGGAACTAACAAACTCTAATGACAAAAATGGATCGCAGTACTCATTATTTCACTCCTAATGTTTTGGATCTGAAACATTTTTTATCAGTCTCTAATAAGAGTGTCAGACCGCCTTCGGTTTGTAGGCTGATAACAAAGAGCTGATTCAGACTATGCTTCAACATTTAAGATAACTGCAGAAAAGAATGGGACAAATGGTTAAACAATAGAAAACATTACAAGTATCAAGGCAGTGCTTTTGAAAGTGAGTGGACCCTCTTTAATGTATGCATACATGTCAACAGTTGACTGAGGAAGTACGCCAAATATTGCTTAAAAAATTAATTTGGGTTTTACACAATTGGTTTCATTCTTCTCCCTTAAGTTGCTGAGTTAAAGGGACAGTTTGCCACTAAATCAAAAATACACACTTTTCCTCTTGCCTGTAGTGCTATTTATCCATCTAGATTGTTTCAGGCTAGATAACATTAGGAGTGAGTGAAAACATGTTTTTGCCATTTGTGTGAACTGCCAATTAGGACAAAAAGACTAAAGGTATGGTGGCTCCTCTTTTAAATCCTGTTGGTTTTTCGTTGCTTATTATTGTGATTCTTTTTCATGTAATGACTTCTATGGAGATATGTAAGTTTGTAATTTGGTTGTAGTATTAAAATAAATCCCACAAAACAAAGTTTTGAGTATGTAATCAGTTGTATTTGTTTCTCCACAAACACAATACATAATCTAAATAAACAGAACTCTGGCTCATAAATGTGCCTTTTCTTTTGACTGTAAGGTAAATATTGAAGGTATGTACAGTATTCAGTGAACAGTTCTAATTTTGGCATGCATCAGATTAGAGAATTCATTTTTAGATGGATTTAGTTCTGCCGCCATTAATAAGTAGTCATTTTGGAAGGTACATTAGCTTAATGACAGAGTTCTACTCCACGTGACCTCCAGTATATGTAGTATTTTTTCTGCAATTTTCCCTGACTTGAAAAATTGAAGACGCATCTGCCAGAAAATGAAAACAAAAGAATAAAAAGGTAGACAATGATAGCATCTTACCTTTTGGATTTACCATGACTATTTTTTATCGTAAGTCAAAATTCTGCCTTACTGTCTCATAATTGTTATTTAAAAAGTAAAACTTTACAAACTATCCAAATTGGCACCTTTTTACTGCTGGTGAGGCTGGTTTGCGGGAGTGAGAAGGGGAGATGTCCACCCCCCTGCTGTTCTCACTACAGTGGGAAAGAATTGTAACTTGTGCCCACAAATTAATCAAAACCTGGGAATGAACTGTATCTCGTGCGCACGCATGTAATAAAATGTAGCCACGATATATATATATATATATATATA
>CM022489.1:29941926-29960226 GCA_011952105.1 Coreoperca whiteheadi
TTCCCTTTCATTTTCCTCATTCATCAACTCTTCAAAGTACTCCTTCCATCTTCCCATCACACTCCTGGCACCTGTCAATACATTTCCATCCTTATCTTTAATCACCCTAACCTGCTGCACATCCTTCCCATCGCTATCTCTTTGTCTGGCCAACCTGTACAAATCCACCTCTCCCTCTTTAGTGTCCAACCTAGCATACAAGTCCTCATATGCTCTTTGTTTGGCCTTTGCCACCTCTACCTTCACCTTACGCTGCATCTCCCTGTACTCCTGTCTACTCTCTTCAGTCCTCTCAGTGTCCCACTTCTTCTTTGCTACCCTCTTTCTCTGTATACACTCCTGAACTTCCTGGTTCCACCACCAAGTCTCTTTGTCCACTTTCCTCTTTCCAGATGACACACCGAGTACCCTCCTACCTGTCTCCCTGATCACATTAGCTGTGGTGGTCCAGTCATCTGGGAGCACTTCCTGACCTCCCAGAGTCTGTCTCAGCTCCTCCCTGAAAACTAAACAACATTCTTCCTTTTTCAACTTCCACCACTTCGTCCTCTGCTCTGTCTTTGTCCTCTTCATCTTCCTCACCCCCAGAGTCATTTTACACACTAGCATCCTGTGTTGTCTGGCTACACTCTCCCCTACCACTACTTTACAGTCACTGGTCTCTTTCAGATTACAACGTCTACACAAGATGTAGTCCACCTGAGTGCTTCTCCCTCCGCTCTTATAGGTCACCCTATGTTCCTGCCTCTTCTGGAAGAAAGTGTTCACGACAGCCATTTCCATCCTCTTTGCAAAGTCTACCACCATCTGTCCTTCTGCGTTCCTGTCCTGAAGACCAAACCTGCCCATCACATTCTCATCACCTCTGTTCCCTTCACCTACATGCCCGTTGAAATCTGCACCAATCACCACTCTCTCACCTCTGGGGATGCTCTGCATCACTTCATCTAACTCACTCCAGAATTTCTCCTTCTCTTCTAACTCACATCCTACCTGTGGGGCATAACCACTCACAACATTGAACATCACCCCTTCAATTTCCAGCTTCAGGCTCATCAACCTGTCTGACACTCTTTTCACCTCAAGAACATTCCTCACAGACTCCTCTTTCAGGATAACTCCTACTCCGTTTCTCTTCCTATCCGACCCATGGTAGAACAACTTGAACCCTGCTCCTAAGCTTCTAGCCTTGCTACCTTTCCACCTGGTCTCCTGGACACACAGTATGTCCACCTTCCTTCTCTGCATCATGTCAATCAACTCTCTAGCCTTCCCTGTCATAGTCCCAACGTTCATAGTCCCTACTGTCAGTCCTACATTCTTAGCTTTCCTCTTCTCTCTCTGCCTACGAACACACCTTCCTCCTCTCCTTCTTCGTCTTCGACCAACAGTAGTCCAATTTCCACCGGTACCCTGTAGGTCAACAGCACCGGTGGCGGTCGTTGTTAACCCGGGCCCCGACCGATCCGGTATGGAAGTCATTGTCATGATTCGCATTTTTAGTTTGGCATGTGTTTTACGTCGGATGCCCTTCCTGACACAACCCTCTGCATTTATCCAGACTTGGGACTGGCACATGAAGACACTGGCTTGTGCCCCCCTGCGGTTGCATTGCCCCCCTGCGGTTGCATTAACAAGGTGTAACATTTAAACAGCAAAATTAAAAACTAAATAAACTTTCCAGAGGAAACAGAATTAAACTTTTAGTTTCTGAAATAAATGTTTTAGACAGCTGTGATGGAGCTCAGGATTTATCAGGGCGGCTGCTTCACTCTAAACAATTTTACTGTATGAACCTGCCTGTGTGCGTGACCTTTTGGATGTTAAGAAGAACATAGAACATTAATTTACATTGATCCTGATCGATCCTGTCTGTGTTTCGGGATATTTAAGTAATCAATGAAGTTACACTCCTGTGTCATGCATGTAAATGCGCACAGTGATGCGCAGCTCAGCTCTGATATAATCCGATTCCGCATGAACAGATCAATCATCCACCCTCCACCCACCCGCACAAATTATTTTCTCCAATTTAGAGACCTGCACCCGCATAGACATTCCACTCCAACTCTACTGGTCCCTGTAGGTGTAATAAATAATATAGAAGAAATCCAAGTAATTAAAATATCTTCCTTTGGCTTTCTGGTCAAACTTTTCTGAGTGGTGAAGGGTGCAGGAACGTCAGTATTTGTAAAATGCTGCAGCCCTGCTGATAATGGCCAAACCTTGTATTGAGTGTTGTAATGAGCGCAACAGTTGCTGGTTTTATCTGGTGTCGTGTTTAATAGTGGAAAACCGTTTGCAGCATCAGGAAGAATTTCATAATTCCCCCCCCATTCTCTTGCTTAGTTTGACTTCTGCATGTTCTGTGATGTTGACCAATAGGAGCACAGAGTGCTCTTCCACTGTAAGCACAGGCAAACCGCAATTTCATTTCAGTGAACCTGGAACCATTTGACTACCATCCTCAGTTCATGAGGAGTACACCAAATGAATCCCACCCATGGGTGTTATGTCACCCTCTGCAGACATCTGTATACCGCTCACCCACAAACTCACCCTCTTTCTACTGACTGCAGAAAAAACACAGAGCCCACCTTCACAGTATAATGGGAATTCCTTGATACTCAATGTTCATCTGCAATGTTCTGTAGTGCTCCCATTAATATTTGTTCTTAAAGTGTACCGAAGTAGAATATCACATTCCATGGTTAAGCTACGTTTAAGTATAAAAAATGTATATATGCAGTTAAGTATTGTTCCTTCAACTGCATTTATACAAAAACCCCTTTTAACTTGGGAAAAAATGATAGAAACCTCAGGAAAAGCAACAGAAGGATCCCTCTCCCGGGATGGACAGACATACAATAGATGTTGTACGTACAGAAGATGATAGTATATACAATAATAATGACAAAATGTAGGTTGCAAAACATTAAGTGTTGAGGACGGATGCAGAAGTGAGCTGCTCCAGATGGAGCCCAACGAGCAGGACCCGAGCCACTTGCCCCCTCCACCATAGACTAGCAGCACTGCCCCAGCAGGTGGCCGCAATCACAAATCCAGATTCTGCATTTCCGGAGGCAGAAATACCTGCTGAAAGTGACAGTAAGGGAGAAGAGAGGGACAAGAAAACTGGGAGCTTGATAGCTGAAGGCTCTGGCTCCCATTCTACTTTTGGAGACTTTAGGAACCACAAGTAACCCTGTATTCTGAGAGCGCAGTGTCATAGTGGGGTAAGGAACAATGAGTTCTTTAAGATATGATGGTGCTTGACCATTAAGAGCTTTGTAGGTGAAGAGGACGATATTAAATTCTATTCTGGATTTTACAGGAAGCCAGTGCAGAGAAGCTAATATTGGAGATATTGGAATATGATCTCATTTCCTAGTTCTTGTCAGTACACGTGCCGCAGCGTTCTGGATCAACTGGAATCTTGAGGGACTTTTTGGCAGCCTGATAATAAGGAATTGCAGTAATCCAGCCTTGAAGTAACAAATGCATGGATTAATTTTTCTGCATCATTTTGAGACAGGAAGTGTCTGATTTTTGCAATGTTACGTAAGTGAAAAAAGGTAGTCCTTGAAGTTTATTTCATGTTGGAGTTGAAGGATAAATCCTGAGCTTGAGGCTTAGCCAACTGATTGGTTTCATCTGGCTAAATCGATAGATAGAACTGAGTATGGAGTGTTTCCTAATAGTATTGCCCAAAGGAAGCATATGTAATGTAAACAGAATTGGTCCAAGCACAGAACCTTGCGAAACTCCGTGACTAACTTTGGCATGCTCGGACGATTCATCATTAACATGTACAAACTGAGATTGTCTGATAGATAGGATTAAACCAGTCTAGTGCAGTTCCTTTAATGCCAATTATGCCAATCTATAATAGGATGTGATGGTAAATAGTGTTGAATGCACCACTCAGATCTGCCAGTCAGTCATTTTCTTCTGCTTGTTCCCGTTAGGGGTTGCAGGTGACTGGAGCCTATCCCAGTGACTTTGGGCCTTAGGCGGGGTACACCCTGGACAGTGGCCAACTCGTCGCAGGGCTGACACATAGACAAACAACCATTCACACTCACATTCATTCAAAAAAGCACTACAAATCTGCCCCCCCTCAAAAAAAGCAAGATACCAGTTAGTGTGTGTATGTAAAAGTCTCCACAAAAATAGGAAAAACAGTGTGTTTAATCAACATCAGATTTCTCAGAAATACCAGAGTTAAGTTTGAGATCCCCTACTTCAGCACCTCTGGCATCCAGGTAAGAAATGGTCCTACTAAAGGGAGTCTCATGTCAAAGAGGTTGAACTCAGAGGTTGCATAGTTCCGCTTTAATGCTGCAGGTGTCACTCTGGTATTTGTGTATGTATGTGCAATGACAGATGCAGCCAGGGGGAGGCACTGTTGTCAAAGGAATAGAGATGGAGGGAGCATGTCCTGGTACCTGTAATAAACCTTGGTAGAAACAAGGCACTCCAGAAACAATGATCAAACTTGTTATGAACTCCTAAAACTGCTTGATAACAAGCTGAACATTTTAATCAGCTGTGTTGGAGCAGGGAGAGATCTAAAATATGCAGGACAAGGGGTACTCCAGGAGAGGTTTGGAAATGCTGGTCTAGTGTATGGAAAGTACAATTATTATTAATTGTTTGTGCCATTTTGTATCAGGATGAACAAACTATGAATCATACAATCTTCTTAGAGAGAAGAGAACTTAATGCTAATATTATGTCTGGTTGCACTGATCCATTTACTCAAATTAGATCTGATATTGCTCACACTCAAACCTCAGAAGTTAATGACTTGTGTCAAAGTCTAATGTAGTCTATTGTAAGAAACAGAAATCGGACTCATCCATATATTATTCCTTCATAATGTTGCAGTTGTGATTCCATTGCTGCTTTCTACGGTGCATGGGAGAAGGAACACACTAACTTCTGACTAAGGCCGCTGGAGAACACCCCTAACTCTCGTTTCACATTACATTTAAATTTGTTTGTATTAGTTAATATGAATAATATATGCAAACTCCAAATTAAGTTAGATTAAGCCATCTTAATCCAAGACTCTTACGACAGGACAGGACCACCCTATGAATTTTCTGGGTGAATGTTCCCGTAAATCACTCATTTGCGCCTCTTTAGAACAAATCATGTTCATATGAGTGGTTCTTGAAAGAGGCCCACTTAATGTTACAAAAAATACAGATGTTAATTTAAAAGAAATTCCCTTTCTTTACAACTTGAGTACTATTTTTGTAGTCTTGGCCATAATTCCTATCAGTAATAACGAGGTTGTAGATATTTGCTCATATCTGGGAACGAGGTGACATCACAACAAAGAGGTCCATCAACATGAGCTGTCAGGCAGGTTGTAAACAAACCGTCAAGTTAGTCAAACTTATTTAGCAGTGTAAGGACCACTGGCACTCCACCATATGAATTCATTAATTTGTGAGATTTTAAGTGAACTTTTATTAGGAGACCGCATGCTCCTTTGTATTGTAAACAAAGGAGTGCCATTGAACTCAGCATTCCACAATTCTGAGAGCCATTGAACTCCATTGGTCAGTCTGACCTGTGACCCTTGATGTCACCAGGTCAAAAATTCCTTCCTCTCTTTTCTCCCCACTCTACGCCCAGACCTTGGGGAGGTCTGTGTTAGGCAGACCCACTGATGAAGAACAGAGGATTACAGCTACAACACGAGGGTCTTTGTCTTAAGCTTTCTGGTTATCTCACCGCTAACCAAGAGTACTGGGCATTACATAGTTTCACAAAGATTAACAGTGTACTTGGCTAAGCACAGGATTGTTTAACTAATGTAAAGCTATATGTAATGATTTATTTTCTCTGAGTTTCAATGTTGTGATGTGCTCCCCCCCGCTAGGATTTTGTAGCCACATGCTAAATTGATGTTAGTTAATGAATGCTATGCTTCACACAGACAGTATTTGCATGCTAACTCTATTTTAACCTGGTACCGTTTAGCCACACAGTTCACACATTCACTCCAATTTGACTTTTAACATAGCCACACTCGTTATCAATTGTAGCCTTGCTGCCATTTTTGAATTTCCTTTCTTTGTCAAACCATGTGGCCGCTGCTCAGCCCAGCCACCATTTTGAATTAGAGTTCTTATGTTTGACGCCATTTTGGATGCAAGCAGCCATTTTGGCTGGTGTGTGTTCTTCTGTAGTTGCATTCAGAGTTAGACTTCATATTGTGTGTTTTTGCTTTGTTTATCTTTTAATAAATGCTTGTGTATAATTATGCTGGTTTCTTTAATGTTGCAGAAGAGTAACGAATTTGCCAAATGGTAATTCTGGTTATAGTTATTTATTTAATTTACTAATCAGAGTTCCAAAGTTTAATATATTTTATGAGACTGAATCAATTAATTTCTAATTATATAATTATATATATATATTATTATATATATAAAATATAATTAATCTATAATTTCTGTTCTTTAAGAAGAGTGGTGCCCCCTGGAACTTTATTAAAGTATTATTTATCATTGTCCTTGATACTTCTGATAGCTAAATTCCAACAGCAGAGACAACAAAGGTGAACTACAAAATTACCAAAACGTTTTGTTGTAAATATCCCAAATGGACTTCACTGTAGGGATGCTTCTTTTTCCGGACCTCAGCAGTTATTTTGGTGAGAACACAGTTGTTATAACAAAACTACTTAAAAAAGAACCAAGTAGTAATAAACTCCATTAATTAAAGCTCTGTGGTCAGACTGTTTATTTGCAGCCCTGCTGTAAGCGGGCTAAGATGATTTAGTCAGTAGGTATTTTTCTGGGGAAATGGATAAGAAGGCAGCCATTGTATTGCTGTTGGTTTTGCATAAGTGTAAAAATAAACTCCAGAGAGTCAATTGTTGAGAGTTGGACCACAAACCTTCACCAGTACAGCAGGGCTCAAATGAAATCCAGAGACGATGCCTTCAGTTAGCCCAGGCATTTTCATCATCATGAAACCAGATCAACCTCTAACCCAGGCAAAATCACCTCACAGGCTCAATCTTACCAAATTGCACCTTGTAAAGACAGACACGAGAGCAGAGGCGGGTGGTGGAGATGCCACAGTTTTCTCAAAATAGCTGCATGGACTTGGATCAATGGCGACATCATTACAGAGATGCTGCCATTAGCTGCTACAAAGCCTGCTATTACTGAGAGATCACTTGTGATGAGGAGCTATAATGTGGCCTGAGGCATGACCCCCAAGGTCCCTGGTAGTACCACACATAAGACAAGATGCCACAGAGACGTGGTGGCTGCTGAGTGAAAGTAGCACTTCTGCAGGCAGATCTTATTAAAGAGAGGACATTGTTAAAGTGTGTCAGCTGGGGTCTCGAACTCTGTGTGTGGGTGGGGTTAGGATTAGTGGTTAAATGTTGCTAGTGCTATGGTTAACAAATGTTTGCGTGTTCCACATTTACTGTGTATGTGTTCCTGTTTTCTGAAAAAAGGAACCACATTACCTGTGTCTTAATAATACAATGGTGAATATCAACATGTATCAAAAGGACTATCACACACACAAACCTGCCTCAAGATAAAACCTCTCAGTGATAATAAAGGAAATTTGACCACAGGAGCTGTTCGAATGGTGCAAGTGTGTGTGTGTATTTCATTCATCTATTTATCTGGTCTTTACCTACTGCTCCCCGATTGTCCCCAGCAGCTTGTACTCTTTTTACCATCAGGGAAATAAAGTATGTTAAATTCAAACAGCAGTATGTAAAAGTCAATAAATGTCTTACATTTTATTAATTAAAATAATAATACCACAATAATAGAGGTCTCTTTTTATTTAACCTAAACCATTCCTTTCTGAGGAGGAGCTTGAGATCAGGACGTGGTTAGTTGAGCTTAGCATAAAGACTGGAAGCAGGGGGAAACAGCTAGCCAGGCTCTGTCCGAAGGTCAAAAATACACCTACCAGTATCTCTAAAGTTGAATAATTAACATTAACATTGTCCAATGTTTGCTAAATCCTACACAAACAGGAATGTAAAAATGTGGTTTTAGGGGGAGTATTTCTGCAGCTTCTTCGGCTATAACGTGGGTTGCAAGATACAGTCAATTAGCACAGGTTTTGGTTTTGATCTCTGTACAGGCATGATCTTAGGATCATATTATGCTGAAGGTTTTTGTGAAACACCGATACAGTATGGAATGCCATTTCATTCAATATTAAATAAATAAATAAATACATACATAAATATGCCCATGAAATAAATAAATGAATAGCTTTTTATTTCATTTGTGGTTATTTCACAGAATTGCAGGACACAGGCTCAGAGAAGACAGAGGCCAGTTTGCAGTTTGACAACATGGAATCACACAGTAGCTAAGTACCAGGTGGTTTTCTTGCCAGGTTTGGCTCCTGGCACCCTGCTCTGCCTCAACACTCTTTATGGAGTTTCCTGATGTTCACATAGCTTAGGTATCATTATGAAATAGTCCCATGAAATAAATAAATGTGTCATTATGAAATAAAAGTACAATGAAATAAAAAGTGAATTATTTATTTATTGAACCATTTTGACTCATTTATGTATTTCATGGGCATATTTATATATTTATTTAATATTGAATGAAATGGCATTCCATAATAAAGGTTGTTTTTATGCATTAGCTAACATAAAATATAGGTTGTTCAAATCTAGAGAGCAAGCAAGCAAGAAGGCTGAAAAAGATACAGCTGTAGTTATAAATTATACCTTCTATTCTGTGACATGAAAATGCCAAGAGATGCATTATTAAACAGAACCGTGTGAAAAATGAAAGCAATACGGATGGAAAATTAATTAAATGCAGTAAGAAATAACTATGTGTGCCACGGTGTGCGCAGCAATAATATTGCCAATAGTTTTCATGCCTATTGTAATAAATAGTTGAAAAAAAAGCAGTACAAATCCTCCCCAAAGATAGCAAGATACCAGTTAGTGTGTGTATGTAGAAGTCTCCACAAAAATAGGAAAATCTGTATCAGTGTGTGAGTTTAATCAATATCAGAATTCTCAAAAATAGAGAATTCTGGAATTCTGGAATTAGAAAAGTAGAAAATATAGTTGAATCATAGCACACATGTCCTTAAATAGCTGAACGTTTTGATATTCGAAGAAGTACAAAGTGAGTTTGTTGAAGAGGAAAGAGAGACAAACAGACAAAGACAGAAGAGGTTGAATTGTGAATTAAACCTGAAACAGCTTACGGTTTGAATGTATTAAAAATTAAAAAGGACAGAGATCTTAACTGCCAAAAATAGATCGACAATTCACCAATTAAACACCAACTGGTGTATAACTCTGTAGCCTGAAAATGCTCAGAGACAGAAAGAACCCTCTATGAATTCTAAGAAAACACAAAAAAGCTTAAACAGTAGGTCATGTTAGTGAAATGACCTCACCAAAGACGACACAATCAAGTAAATAAATTAAATTGTATAGCATATTGCTGAAATGACCTCACAATAACCACCAGAAGGCTTTCAGCAACATTTAAATGTAAAATGTGTGTGGATAAAGTTAAAAATGACCGAGAAATTACAGTTTCAAAAGTAGGAAAATTTGTGTTTTTGCCTGAGACTGTGCGAAGTAAAATAACATTACAGTCAATTTATAGGAATAAAGGGACGGCGCGGCATCCGACTTTTCGGATAAATAGGCCGTAACCTTTCTCCTGGAGCCCCACTATGGACACATAGTCGCGGACTGCGGGGCTCGACAGTCGAGACTCGTACGGCGTATTCATACTCATACTCCAGGATCTCTGCACTTCGGCATGGAGATCTGGAAAGAATGGCAGACCCTGACGTGAAGATCATGCTGCGGTTTGCAGCCGTGGTCACCCAATTTATTTTGCTTCCAGCCAGGCGATATCCAGCCAGGCCATGGCCTCCTAAAACTCCCTGTACTGCAGTGAGCGGGCCAGCGAGCCTCCCACGCATTGGCCTCTGCACGGAAGAAGCCGTAGAGCAGGCTTCCGTTCCCTGAGCATGCGAGAAAGAATCAGCAGAGAAAAGGCCAAAGCCGTCACGCCTTCGTCCCCTAGATCCATCTGGGATCCCCACGAGTGAAGTCGCTGGGCATGTGGCAAAATGTGCAAGACACAGAGAGAAGCAGTCTGCCAGGTTTTTTGGATTGTACAGATGTTGGCCTTTTTTGATAAAATCCACTGCTTCTACACTAACTAAAAATGCCAGGTCGTCATCTGTCAGAGAAGTGTCATTGCTTTGTGTAACCTGTGAGTAAGTTACAATAAACAGATGTACATTATCACCCGCTTTTAAAATGGCCTGTACATCATTAGCCAGTGATGCTCTTCTCAAAGTAATGTTTAAAACACTTTCTGCCAGTGAATCAGCCATTGCCTGCTTGATTACTCCAGACAGACTAGTTCTAACTCTGCCTGGTACTGCTTGAGAATCTTTAGGATCAATGTCTCTTGAATCAATACGTTCACCCCATTCAGATGCGTTAAAAAAAGGTATGTCTCTGACACATGCACTACCACCTCTAACAGCTGCTGAGGAGTGCCCCTCCCCTTAAGCATGATCTGTACCTCGCTGTCCAACCCCTATGTCAAAGACCCCACCAGCCCCTGCAGACTCCACACCCACTTCTGCAATATCAGACACATTCCTTTCTGTCTGTGTGATGGATGACGTACCATCACCTACAGGCAACGCATTTGCAACATCAGCAGCTTGGGGGGTCACAAATAGCTAAAACCTGCACATCCATATCTGAGCTGACGTGTTGGATATCACATCCTCACCATAACAACCCCCTCCCCAACAGCTCGGGGATCACAAATCGGTAATACCTGTACATCTATGTAGTTCAACTGTCTCGTTGGCTCCCCTTCCTGTATTTAGTCTGTGTTTTCCTGTCTCTGTTGGTTCAGTCTGCCTGTCTGAGTTTTGCCTGTCTGTCTGCCAGTAACCTGTTTTGCCATTTGTCTACACGTTTTGTGATTTTTAAAATAAATCACCATTCAGCATCCTACCACCTCTGTCTGCATTTGGGTCCTTTTTTCCTGTTGCCTGTTTGCCAGCATAACGAACTGACCAGACATGGACCCAGCAGACACCAGACCATCCCTACGTTTTCAGCCGCTCATCTGTCCACTGGATGAGTCAAAAACATCCATGAGGACCCAGTCCTGGTGGCTGATGGTATCACACTGGAGCTCTCCAGGTATCAACCCAGCCTTCAGACTGCTGGCCTCCAGCAGGCCCTGGTTGGGCCTTAAAGGCCACAACCACTGCCTGCTCAGGTTGGGCCTGAATCGCCTTCTGAACTCGAGGCCCTGAACTATGGCCCTTAATAATCGTTTGAGTGTTAGGACGTCGTAATGTGATCATACAGAGCAAAGCATAAATGTTATCATCAATTGTTTCTGTTAATGCACAAGCTGTACAATACTGCAGGACAATAAGTCATATTTTATCTCTCATCAGTAACATCAACAATACCATGTCACTACACATTCCCATACTAAGTAACAATAAAACCATATTCACACAGGTAATTTTGGTTGGTGGGCTGAAAATTTGCAAAAGAAAATGTGACTGAATGCTTGTTTCCATCCACAACAGTAATGTGATTATTAGGAGTTGTTTCATCGAGATAAGCTGTAGGTGGCACACATTTTCCATGGTCCAGAGGGTGCAACAAGATACAAACAATGTAGAAAACACGATGTTATGGTTAAGGTATTTTTAGGTTGGACCCAGAATACAAGGCTGGACACGACGTAGGTGGTAGGAGGACAAATAAGATTTATTGTAGTTGTTCCAGAGAGGTTGAGAGCTGGAACGGCTGGAAGCAAGACAGGTAAGTGGAGGCAGAGAGTCCACACAAACTGGAGACCAAGGGGTGTCGGCTGACAGGCTGAAGTTCCAGGAGGTGTTGCAGGAGCCGGGAGGAACGAGGCAGGCAGGCAAGAGGTGGTAGGAGGATCCACGGAGCGAGACAGGCAGATGGATGAGACAGATGGGAGGATTTCTGGATGTGGAGACAGAGGACACAATAAGTTGCTGCGAAAACACTCGACAATATTCATATGTAGTTCAGGAGGGAAGAGCCCGACGTAAGTACCACGATAGAGATAGTACAATCTGGCGAAGACTGGAAGGTTGAACCGGTGTTTAAATACTGCAGGAGGTGGTGATGAACCGGGATGAGCTGCAGGTGTGCAGGTAGGTGGGGTGCAGGTGAGTGATTGCAGGCGTGGAGGAGAGGGAGACTGATCTGCTCCGTGGATGGCTCCAGACTAACAAAACAGACAAGAAACACAAGGCAGGGAAAAACACTGGGAAACATGAGGAAGTTAAGGGAAGATATTCCCAAACCCTGACAGATGTTTGTTTCATGTATTAATGTGTGGAAGGTTATAGTCCCCTCATTGCTCATCGATCTTTAAGCATAGAGGCTTTGGAGAGAGCTGTGAAACCTGAGGTACTTTAATAACTGCTTCTCTCCTGTCGACCTTATTCAACTAAAGTCGACAATTTCTTTATTTAAGCCATCAACCTGTCTCTTAGACTCAATTCCAAGTAGACTGCTTAAAGATGTTCTACCATTAGTTAGCACGTCTTTTGTAGATATGATCAATTTGTCTTTAATGACAAGTTATGTACCACAGTCTTTTAAAGTAGCTGTAATTAAACCGTTCCTTAAAAAGCCTGCTCTTGATCCAGGGCTTTTAGCCAACTATAGACCTATATCTAACCTTCCCTTTATCACCAAGACCCTTGAAAAAACTGTTGCTAATCAGTTATGTGACTTTCTAAATCGCAATAGTATATTTGAGGATTGTCAGTCAGGTTTTAGATCGCATGATAGCACAGAAACAGCACTGAGGGGCGGCTGTGGCTTGGCGGCAGAGCGGGTCGTCTACCAATCAGAAGATCGGCGGTTCGATCCCAGCATCCCCCAGCCATGTGTCGAAGTATCCTTGAGCAAGATACTGAACCCCGAAGCTGTGCCTTCGGTGTGTGAATGATTGGTTTAATTTGTACTGATGGGCAGTTAGCTCCTGCCATCAGTGTATGAATGTGTGTGTCTGGGTAAACGTGATTTGTAGTGTGAAAGCGCTTTGAGTAGTCGGACGATTAGAAAAGCGCTATACAAGTACAGTCCATTACACTGGTGAAGATTACATATGACCTTTTAATTGCATGAGATAGTGGATTTGTCCCTGTACTTGTATTGTTAGATCTTAGTGCTATATTCAATACTATTGACACTCAAATTCTATTACAGAGACTGGAACAGTCAGCCAGCCATTTTCTACCGCTTGTTCCCGTTGGGGGTTGCGGGTGACTGGAGCCTATCCCAGTGACTTTGGGCCTTAGGCGGGGTGCACCCTGGACAGTGGCCAACTCGTCGCAGGGCTGGGGCGGTGGGAGGAAGAACCCGGAGAGAACCCATGGTAACACGGGGAGGACATGCAGACTCCACCCAGAGAGATCATGTGACGTTGGTCCGGTCGAACAATCTCCTTGCTGGGAGGCAGGAGCACTAACCACTCTGCCACCACGCACCTCGAGACGGAACATCTAATTGGAAGGAACCGCATTAAGCGAAGCAGAAAAATTAATCCATGCATTTGTTACTTCAAGGCTGGATTACTGCAATTATCAGGCAGCCCGAAAAAGTCCCTTAAGATTCTCCAGTTGATTCAGAACGCTGCGGCACGTGTACTGACGGGAACAGATTTCTTCAATATTAGCTTATCTGCACTGGCACCCTGTAAAATCCAGAATAGAATTTAAAAATCCTCCTCCTCACCTACAAAGTTCAAATGGTCAGGCACCATCGTATCTTACAGAGCTCATAGTACCTTATTACCTGACTAGAACACTGCGCTCTCAGAATGCAGGGTTACTTGTGGTTCCTAGAGTCTCCAAAAGTAGAACGGGAACCAGAGCCTTCAGCTATCAAGCTCCTCTCCTGTGGAATCCCAGGTCAGGTTTGGGAGGCAGACACCATCTCCACATTTAAGAGTAGGCTAAAGACTTTCCTCTTTGATAAAGCTTATAGTTAGAGCTGGCTCAGGTGAGTCCTGAAGCATCCCTTAGTTATGCTGCTATATGCCTAGACTGCCGGGGGACACATGATGCACTTCGGTCCTCCTCTCCCTCTCCATCTGTATGCATTCTCATCCCATAAATGCATGTTACTAACTTGACTTCTTCTGTCTCCCGTAGTTTTGTGCTTTCTCCTCCCTCTTCTTTCTTACTGTCACTTTCAGCAGGTATTTCAGCGTCCAGAGATGTATTGCTTACAGCCATACCACTCTGACAGCGTCCGATTTCGTCACATCTCGGAAGCCATGGCAGGTAGGGCCTGGTTAGTACTTGGATGATACACCGCCTGGGAATACCAGGTGCTGTAAGCTTTGGGCTGCTGTGGCTTGGGGGCAGAGCGGGTCATCCACCAATCAAAAGGTTGGCGTTTCAATTCCCCCAGCCATGCGTCGAAGTATCCTTGAGCAAGATACTGAACACTGAATTGCTCCCGAAGCTGCGCCTTTGGTGTGTGTGAATGATTAGTTTAATTTGTACTGATGGGCAGTTAGCTCCTGCCATCAGCGTATGAATGTGTGTGTGTATGGGGTGAATGTGATGTGTAGTGTGAAAGCACTTTGAGTAGTCGGAAAGACTAAAAAGGCGCTATACAGATACAGACCATTTACCATCTGGATCTGTGACTATGGCGACCTGCTGGGGCAGTGCTGCTGTGTCTGTGGTGCAGGGGATGAGTGGCTCGGGTCCTGCTCGTTGGGCTCTACCTGGAGCTACTCGGTTGTCCGTCTGGACCCATCATCTTCCCTTATGTTTTCCATCCAACACTGTCCGTCCTGGGAGAGGGATCCCTCCTCTGTTGCTCTCCTTGAGGTTTCTATCATTTTTTCCCTGTTAAAAGGGTTTTTTTGGGTAGTTTTTCCTTATTCGAATCAAGGGTCTAAGGACAGAAGGTGTCGTATGTTGTACAGATTGAAAGCCCTTTGAGGCAAATGTGATTTGTGATATTGGGCTATATAAATAAAATCGCATTAAAATCAAAGATGCGCATAAAAACAGGCCCAAAAATAAGCCCAGTTAAACTGACACCTAAGACGCGGAAGTGACTAACATTAACTAATGTTAAGCTGGCTACAGGCTGATAAAATAACACAGCACATCACAAATATAACATTAACTAACGTTGGATCGATGAACACAACTACTCCTTTTAACTAGGCTAATAGGCAGCCTGGGCACGTAACGGTGACTAACTTATTGAGCTAAGCTAGTAGCTAACTTACAGGCTGGCAAAACTGTATTTTTAACCCATTACAATATCACAGATCATTCAACAAAATCAATCTATGTTCCAAGATAACATTCTTGCTATCACGAAGACGGACTTTATGTGTGAACATACCTGTGCACTGATTTCCTGTCTTCTCTGCTCCCGCTCCGATAGCCGTCTGCTGCTAACAGTTGATGTTGTCAAGCTTTCACTCCGATCGAGGCTGGCCAATAGGGATGCGTCTTACATCTTTCAGTGTAGGCCTGTTCCACGCCAGTCAGCTCAAAAGCAAGTAAAGTGTTTGGGTTAAAAGCCAATATTGTTATGGTTTGGACGGCGAGGTAAGGAGGACCCAGTACTGAGGAGCGGAGTCTTTATTGTCTCTTGACATAAGTTAGACTGGTGAACTCAGGCAAGAAAACAGGAAACCAAGGTGTACGACGGGAAGAGGTAGCGAAACCACGGAGGGCGAACACTTGGGAAGGACAGCGCAACACGAAAACCTGCCTACAACGCAACAATGATCCCACACCGAGACAAGGAAACACATGAACTAAATACACTCAGGGGAGGTGAAGGCAACGAGACACAGGTGCAGGACAAACACAGGTGAACCCAATCAGGGAATCAGGGACAGGAAATAAAGTGACTGAGACAGGGGGGAAACAGACATCTATCAAAATAAAACAGGAAGTAACCAGACTGAAAACAATAAACATGAACTACATGGACAGATACAACATAGGACTAGAATAAACATAAGGCGCTAGGAGAACAAGGTGACCTAGGAAACATCATAAATAAACAAACACCCCCAAAACACACCCCATAAGACCCACAACATGACAAATATTGCAACTCTTCTAGACTTTCTAACTGTTATTGGAACGAATAGATCAAATACTGATACTGAAAAGAATAATTTCGTTGGTAGTTGGTAGCTCACAGCCGCCAACAGCGACAGAGTAGGCTACGTTGGAGCCTATGACGTAAGCACAAGTTTGACTAACCTGGCTGTGATTGGCCAGAGAGCAACATGCATGCAGTATGCTCTCAGGCGCACCTGAATGACAGGCACACAGAGGCCGGTAAAGAAACAGAGGGGCCGGATTACGGCTCAAAAACTTTGTGGATTTTTTGAAGGCTTACCCATGCGGCAGCCCACCATGATTTTTCCAGGTATGCCAGATGGCCAGTACGCCACAGATTCTTACAACAGTACTGTTAATTTTCTTAATTGGAGCACTAGAAAAGTATTAAGGGGACCAATTAACCCTACTGCCATAATATTTTGTATGTAGCCAGTCAAACTGAAATGTTAAACTCTCCTTCTCAAATACCTGCACTGCACCTTTAAGACAGACACTGCAGAGGTCACAAACTACTGAATGGGCCATCTTGCTGCTGTTGGCACAAGGCAGGTGGAGATTTGTTTATGGACCCTCTTCCCTTGAAACTGAATAATCAATATTATTATTGTTCATAAACACATAGAAATTGCCAAAAGCATGCTTACTGAATCCTAAAAAAATCATTAAGCCCTGTACAATATTACTATAATATTCATGTCATTTCTCTGTCTGCACTTATGAGCTGAAAATACTGTCCAACCTAAAATACCACACTCTAGCACGTAATTTCTTATATAACTTTAAAATATTCATATAGTAACTCATCATTTCGCTCTGTTGTATTTACACCATGCGTACCCAACATTATCTTTATTATTTCATTATATCATATAATGACAGAGACATTCTGTGAATCCCATTCAGTGTCTCTCCAGATATTGGGGGAGAGATTTGCTGCAGCTGCCAAAGCAGAACAGGAGTAGGCAGAATGTTTAGTAAAAACACCTAATTTATATAAACCAAATTAATTATAAATGTAAGCATTTTTGAAAAATCTTCTTACAGTGTTTTAGAAATTAAATTAAAAGACTACCAAAGTCCACAAAAACTGAAAAGCAAAATGAAGGACACTTGGAGCTAGGGGCGTATTTAGTAGTTTAAATTAAAGACCTCCCATGAGGTTTTTCAGTTGAAGAACCCCTCTTTAAACACCAAGCTACCAATTACCAGCAGCCTTTAGCCCTACCCATCTATTACCACATCCAGTGGAGAAGTGGGGACCTCAGCTGTCTTCCTCTCCTCCCTTTCATGTTCCCTCGCTCCAAAGCCTTGTAGAAAACCAGTGGCGGTGTTTGATGGTTACAGACAGGCAGTTAAAGCCGTGGTTAGAGGAGGGGGGAGAGTGCTGCAGTCCATTCATTGTCTGGCACGGCACACTGCAACTTTACAATTAGAAATATGCTAACAGACTACAGGCTGCTGCTAGACCAGTTGGCTACGCTGTGGTACACAGCAGATACATATAGCAACTCAAGGCAGTGGTTCGTATTTCTCATGCAATTGTCATCTCTGGGCCTTTAGTAAACAAAAATGCCAGAGAAACTATTGCTGAGTGGCCTACTGAGTTTTCCCTATAAAATTCAGACTTCAAACTTGCAATGATTATTTTTCAGCTGTCTTTTCAGCCACAAATGGCAACATTCAATTATGTTGTCAGTGAGTATGTTTACATTAACACAAAAAACCAGGTTACTGAGAGGAAACAGTTTATATAAAGATCAGTAGGAGTGAAAAGGTTCATTCATTAAAGTATATGAAATTAAACTTTGTATCTTTAAAGTGCATCCTGACGGCCCCCTCCATGCGGCACTGGGTGTGTGTGTGTGTGTGTGTGTGTGTGTGTGTTGGAGGGGGTGGGGATCACCGCTAGACCTTATTCTGTCCGTTAGAAAAGCCCACGTTTGTAGTAATGTTGTTACATTTTATTGCAATTTTTTTTCATTAATTTACAAAGAACAAAAGCTTTAGAAACTTAAAATAAGGAAACTCTGTGCCGCTTGAATGAATAAAATGTCTTTTCAATAGATGAAACGTATGAAACGAGTCCGACGCAAG
>CM022489.1:29983053-30007835 GCA_011952105.1 Coreoperca whiteheadi
CTTGCGTCGGACTCGTTTCATACGTTTCATCTATTGAAAAGACATTTTATTCATTCAAGCGGCACAGAGTTTCCTTATTTTAAGTTTCTAAAGCTTTTGTTCTTTGTAAATTAATGAAAAAAATTGCAATAAAATGTAACAACATTACTACAAACGTGGGCTTTTCTAACGGACAGAATAAGGTCTAGCGGTGATCCCCACCCCCTCCAACACACACACACACACACACACACACACACCCAGGATGCACTTTAAAGATACAAAGTTTAATTTCATATACTTTAATGAATGAACCTTTTCACTCCTACCGATCTTTAAATAAAAAATCCATTAATTAATTAATTTTATTTCCTGTGGGGGGAGGAGGGGGAGTGGTGGAGGAGGGGGGTTGAGGGGGGGATTTGATATAAAAGGGGCGGGGCTTAATAAGTCATAAATCAATCAAACTCGGATCAAAAAGTGACAGGTGGTGTTCCATATATCTCTCTAGTGCAGCTTACAATTTTAACCTAACTCATGTGTTCACATAGGGAATTAGTCATTTACTCTTTATTATTCCCAGTGTTACAAAACAGGGATATAGTGGTCTCATTAAATTCACTTCTGAGATTTTTTGAGGCGAGAAACCGTCTGTGTAGATTTCGATTGTCGGCAGTTTTACAAAAATTGATGAGTTGAAATTTTGTTCCAATGTTTTCGGAGTTGAAAGCTCCACAAGTGCCTATGGGAATAGCTAGCTAGTCAGCTGGCCAGTCACGTTTGCTCACAGACCGTCTCACCTAGGGTGGCCGTTTCCATAACACCAAAAAGGAGGACACTTTGCGGCATTTAGTGAGGCAAGAATAATTGCATAGAGCTCTGGTGTACTCCCAACTACAATGTACTCGTAATACAATTTTGTCCATCGATGGTATGATACGGTGATTCTGAAATAGCCTACTCTATTCATTGCATCTGATGTAGACCTATGTGTAACAGAAGAGGCACAAAAGTGTTTGTTCACACTATTTGTATTTATTCAAGACATTGTGATGTCTGTTTCAAAAAAGTCTTGCAAAGTGCAAAGTACCTGAAAACATAGCATTTCTGGACTTCTGGAAATAACAGAAATACATAAATAAACAAATAATAAATGCGAAAAGTAAGCTTCTCTACTGCTTTCTGCTATAAATGTGTGCTTTTTTGTCCATTCCGGATTAAATGAGGTTTGACG
Organism: Coreoperca whiteheadi; assembly: GCA_011952105.1. Lineage (NCBI taxonomy): Eukaryota > Metazoa > Chordata > Actinopteri > Centrarchiformes > Sinipercidae > Coreoperca > Coreoperca whiteheadi. Next base: position 29,984,267 of record CM022489.1, read on the forward strand.
TTTCAACATGTTAACGTGACGATATGACGTAGCCTGTACCCAGCACGTGGAGGCTTGTTTACGTTTTTAACCAATGATATATCAGATATTTATTTCAGCCAATCATTTGTTTGACCGGAGAACTTAAGCAGTAGACGCTATGCTGCTACGTCCCAACAGAGATTCTAGATTGAGTTTTTTTAGGCCATAGGCCATTTTTGCTCTGCTTATTTATGCACTAATAAACCCTTGTGTGTGAAAACCTACTTGGCAGTAAAGCCGATTGTGACCTGATTGTTTTCCTTGATAAAGCCTGGCTGTTACTTTGGAGTGCTGCAGGAGGTCTCTGTGCTGGGGGTATTGCACAATACCATCAAGAACGCAAACTGTCTCAAATTGCACTCTGTTTGCTAGTGAACCTACAAGAACAACTTGCAAAAATGTTCTCCCCAAGAACATGAGTCTGTTTTTTGGATTCTTGGGTTTGACAAACGCCGTTTTTCTGCCATGGATCCAAAATAGCAAGATGGTGCTACGCGGAAACATGTGCAGAGCCATTACATGGTGTAATCTTGTGAGAATACCTCACCATTCGATGGGTCTGTAAGGAACAGTAAAATAAAAATGGGCTTGATAATGTTATAAAATATATTTTTAATGGTAGGTATATCAAATAAAAAAAATCTAAGAACATAACTTTATATATAATCATAGTCAAGTATATATGATATATATATTATTAATGATAACTATTAATTATTATTGTTTTTGTTGTTTTCTATTTTTAACAATATAGATTTTTTGATGTGATTTTATGATCAAAATATAATTAAATGATAATAAAATATTAATTATCATAACAATACTATAAAATGCAGAAATTTTGATATTTAGATGTTATCCAGTGTCAGATGTAAATGTCCTCCTTAGTCTTTCTGTGGCCGTCTACTGCTCAATGACCTTTGACCAGTGGATGCTGAGCAGTTTCGGTCGAGTGTTCTCAGACAGGTGATGTTTTCTGTTTCCGCTGTTCGTTCAGTCTCTTGTCCAGAGTCCTTGCTGTTCCCCATATTGTCACATGTCCGGGTTCTGTCTTTAGGTTGTACCAGTAGATATCTACAGGTATTGAAAGATTTGTTGTAAGTGCTGACTCCTGGCTAGATGTTCTGACAGTCCAGCCATGACAGAGAGTCCCACCTGGATACTTCTGGTGGTCCATGTGGATTTAAACCATTCTTAATTTTGAGAACGCAAACACAGCATGGTGCAGATCAGTACACAATGCTTTATTCACCAAACATTTGTGGCCCTCATAAAGGTGGTGTCCCCATTGATTTTGCAGTGTCCTCATCACTGATCTTTATATTGTAAGTGGTGGTTAAGAGTTCAAATTGAGATACTGGTCTGTGTAAATGGGTCTAAACAAAGATGTCTAGGAACAGCAGTTTAGCATCTTGGTGAACCTGATGTGTGGGTTGATGTTGGATGAAGCTGTTATGTCTATTGTTATTATGTTGATTGACATTACCCCCAAATATGTGCAGTGCATTAAGAGATTACCTCTTGCTTTTGCAGCACAAACAAGTGTGTTGGCTCTTTAATCCTAAAATCAAACAGCCACAAAACGCTTGTTGATAAAACCAAGAAGCACTTCATTGTTCAAGTAAATTGTATTTACACCTTCCATCTCAGAAGTAGGGGGCATACAGGGTGGATTTGAAAGTAACAACAATCACTGAAATGTAAGAAATGAGCACAACTAATGTTTTAAAGTGATTTTTTTGGATCAAAACAAACAACCTATTTTTTATTGTTCTATTTTCTTACTGTACTGTACTCATATCAGTTTGGTGAGTGTGTCACTAATGGCAAAATGTGTCTTATCATCACCAGACACAGTGATGTATTTGTCGGTCTTGTTAGCTCTATTTGTGTCCAATCCATATTCCTGATACCAGCTTCTTCAGTGCATGACTCAGGAAAACGTTCATGAGATGCCTCCTCATAGGAAACTGCTCTATGTGATTATCCTGACAGCACATAAATGCACAATAAGCTCAGCAGGATTTTAGAGATCTGTGCTTCTGGTTGCCCAATGGATGTCTTTCCAACACGTCAACACTGAGGCAGAACTGTTTAGGAGACTGATTCGCTGTGAAATCCCATGACTCAATGATTCCTAATACCTGTCAGCTGACATGGCCAAGGTTAATGCATATTGAAGTACACATGCAAAGTCAAGAGCAACTCTTTAAAAATGATTTTTATCAGACGGTACAATAATTATGTCCAACTTTCATGTTACAGTACAATTTGTTTTTGCATTTTTTCCCCAAATTAGCAGCACTTAGTGCAGGAATTATGTACAGTATATACGCTTAAATATAATAAATCATAAACTGCCTCTTGGTTCCCCTGCACAGCTTAGTAACTTATAGCTTTCTTGTAGTTGCAGTTTTTCTTTGCTTTTATCACTACGTTTTTATTCCATTAATAGTATCAGCACTTTTATTATCTTCAATTGTCTTTTCATTCTGTGTGCTTTTTTATGCTTTCTTGCTGCAAAAAGAATTGGAACAATAAAGACTTGAACTGAACAAAAAAAAAAAGTAGTGAGCTAAGTACTATTAGTAATAGTAAAGTATCTGTAGCCTATAGGTCTTTTTGGAAAGTCACTTCTCCTGGTAATTAGAACAGATTATGATCTGTTGTAAAACTTAAACTTTTTGCAAATTGGTGTTTTTCCACTAAGTTAGCTCCCAAAGACCCCTCCACTCCACCCCTAGAATTCTGTGCTCTTTGCAAGAGCCTTGTTTTTCTGCTATAATTGTCACATTGCCGTGAACTCGAGGAGATTTGGACCCAGAGAGGTGCTAACAGAGTTTATTGTGAAACACGCAGCAGGTTGAGCTTTCCTGTAGTCCAGGTGGGGAGAGAGCTGTGTCGGTGTGGTGGCTGTCCAGCGTCATGAGGAGAAGCAAGTCCCAGCCGGGAGTTTGGTGTTTCCCGAGTATTCCGGTGTGGCAGAGAGCAGAGCAGGGAAACAGGCAGGCAAGTAGGCAGACATGAACCTGATGACAGGGAAACCATGAGGTAAGTGCACAATCCAAGAAGCAAATTCATATGGCAAGGATAACTTGAGGCAATAGTGTTACCATGAAGGACAACCAGCAACTGGCAAAGACTAGAGTGCAGGACCAGGGTTTAAATACTGCAGTGTCTTAAATAGTGGATGAATCACAGGAGTGCAGCCAACAGCGAGGATGAGCAGGTGATTGGTGATTGCAGGGAAACAGGTTATGAGTGGCACACATACAGACACAGAAAACACCAACGATACAAACAGGGGACAAACAGGAACATAGAGAGAGGGGAAAAACACAGGAATACGGAGGGGAGTCAAGGGGAATCATGACAATAATGTAAACACATTACAATATCAGCAGTCTGTTTACCTGATCTGACCTGAAATTATGGCTTTACTCAAGGAAGCTATAAATTGAAAACAGCCTGTTTGTCTGTCTGCCTGGTGCAATACATTTATTTCACAACCAAGCTGGAACAATGCACAATTATCTTAATCTCCTGAAAAATGTCCCATCTCGCTAAGACGAGAAGTGGATGGTGTGTGTGTGACTGTGCAGCATTGGAAATCCAATGTTTAATTGTCCTTTTGAAGACTCTCTTTGACTTTTCTGTGAGGACATGCCAGAACCCATCCTCTCACCTGCAACCTCCAGTCATACATCATACAGCCTGCAGATGTGACAGTTTAATTGGTTATTAAAAGTTGATGAGCTGAGGCGCCTTTAACCCACCAAAAAAACAAAAAAAGTCCATTGATGTGTCCAAAAGCAGCCAAGCCTTTTATGTGGTTTCATCATACACAGGTAACACTGTTACGACAAGCGTGGGATCACTATGTGTCGCCATGGCAGCCTACACCGCACACATGGCTGTTGTTTGACCTAGTGCATGTTACCTAGTAACACAGACACAGGCACACACACAGAGGGAAATCCTTTACCTTGAGCAAAAGCTGTGACGTCAAAGTATCATATTTTCATGCACGCACACACAAGTTTGTTTCACTATCCCCGTGGGGAACAGTCATTTTCCCTAGCACCTTACCCTAACCATCACAAATAATTGCCTAATGTGCTAAATGTTACCTAATTGTAACATTTATCCTAAAACCAAGTCTTAACCCTCAAAAACCAGTCTCTACCTGTGAGGACCTCAATATTTGTCCCCACAGTGACACACGTCCCCATGGGTCCGTGTACATTCAGGTTTAAGTCCCCACTGGGATATAACAACATGAAACACACGCACACACACACACACACCTACATTGCACCCACACAAGGTAAATGGAAAAGAGTGGTGTGTGTGGAGGTTGGACTAACTGAAGTTGAATGTTGGAAAAAGAATGTCACGCACTTCGGGACTCAACCCTTGTGGTCCTGCAGCTTACAGTCATCATCCAGATAAAAACACCATTATAAGCAAAACTTGCTATTGTAATATTTCCTTATTGATATTTATTATATATTTCCTGTATTATAATATTTACTTGGAATTTCCTCTTTCTGCTGCACTCCCTCCTCTTACTCCTCAGTATGTCTTCTGCTTGATGCCTTTTCAAGTTGTATTTCAGGTGTAAAATAATAGATTGCAGTTCATTTACAATAACTTTATTAGTGCGATTGGTTGCTGTGCTGTATTAGTTCACAGTTTAAACTTTACTTTGTATGCTGCCTGACTGTCCCTCACAACATTATGACAGGTGACAGTTCTGCTTGGCTTGCTGTGTCATTGTGGTTTCACTCTTCTTCTCCACAAACATAACTCACGTCAGAACACGGATGTCACCCATTGACCTACTTAACCTACTGAGGCTTTAAAGGGTTTTTCCTCCTCCTGGTCTCCTCCTCTTCAGTCATAGGGGTGTATTATTTGTTTTCATACAGATATAATGTGTCATATTCTGTTCTGATTTATATTCAGCGCAGTATACTGTCAGGTCTGAATGATTGCCTTAGGAGGAAGTCCACAATTGCCATAAGGTTAAAATAGACGCAAACATTCACACGGGAAAAATGCAGGTTTAGTTATTAATACCACACATACACACACACTATGTTTAACGTACTATGACATGTTGTAATATGTGTAATGTATGTCTGTGTGTGTGTGTGTGTGTGTACAAGTGTAGTTGCTCGTGGTTGCAACTCAGATGTTATATATGCCAAAATAACAAAAAAAACACACACACACACACACCAGTTCGCACTCTAGCACCATGACACTGAATAGCAGCAGCGTGAGTCATGAGGGAGCTCTCAGTTCCAGAAGCTGCCCTCCTACACACACACAACAAGTGTAGACAGGTACGCACATATTTCTGTATATCATCATATATCACACAAGGCACACACGCACATACACTAAAGTTGTTGCTGGAGAGCTTTCCGTGTTCCTGCGGTGACACCTTGTTCTGACTTTGTTCTGTGAAGCTGATATACAAGTTATGTGGCTGTCAGTAAACGCTGTTATTATGCTGCAGCTTCATCCCAGGTAACAAGACGGAAACACAACGCTCTCACAGCTCACCGCAACAAGCATATTATTAGTGACTGAATGCAGTTTGTTCCAGGGCACCTGTCCTCAGATAATCTGCCCCAGTGTTATTGCTGATTTAAAAAAAAAATTCTGTACATTTGGACAACTCTCACAGGTAGTACAGTAACTGGGCATGGAATATAAATGTTTGTTTTAATATACAATGGGTTCTCCTTGTTTTCAACATTGACTATTCTCCCTCTTGTCATTCTGTATGGAGCTCTATCTTGCCATCCCACATTGGGGGATGGAAATAACTCTTCACTCTTTGTATAACTGTGCGATATGCTATTTTGACAGACATTAAAAGATCTCTGTTGTTGCAGGTGTCTCTTTTGGCCTGTGGAGGGTGTACACTCTCATGTACTTTCTCCGATACACACAGAGACCCCGGCTGCTTCAGGTTCAATGGGAGAATGTAAACAGTGTAATGGTTCACTCTAATTCTAAAATACCCCCCTGAAGAGGTATTCCGACCTCAGCAACAGACTCTAGTTCAGTGACAGAGTTCCTCCCTGGCTGCCTTCCCAATCACACACAAACAGGTCTGTTTGATGGAGTCATGTGAAAGGCCACCACTGAACCCAGGACTGTGTGAGTGTTTTTTCTCTACACTATCCAGATACCAAATGATACTGATACCTTTGCACTGCTAGCAGTGTAAGAATGAAAATATCAGTAAAGCCATAAAGTTTATAGTTGATACTAATTCCCATAGGATGAACCCTAATGGTTTTGTTGATCTCCTGATTCCTCTTGCGCCATTATAAATTATTTTGTACAAAAGGATTGTCAAATAGGAATGTGCAAATTCCATAAAATGTACTGAACAAATATATGTTCCCAGTGGACGAACCCTTTAAATTAAATGACAAGCTAAGTTTTATATAGATTTACATTTTATATTTATTAAAACTATGTGCATACTACTAATCATGTTGGGTAAATGCTTTATGTTATGGTAGTTGTGTGAAATTATGCAGCAGTAATGTACAGTAGGTTAATGTGTGACAGGTTCATCTCTGGTGGTAAGACACAGGAGCCTGGTGTAATGTGGTCAGAATGGGGAAAGCTTAAACGTCAGTTTTAAACACTACCATTTACCCAAACAACTATAATCAACCTGTTTGTGCTGACAGTATGGAGACATAGTAACACACGTACACACACCACCAATTCCACCCTCTGTTCCCTCTCACCTTAACACTTAAAAACTCCGGAAAAGTCCCATTAAATTAGCTATGTCTGCTATATAGGGGCAGCTGTAGTTTTGTGGAAGAGCGGGTCGTCCACCAATTGGAAGGTCGGCAGTTCGATCCTGGCTTCCACCAGCCCACGTGTCAAAGTGTCCTTGAGCAAGATACTGAAATTGTGAATGGTTAGATTACTTGTAATGATGGGCAGTTAGCTTCTGCCATCAGTGCATGAATATGGGATAACTGTGATATGTAGTGTGAAAGTGCTTTGAGCAGTCGGAACACTAGAAAGGCGTTATACAAGTTTAGTCCATTTATATACAATCTAAGAATATTTGATTTTTTGTTTTAGTTTTATTTTACAAGGAAGTTCTTTTTCAATTAATTTTGTGTTTTCTTAAGTTTTTGCATGAATGGATACAGTGAGCAGTGGTGGAAAGTAACTAAGTACATCTACTCAAGTACAGTACTTAAATGCACTTCTTTTATAATATGACTTTAATGGTGCAGCCAAAGATAGACAGGAAAGCAGGAGGGAGAAACAGAGAGAGAGAGAGAGAGAGAGAGAGAGAGAGGGAAAAGCAGCAAAGGGCCACGGGCCCTGGTACATGGGACGTGTGCTCCACCAGGTGAGCACCCCAGTACTTATGTACAATTCTGAGGTACTTTTACTGTGAGGAATTTCATTTTCCATTGTCATGATGTATTGTTATAGATTAACTACCCAACACTAAATTATTTAAAATCTGCTCCACCTTGATCACGTACAAGATTAAAATGCTGCTTAAATGTTATCCGATTTGATTATATATGTAATAATATAATACTCTGCATAGTAAATACTGCTACTTCTGTAGAGTAACCTTTTAAATGAAGGACTTCCGCCTGTAGTTGATTTTTTAAAATTGTGGTATTACTGCTTTTACTTAAATAAAAGACCAGAATCCATGTTGTACCACCCCCAGTAAGTTTGATCCATATGGATGAATAGTTTTAGATAATAGGATAAATACATGTTTTTACAAGTAACTGGATTAATTTAAAAATGTTGGCCTTTGCTTCTAAGGGTTAGAAAAATCACTAAAGTAATTTATGAGATCTGGCAACACAGACCCAGTTTAACAGGTGAAGAAATGTACCAGGTTACGTAGGTAACCATGGTTCCCTGATAGGGAACGAGACGCTGCGTCAGCTGACGCTATGGGGAACGCCTTCAGCGTGACGGCCTCTGAATCTCTGTAACAACTTAGACCAATCTTGATTGGGTTTAACGTCAACACGTGACGCACGCCGGCGGAACCGGAGGTATAAAGGGAGCCGGCTTCACTGTTGTCGTCAGCCTTCTGATCGACTGAAGCAAGCCGCACACAGGCATGCTGGAAGTATGGCAGCGAGACACAGCGTCTCGTTCCCTATCAGGGAACCATGGTTACATACGTAACCTAGTACGTTCCCTTTCAAGGGAACTTCAACGCTGCGTCAGCTGACTCTATGGGGAACGCAGTACCAACTCCGCCATGCTGAAGGGATGCCTGTCACGAGTGTGAAGCCAGCAGGGCACACTTCAGGACAAGAGAGCTACAGATCCCGGATTATTTAAGCGGTCTAGGCTGTAAAATCTCACAAAAGTGTGAGGCGAGGACCATCCTGCAGCATTGCATATATCGGAGAGGGGGGTTCCCGACCACCAAGCTCTGGAGGATGCCATACTCCGTGTGGAGTGGGCTCTGATCGACAGAGGTGAAGGCAAACCGCGCACCTCATAAGCCGAAATGATAGCCGCAACTATCCACCTGCTAATAGTGTGTTTGGAAGCCGAGCAGCCCTTACGAGGGGGAACGTCTACAGGCCTCTGTAGAGGACGCAACTCTGGCCTGACTGCTGCACGGCCGTACAGGTCTAAAGGCAGTTGTTGCATGGAACTCGCCACGCCCCGAAGCGCTACTGACGGCGGGGTGAGGAGGCTGAGTTCCCGAGGGCCCGATGGGGAGATATCTATGTGCTCGACCCTGATGGGGGGCGCCCTCTGAGGCCCGACGCTCAAGTCAGGGCCTCTTCCTGTAAGCCTGTCGGGTGAGAAGCACGGCCCTCAGGTCTGCCTTCTCCCGTTCAGGCCCCCGTCGAGCAGGTGGGAGCGAGCCCCTCGACCGCTGGGGAGGGGCACGCTGAGCCACGCTCGCTTTCTGGGCCAGCATGTACGAACTGCGAGACGTCGAAGGCTGAGGTGGTCCACCCTCAGCCCCGGCCCGAGACCTCTTTCGATGAGGGATAAACTGCTGGAAGGCCGCAGCCTGTTGGTGCACTTCCCTGAAGCGCTCGACAACTGAGCCGACCGCCTCCCCGAAGAGACCAATGGGCGAAAGCGGGGCATCCAAAAAGAAGGTCTTGTCCCTCTCCTTAATACCCGACAGAGTCAGCCATAAGTGGCGCTCCATCGCCACCAGCAGGGCCATGGACCGCCCGATAGCTCGGGCCGTATCCTTCGTGGCCCTGAGCGACAAATCCGTCGCACGGTGAAGCTCCTTCACATCCTCGGATGCGAGGGGCCCCCCGTCGTCGAGGTCGTCCAGCAGATCGACCTGGTATGCCTGCAAGACCGCCATGGTGTGCAGGCATGCACCGGCCTGACCCGCCGCCATGTAAGCCTTGCCGACTAAAGCAGAGGTAGTACGGCTGGGCTTAGTAGGCAACGTCGGGGTTTTCAGGGAGGACGCGGCCTCCGGCAATAAATACGCTGCCAGCGTCTCCTCAATACCGTTCTCTTTTCGCCCGCTGATCGAAGCATACTGGCGTATCAGTAGCATACCAGTCGGGCTAGAAAGCCGTGTAGAATACGGCCGGGACCAGGACTTCGACATGTCAGTGTGGAGGTCCGGAAAGAACGGTAAATCCCGACGCGGGCGAGGAGGCTCGTCGAGCTTACTCCGGCGACGAGCGTCCTGCTCTTCCGCTGGCCAAGCGATATTGAGCCTAACCACCGCACGGGAAACCACCTCCAGCAGCTTGTCATACTGCGGAGACTGGGCTGACGAGCCACCCATGTCACCGCCTTCTGCTCCGAGCACATCCAGTTCCTCGGAACTGGAGCCTCGGTGAACGGGCTCCCGCTCCGGGACGGAAGAAGCAGCAGACTCGGTGCGGCTTCCAGACCCCGAAAGCGGGAGAAAGAACCTGCGGATGAAGGGAAAGAAAGAGCCGAAGCTGTCTCACCTTCGTCGCCAAGGTCCATCTGCGATCCCCAGGAGTGTAGTCGCCGGGCTGCCTCAGCAACCGCCGGTCCCTTACTGCGTGGGGAGCAGAGCTGGCCACCTTCCTCAAAAAGCGCCAGCCAAGAGCGGAGCTTCCTAACCGGGAAACGCTCGCAATGCACACATCCAGCCCCCTCGAGGGCTGCTAGAGCATGCTCTCTTCCCAAGCAGGCCGCACACATATCGTGTGTGTCACCGTCGGGAATATAGCGTGGCCAGGGATACACGCACTGCCGAAACAGCTTCGCACTCGCCATTTTTCAGAGACCCAGAGCGCTTGCTGAAGATCAGAAGACTGACGACAACAGTGAAGCCGGCTCCCTTTATACCTCCGGTTCCGCCGGCGTGCGTCATGTGTTGACGTTAAACCCAATCAAGATTTGTTACAGAGATTCAGAGGCCGTCACGCTGAAGGCGTTCCCCATAGCGTCAGCTGACGCAGCGTTGAAGTTCCCTTGAAAGGGAACCCAAGCTTCCTTTGGAGGTCAAACTCAAAGTTTTCGAATCAGCGCTAACAAAGGGTTTGTTTGTCTGACTGCTCATGTTTCCTACCCCACTGGACTTTTTTTTGGATGATGTTGCAGTGATTCAAGATGAAAATAATAAAGTTTTCCTGTGCAATGAAGGATTATTATTTACATTTCAAATTTGCTCACTTTCAATTTTATTTCCAAAAAAAGTATTTTATACTTTTTTATATATGAACTTATATGTAAAATGACTGGCTAGTTTACAACCTGTCTGATCTCTGACTACTTTATTGTAGTGGTATCACCGTGCTCTTACTTTAATGTACTTTAATGTACTTTAACTGATAATGTATAATCATAGTAATGTTGGACAAACTATAAAAATAACCCAAGAATTATCCTTTTAACTGCTCATAAATACTGCTCATTGAAACATCTGTCTGTCCCTCTTAGTCTTTCTCAGTCACTCTCAATCGTATAAATAACCAGTAATTATATATATATATATATATACACACAGACACACACACATACATACATGCATTTGGAAAAGTATAAAAACATAACCCCCTTTGAGTATAGCAACATCACAAGTCTGCTGTGATCTGTTACCACTCATGGACCACTACATGGAGGAGGGAGAGGGTCCTATTTACATTGAGTTGTCATGATTAGAATCAAGCCAGCATGCAATTTACAAAGGATTCCCTTTTTTTCAAATAATAGGGTAGGCCTGGTGCTGGAGACAAGCCTCCAGAGGCCTCGCCAGGAGAGAGGGGAATAAAAAAAGGACTCTGGTGGAAAACCAAGAGTAAAAATAGAGCCCCCACACCACATAATGACATCTACAAAATGACAAAAATAGACTCATACACACACAGTCCTAGAAAGAGAAGGGGATGGGGGAGGGGCTACCCCACATGTGGCACAGACAGAAACAATCTTTTAGACATTTCCGCAGTCCTCCAGTCATTATGCTGTGTGTGTTTCTGAAACTAAATATAGAAAATAAATTCCACCACAAAAGCCCCGCTGGAATATTTTTAATGTCAAACATCAGAGAGGATGACATTAAGTGCACTATATCCATCCAAGCACAGTCAACTCTTCTAAATAAAAACAGCTTAGGATGGTTCCCATGCAAACCTGACTACAATAAATGCCTGTGCACACTTTGGGTCATTGTCAAAAAAACACATAAATCCATGAATTTAACTAACTACATCAGGGATATCTGGAAGACATTAATTACAGACACTGGTCATTATAGTGCTCATATAGTCAACATAACATAATCCTTTGTTTGCTTTCTTTAAAATGTGTGTTAAAAGTCTTCACTGGTCCACTCAGTCAGTGAATTATACCCTACCCGAGACCTAAGACCAATGTGTGTTCTGACTAAACAAGCCATGTTTGGTCTTTTGCATTGGTTGCCGATGCCCACCTGATAGGCCTGCACAATAAATCCTTATAAAATCGCGATCTCGATTCACCCTGTTCACGATTTAATTTTTAAATGACTTTGATTTAAAAAACAAATAATAAAATAAAAATTCTGGTTTTATTTTGAAAGGACAGCTCTCACAAAGTTCAGAGCTTCACCCTCAGCCAAAAACAAAGCGCCTTTTAGGCACGTGTTTCTCTCGTCGAGCGAGTGCGGTAGTTCAGAAATAAACAAAATGGATGTTGATGAAAACCCAGGTCCTAGTGACGAGAATCAGCCAACCACTCAGTCTCAAACCGAACTTGTTCCAAAAAAAGGCTCACATTCGGTGGTGTGGAAGTATTTTGGATTCAAGCAAGAAGACGAGAGTCAGTCTGATGTGATTTGCAAGGCATACTATGGCCTTGTTGCAGCACCGCAAGGTAACACCACAAATCTTTACCAGCACCTCAAACGTCACCACAAAGTGCAATATGATGAAGCCATACAAGGCAAGAAGTCCGAAAGTCTTCCAAAAACGCAGACATCTATTATGGACACTTTGCACAATGCGATGCCATACCCAACTCCAGTAGGAGTAAGGAAATAACAGAAGCCATTGCTTACCATCTAGGAAAAGATATGGTTCCAATATACAACATAGAACGTAACGGATTTCATAAGATGATCCATACATTGGACAAACGCTACTCAATACCATCCCGCAACTATTTTTCATACGTTGCACTCCCAGCTATGTACAAGAAAGTGCGGACTGAAGTTGAGTCAGAAGTGGAGCAAGCGGATTATTTTTCAGCAATGGCGGATTTATGGTCCAGCCGAACAATGGAACCGTACATGAGCCTAACTGTCCACTTCATAGAGACTGATTTCACCATGAAGAGCAAGTGCCTACAGACTGCTTTTTTCCCCGACGACCACAAAGGTGAGATCTTGGCACAGGGACTGAAGGATGCCCTAGTATCTTGGAGTTTGTAAGAGGAGAAAATGGCATGTATAACAACAGACAATGGATCAAACATAGTGAAGGCAATCTCCATCAACAACTGGACCAGGCTCCAATGTTTTGGCCATAGACTACATCTGGCAAATTGGTGAGTTGGTGTGTGTGCGTGTAATTGTGAGTGTGTGTGTTTCTGTCTGCCTGACTCTGTGTGTGTGTGACCAATTTAGCTCTTGTACTGTAGTAGGCATACTACTACAAAAAAAAAAAAAAATAAATAAAGTTATTTCTGAAACTACAGTCTAATAGTGTTGTACTCATTCAGATTTGTTGTATTTTTCTTCTAGAAAATGCCATGAAAGATCCATGAATTGACCGTGTCACAGGCCTTTGCAGAAAGATTGTACGCACTTTAAGTCACAGCTGGCTACATAGGAGAAACCTTGCCATGGTCCAGAAAGAGCTCAAACTCCCTGAGCATCAACTGAAAACAGAGTGCCCAACAAGATGGGGATCAAGGCAAGAGATGACGCAGAGGATCCTGGAACAGCTTCCAGCCATTTCACAGGTCCTCGATGATCGAAAAGTTAGACACCTAGTGCCCACATGGCAGGACATAGAAGTCCTTGAGGCAATGAACAACAACCTAAGTCCTCTGGCTGAATTCACCGATGCCCTCTATGGAGAACTATATGTCAACATATCCTCTGTGAAGCCGGTTCTCCACCTTTTCAAAACCTCTGTTTTGGCTGTGCAACAGGATGACACAGAATTCACAAAATCAATCAAGTCAAACGTCCTGAAATATCTGCACGAGAAGTACAGTGATCCCCAAACTCAGGATCTACTCAACATGGCCACAACCCTCGATCCTAGGTTCAAGATGAACTACATCAGTGAGGACAAGAAAGCCACAGTTAGAGTGAGACTGACAGACGAGATGACTGGCATAACTCTAGCTATGGTATGGTCATTTCCACATTTCAATACAATTGTCTAGTCCTGAACTGTTGTGATAATATATTACTTAATATTGATTGAGATTATTAATTTACTTTAAATCCCCAGCCAAATGCCGCAGCCTCCCCAGCACCCCCCATGACGAAGGGCCGAAAGACTCTGGGAAGTTTCTTCAAAGCAGCACAGGGCAATGACGACAAGTCTTCTGACATGCAACATCGACAGTGAAGATGACCCCTTAATCTGGTGGCGGCAAAATAGCAATGTATATCCACGGTTGTCTGTGTTGGTGAAGATATACCTATGCATTCCAGCTACCAGCTCACCTTCTGAGCGGCTGTTCAGTACAGGGGGCAACATTGTTACATGCCACCATGCATCACTAAAGCCAGAGCATGTTGATAGACTTGTGTTTCTGGCCAGGAATCTTTAAGGGCCATATTCAGGGTCAGATATAGGGTTATGTGAGAGGCCTATGTCCCAAAGAAAATCATCATTTAATTTACTCTTTTGTAATAGCCAAATTAATATTCATTTTCTTTTGTCATTGACGCCTTGCTAGGTTGGCAGATATGTGTTTTATTTATGCTTATTTATGTGACAATATTTATAGCCTAATTGAATCTTTTTTCATTAAAGCCTTCATTTACAGGTGTGCGGAGATGGCTCAAGAAAATTTAAACTACTTAAAGGCCAGCAATTAAAGACAATGTGCTGCTATATATACAAAATAAAAGATACATTTTTGATACTGCAACTGCACTTCAATGGCCAATTGATGCTCCTTTTCTTTAGACACTGAACACTCAGAATGTTGAATGATGTTTCAATTAGCCTATTTAGCGCCATTTTCAGGCCATATTTAGCGCAGAGCTTTAAACTTCTATTTTTGGTAACCTACTTGAATGACAAGTTGAATGTTAATTGTACAAAAGGCAAGGAGTTAAAAAGTGTTTCTTCTTTATTCATTGAAGCCTATATGTTTACAGGCTTGTGGTGATGTGCAATGTTCTATGTGCCAAAACAAATATTTCTGGTACTGCCACTTTGTTTTGTTCATTTGAGCAATAACATTAAACTTCATGAGAAAAAAAATCGTTGCAGAGAATTGTGATATCAATTCTAAGCTAAAAAATCGTTATTCACATTTTCCCCAGAATCCTGCAGACCTACCACCTGATGCAGCTAGGTTGCGTTCCCGGACTCTTCTTGATGTGGAGGAGCAGCGGCTCTACTCTGAGGTAGGCACAAAGTCCTGATTTGATGAAGCCAACAGGACAGCATCATCTGCAAAAAGCAGAGACGAAATCCTGTGGTCCCCAAACTGGACTCCCTCTGGCCCCCGACTGCACCTAGAAATCCTGTCCATATAAATAATGAACAGGACCGGGGAAAAAGGGCAGCCCCGCCAGATTCCAACATGCACCGGGAACAAATCTGACTTAATGTCAGAACCAAACTCCTGCTCCGGTCATATAGGGACCGAACAGCCCTTAGCAGAGGGCCCCGCACCCCATACTCCCAGAGCACCCCCCACAGGTCGGCGCGAGGGACACAGTCGAATGCCTTCTCAAGATCCACAAAGCACATGTAGACTGCTTGGGCAAACTCCCATGAACCCTCCAGCAACCTGGCGAGGGTATAGAGATGGTCCAGTGTTCCACGACTGGGATGAAAACCGCATTGTTCCTCCTGAATCTGAGGTTCGACTATTGGCCGAATTCTCCTCTCCAGTACCCTGGCATTGACTTTTCTGGGGAGACTGAGGAGTGTGATCCCCCTGTAGTTGGAACACACCCTCCGGTCCCCCTGTTTAAACAGAGGGACCACCACCCCAGTCTGCCAGTCTAGAGGCACTGTCCCCAGCCGCCACACGATGTTGCAGAGGCGTGTCAACCAAGACAGCCCCACAACATCCAGAGACTTGAGGTATTTAGGTCAGATCTCATCCACCCCCAGTGCCTTGCCACCGAGGAGCTTCTCAACTACCTCAGTGACCTCAGCCTGGGGGATCGACGAGTCCACAACTGAGCCCTCGGCCTCTGCTTCCTCAGTGGAAGACATGTCGGTGGGGTTGAGGAGATCCTCGAAGTACTCCTTCCACCGTCCGAGGATGTCCCCAGTCGAAGTCAGCAGATTCCCACCCCGACTGTAAACAGTGTGTGCAGGGCACTGGTTTGCCCGAATTTCTTCGAGGCCGACCGATAGTCCTTCTCCATGGCCTTCCCGAACTCCTCCCAGACCCAGGTATTTGCCTCTGCTCGCTTGGCCCTCAAATACCCATCAGCTGCCTCTGGAGTCCCCCAAGCCAACCAGGCTCGATAGGACTCCTTCTTCAGCTTGACGGCATCCCTTACTTCCGGGGTCCACCACCGGGTTCGGGGCTTGCCGCCACGACAGGCACCGGAGACCCTGCGGCCACAGCTCCGAGCGGCCGTGTCGACAATCAAGGTGGAGAACATGGTCCACTCTCGGATTCAATGTCTCCATCCTCACCAACAGGTGGTCAGTTGGAAAGCTCCGCCCCTCTCTTCACCCGAGTGTCCAAGACATACGACATACAGTGAGAGACCTATCCCCAACCCGAAGGCCCAGGGAAACGACCCTCTCGTTCACCGGGGTGAACTTCAACGCATGGCGGCTGAGCTGGGAGGCTATAAGCCAGATTTCGTGTCCGGGGATTGGGTCGCCAAGGTCCCCGCCTTCGACTGCCACTCAAGCCACAATGCACCGGCCCCTTAAAGTTCCTCCTGCAGGTGATGGGCCCACGTGAGATCGGCCCTACGTTGCTCATTCGGGGAGAGCCGGCTCAACAATTTTAGTTCCTACCGACCAAAATCCAAAGTACTTCCAGACATGGCTTTTTAGATTTTGGGGGGTTAAAATTACTTTCTCTGCTGCTTTCGAGTTGGGCTCTGCACTTTCTGCCATCTTCCATGCAAGACGCGTCAACTTTCAGCAGTGACGCTGTGCCAGACATTGCGACTCCTGTGACCTGTCCCTGAACCCTCAGACAGGCTAGCACGCCCACTCACAAAGCCGACAGCCACGCCTCTACTACCGCGGGCGTTTTTTTCCACGTTTTTTTTTATTTGAATATAAGTTTTCCCCTTCGAAATTCGTTTTTTTTTAAACTATTTGATATATATTCGAATTTAGAATATTCGTTGACAGCCCTAGGGGAATCTGAGCCAGATTAAAAGCTCAAAATGAACAGTTGTATTTGATGGAATGAGTTACCATAATGATCTATTAGTGAAATATAATTAGTTTTCCTGCCTGGTACCTAAGACCTAATCCAAATGGGCCCAAATGGCACATTTGCTGTTTCCCCCTAGAAATATCTGTGATAAAATGTGTCTTAAACTGCTTAGCTTCCCTTTTTTAGCATCTACTTTTGCACATACTTATCAGATATTATATTAATAATTCCTACAAAGCTTAGGCTCATTCCTTTATGATTCAAATGTGTTTTTTTTAGGCTGAGGTAGAAATTTAAATTTTCTACTGTGTTCAGATGCATTTTATTTGACAGAGTATAGATACCTGAATCCCTACACTTCTATTGTAATCTCCCAGGTCTTAGCTTTCTTTTGAGACCAAGATCGTCAAGTCGTATCTTACAGAGCTCATAGTACCTTATTACCCCACTAGAACACTGTGCTCTCAGAAATCAGGGTTACTTGTGGTTCCTAGAGTCTCCTCAATTCCATTGAATTGAATTGAATGGAAGATTATGCATATAGCCTTTGTTGTTGTATAGATATGCTCCATTTATTTGGGTATGTAATTTCGGACAAGAGTTGGGCTTCGTACTGAAGAGGTTTCAGTCTGTTCCTCTAATTTAATTCTAAACCAGTGGTAATAGGTGTTGATCAGCACTAACAATTGTGCAAATTAAGTTTTGTTTATTCTGGAGGTAACTGAGTCTTAGTTATCATCCATTACAGACCAGCAGACATGCTTAGTGTACACAACTGTACACTAAGCCAAAGACAGGTTTTGGCTGCTCCAGTTTGGATCCATCAAGGATTCAAGGATTTTTTTATTTGTCTTTATAAAATAGGATTCCACAATAAAATGCAGTTGTACCCCTCTCCATGCTATACACATTCAGTTCAATTCGATTTTATTTATATAGAGGCAATTCATAACAGAAGTTATCTAACTGCACTTTTCCTATATAGCAGTTCTAGACCTTATTTATTTACAGAGACCCAACAATTCCCACCACGAGCAAGCACTTGGCTGCCTTTTATTTACGTGCTGCCATGTTGAATCAAAGTATCAGAGCTCCATTGATCATAGCTTTTTTCATTCACTCAGGCTTAGGATCAGAGTTTGTTAAACCTGTTCCTGGAATAGAACCCTGGTGAAATGTTGTTTTGTGAAATTTTTTTTAATGGTGTTTATCTCTCCAATAGAGTTCCACAGACTTTCCAGGATGTAACCAAGAGATCCAACAAGACCAGTGCAAAGCTCAAGTTGGCAGCCCCTTGGTCTGCACCAAGAGTGACACAAAAATAAGCTGCAACAAAGACAACATTGACACCACACCAACCAGCAAAAGACTCGGAATCCAATATAATTTACAGCTTCCTTGGAAAAATCATGCGGTACTGAGGTAAGCAAGATTTTACTTTCAATTGACAAAAAAACTCTCTGGATTAGATGCAGGAATATTTGCTGTCAAAGTACTTCGCAAGGAATTCCAAGCCAGGATTGAACCACTGACCTTCTGATTAGTGGACGACCCACTCTACCACCAAGCCACAGGCGCCCCAACATACACACGCCATACAACGATAAGATTCCTGTATATTCTCTTACATCTCTTTTACTCTTTTTCCCATTTCTGTCCTCCGTCCCTCCTCTCCCATTCACATTCATCCTCCCTCTGTCTCTCCCTCTCTCTTTCTCCCTTTCAGCACTGTATTAAAATGGCACTGCTGTTAAGCCAAACCAGGAACAAGGGTGAGGGGAAAAAGCAGCTCTCATTAAAAACCACAATTTGGTGAAAGTAGGGGAAGCGTGTAGGGCTAAATGGATCCTGGAAGCCATGGGGAAGAATGGATGTGTGAATGCTGATCACACACCACAGTCAATGTTGGTTGGTTCCTGTTCTGTTTTATGACCATGGGAAATGATTATAGGATATTTTTGTACTATTTAAAAAGGGATTCATTCCACCGTTTTGCATAAAATATGCAACTACCTCAATTTTACCTGAAATTTTACTCCCCTGTTATAAAACAGCATATGATGAAAATAGTAATTTTCACACAGTAAAACTGCCAACCCGATGGTGCCTGATGATGACAGTTGCCATGATCAGTTATCTTGTATTAGAGCTTCTTGTTACAGCTGAATTCAAGGCCCACCACAGTCTCTTGTTTCTGTGTGTGTAAAACAGGCGAGAAGCACCAAGGAGTGACTGCTCACAATGTGATTCTAACACACTCGCTTACATTGTGGAAATTTAACACTGATACATCCATCCATGCCTTTTATGAAAACATGCGGCACTTTGCAGTTCACCAATCTTGGTGTTATATTAGAGAGATGAAACATCCTATGCAGCGCCAAGGGGAGCTGGTGGATTGTGAGGTGACAGCACTAACCAACATTCTAAAGGTGGTAAATTCCAACAGCAACAAGAAAAATAAGTATAATAAACATATGTCTCACATCTCTACCACAACAACGCTGTCTTTCTGTTTTGTGTCCTAAAGCTTTCCAGCGGATTCATTACCATAATTATACTGATGTTTTGGAATCAACATGGCAATGATTCAATGATGGCATAATTATACATGTTGTACCTTTAGAAATGTTAGCATAAAGGAGAATGCTTGCAATGAAAACCAGTCATGTTTACCATGCATATATCAAAATGTGTGTGCATTTAATCATGTTCTTAAGTCTGCTTAAATGAGACTCTTGTTACTTTGCTGCAGTTCAGCATCACAATATTTAATGATATTTTAGTACAGTAATACCCTTCATATAGTTTGTGCATTGATTGCACTGTTCTAAAAGTGGTATTTGTGTGTGAGAATGTGTGTTTGTGTGTGTTATGAGTCATGCCTAACACCAGACAGCAAGAGTGGGTTGGTAGTTGGCAGTAATGCCATATGCAGACATACACACAGAGGAAACTCTAAGCCAGACACACACATATCCTGTAATGGGAGTGTAAGCCCTTCCACACCACAGAGAGTGGGCAGTGTTTAGACCTGTGGTACCCACGTACATTCCACAACACTGACGCTGGAACACATACGTCTGGTTTAGACCTGCGCTGCACTTTTCAAGAATTAATCTTTGGCCTCATTTTGCCACCTTTAAAGAGTAGCAGAGATGATGAGAATATTGTAAATATAGTTTTAGCCACGCTTCCACAGCATGATCAATGTGATCCAAAACTATACAACTTTTCAGTGGTTTAAGTGGTTGTCAAATTTTTGTTTCAATCGCCTTGAAGACATTTAATTTCAAAATAACCCAAAGTCAACCCAAAGTAGGAGGTGGAAATGCATCAGATGCATAATGACCCTGGCTTATGACTATAAAGGTACAGGTAAAAAGGTAACAAACTGTACTCAAGTAAAGACTGGAACAGAAGACATTCAAATAGCCATTTCTTTTACATTGTACAGATTTTGAGTATAAATGTACGTGTTTTTCTTTTCAGGTTCAAACCCACCTGGAGTTAGATCCACCAGTCAGCTTGCTTGACATGCAGGTTTGCACGACTTATTATTGAGATTTGGGAGGCGTGTGAGTCAACTCCTCTGCGACCTACAGGTACCCATAAAACCCTTCTCTGCATAGACTTGTCGGAACGTTTACGTGTGTCTTCGCAGAAGTACAAAGCAGTTTTGTTTCTTTATAAGAACAATGACTCGATTGCAATTTATGGTTTTATTTGTTCAGGTTTGGAGATATTTGTTTCTAAGATTTCTGCCTCCACCCCAATACAATGGAGGTGAATGGAATTTAGTTTGAATTTAATTTAATTTTTTCTAGATAATTCTTAGAATAGTGTTATTTCTGGCAAGCTATATTCTATATTAGTATAAATGGATGACCATACCTCATTCAATGTTTAGTACCACAGAGTGCCGTATAAGTGACGTGCGATATATGTATATAGTCTTAGAACTGTGAAACTAAGCACAACATTCACATGTGGACTTATACATACATAAATAAAACATACAAACATATACACAAACCATAAATTTATGTATGTATTATCAGCAACATTTTTTATCAAAGTACTCATTCTGCAGAAAAATGGTCTTTGTCAGTTTTTAACTATTATGTTTTTGGATTAATATTATTGGTGCTTTAATGTGTATGTTGGGTTTACTGTTACTTTATCTACATACTGTTAGCTAAAGCTACAGTAATGCATCATATTCTATAAAATCATCATATATTTGTTGTAGCATTGCTGTCCTGTGAGAACCACATATCTTTAAGAAGTCCACTTTTCATCAGCTGTTTTCTGAATCAAATAGCTTTTCAGTCGCTGAGCTCTTTTATATATCAGGTAGTCTGGTAGCATCCACACAAGCTAATGTTACACCTACCCAAGCATTTTGAGTAAACTTGAGCATTTCTGAAGATCAAGCGTAATGGATCTTTCTGCTGCTGTCAGAAATAAAACTGCTAAGAATCATTAATATACAGACGTGTATGTGTAGCCGACAGAAGCACTTCCGTATGACTGTGACAGATTTGTGCCAGGGGGGAAGTAGTTCCACCCATTGTTTCTGGAAAACCATAGAAGAAATTGGTCATATGACCACATAATTTTGAGAAGCCATCCATTTTACTCATCCTCCAAAGAAGAGAGACCCATGGCATGAGCGATAAACATATTTTAGCTCAAAAAACTGTTTTTTTCCTTTCAAAGTAAAATTTCTATGATCAAGTTTTTTTCATTGTAGTGTTTGAACAATTATAGACAAGTTTAAAAACATTTCACACATGTTTTAGTGCTTTAGCAGGCTACACAATGAGTCTATACAGTTAGCATGATGTTAGCTCTTAACTGCTTGATCATGCCAGTTTTTCAAACTTGTGGGTCTAGGGTGATTTGTGCCAAAGGGCATGGTTTAAGTTGTGCCAACCCAATTTGATTATTTTCAACATAATATTAATTTGTAATTGTACATTGTCCTCTTACATTTTACCCGTTAAACTATGTGACATTCTCAATTTTAGACCAAATCCCATCATGCCAAGCACTTATAAAAGGAAGACAGACAGGGCTTCAACTCCTCTTGTGGAGTTGGACGGAGCAGTGAAAGAGGTGCAACAGGGAAAACCCATACGTCAAGTGGCAAGGGAGATGAAAATCTGCAGGATGACCTTGAAAAGATTCATGGAGAAGAAAAAGATATGAGAAGTAACAAAGACAGGGTATAAGAGAACAGGACTTGCCAACCAAGTCTTCAAAGAAAACATGGAGACAGAGCTGGCAGACCATATAAAGGCCCTAGCAGCAATGTTTCACTGCAAAAGTGCCACGAAATGCCATGAGCTGGCTTTTGAGTATGCACGAAGAAATGGCATTGATATCCCTGCCAGCTGGATCAGAGAGACAAAAGCAGGTTAGGTTAAGTGTGCATTTATTAAGGAAAAGTTATAGGGAACATTAATAATTCTTTTCACAGGACATGCTCAATATCAGCTATCACTATGCACATCCTACAGAGAAGCAATACTGGGTACTTTTACTTCAGAAATCACTGGCACAATTTACCCCAACGTATTCTCCCACAACAGGGGCAAGTTGTGCCACAAGGCCACTTTTTTCCCAAAAGCTATATTTCTGAAACAATTTATTACAGACCCAAAGTTATTGTTCTCAGGGATGCACCACATCCTGAAAAATATATACAGTCTTAAGCATTACTGTCATGGCCTCACTTTAAAGTCACTTTAAAGGCACAACTCACCCCACTTTTCCCCTACCATTCCTTCAGCTGATGCCTACAACGTTGGAATACAGACACGCGAGCTTGGGTTCACACATTCAGGTGATTTCCGAATAAGCTAACACAACAACCATCGCCAACCAAGATAACCATCACATTTCAGTGCAGTCTGCAAACACTAGCTAGCTACAATTTTTTCACTTTCTGTTGACAGAAGTGTTCCATGTAAAAACCAAAAACATAGCTTCAATGAGGTAAGCTACTTTTGCCATGTTGCTGTAGCTTAGCTACATTTACATTTACATTTAGTCATTTAGCAGACGCTTTTATCCAAAGCGACTTACATATGAGGAAGACAATGGAAGCAATATAACAACACAATGTAACAAAAAGCATAAGTGCATCAAAAAACGAGTCTGGTTAAAGCCTAGCACAGTATACAAAGCTAAGGATAGGAAGGGGTTTTTTTTTGAAGCAGAGGTAGAAAGAAAGACGAAGTTAGTGATTGTGTTTTCAAGTGCTTTTTAAAGGTGGCTACAGAATCTGCATATCTTGTAGAAGCAGGCAGATCATTCCACCAATGTGGAACGGATCCAGAGAAGGTGCGCAAGAGTGATTTTATTCCTTTTTGGCATGGTACCACCAGACGTTGTTCGTTTGCAGAGCACAGGGACCTGGCAGGAGCATAGGTCTGTATGAACAAGCAAAGATATGTTGGTGCAGAACCAGTGGTGGTCTTGTAAGCCAAGAGCA
>CM022489.1:30028959-30043701 GCA_011952105.1 Coreoperca whiteheadi
AAGCCTGCATCGCGGCTTCTTCCGCCCGGAATGGGGTACGTGTTCTGAAGCCGAACACATTGTGTCTGCTGTCTGGACCGAGAGCAGGCTCTGTCAGCCCTGAGGGGGTGACTGTGAGCAAGGTAAGTGCTCTCTCTGAGGAGAGATAAGACACTCCGTTCTCGACTAACTGTTTGTTGTTTGCTAAAACAGTCTACGCATTCGGGATCCGGAAGCCCGTGCTGAGTCCGCGGCATCTTCCAGTCGGGATATGGAGCCCGCGCAGAGAAGATCCATTTCCGAGGAGCTGGATGTCCTGAACACAGAAGGTGGTGACGTGGGTGGCTCATCAGCCCAGTCACCGCAGCATGAGGAGTTGCTGGAGGCGGTTTCCCAAGAGAGGAAAATGGTGGCTAGGCTCAATATTGCCTGGCCAGCGGAGCAGCAGGACACTTATCGCCGGAGTAAGCTCGGTGAGTGTTTCCTTCTAGCCACACCTCCACGCCCACGTCGGGACCTGCCATTCTTCCGGATCTCCACACTAAGTTGTCGAAATCCTGGTCCAGGCCATATTTTGCATGGTTTTCTAGCCTGACTGGTTGCCAGTCTGCGTCGATCAGTGGGTGCAAGGAGAGGGCTACAGCAGCGGTTTAGTCCCCCGCTGCCAGAGGTCTCGGGCTGGAGCTGAGGGTGGACCACCTCAGCCTTCAACATCTCGCAGCTTCTACATGCTGGCTCAGAAAGTGAGTGTGGTGCAGAGTGCCCCTCCCCAACGGTTGAGGGGTTCACTCCCATCCACTCAGCGAAGGCCTGAGAGGGAGAAGAGGGACCTGAGGGCCGTGCTTCTCGCCCAACAGGGTTCACAGAGGCCCTGACGCAGGCGAAAGGCCTCAGAGGGCGCCCCCCCTTAGGGGTCGAGCACATGGCTGCTCCCCCATCGAGTCCTTGGGAGCTCAGCCTCCTAACCCTGCTGCCGGTGGGGCTTCGGGGTGTGGCGAGTTCCGTGCAATCACTGCCTTTAGACCTGCATGGCCGTGCAGTAGTTAGGCCAGAGTTGCGTCCTCTACAGAGGCCTGTAGATGTTCCTTTCCGGTTAACTACCACCATACCAGCGCTTCGGGGTACCGCAGCTCTCACATTGCAGGTTCGGGGGGCGGTCTGGCATGTACATGCTCGTCCTCGGGGATTTCCCGCCGCTGCAGCGCTTCCAGTAACCGAGGCCACCACTCCAGGTCCCCCCGGCACCAGCCTCGAGCGGTTGGTTCCCCTGGACGTCCTGTCGAAGCAGGGGCCGAGGCCCGGGGAATGGAGACTGCACCCCGAGACGGTGCACATGATATGGAGGAGATTTGGCAGAGCACAAGTCGACCTGTTAGCGTCCCCAGACAATGCTTACTGCACCCCTGGGGCTAGATGCCATGGTGCAGCCATGGCCGAGGCTATGGCTGTATGGATTTCCCCCGATTGCTCTGCTCCCGGGGGTTCTAGAGAAGATTCGCCGAACAGGGGCCCAGCTGCTGCCCCGTGGGAGATTCCCATCAGTAGGGACCTGCTGTCGCAGGGCCAAGGCGAAATATTCCATCCCCAGCCGGGGAGGTTGAAGCTGT
Organism: Coreoperca whiteheadi; assembly: GCA_011952105.1. Classification (NCBI taxonomy): domain Eukaryota; kingdom Metazoa; phylum Chordata; class Actinopteri; order Centrarchiformes; family Sinipercidae; genus Coreoperca; species Coreoperca whiteheadi. Next base: position 30,030,546 of record CM022489.1, read on the forward strand.
GGATCTGGCTCCTGAGGGGGACCACCCCCAAGCTGCCGGTCTCCCTACCAAGGTAGTTGAGATCATCTTACACTCTAGAGCCCCCTCCATGGAGAAACTGTATGTGGGCAAATGGAAAAATTTCACTATGTGGTGCCGAGAGCGCCACTATTACCCAGTTCACTGCCCGATGGCTTCAGTGCTGGAGTTCTCCAAAGCCAGGTTTCGACTGGACTCTCCCCCGCTACACTCAAGGTGTATGTGGCTGCGATCGCAGCATTCCACAGTATGGTGGATGGCTGCTCACTTGGGAAGCACCGCTTTGTTACCAGTTTCCTTCGTGTCACTTTGTGGGTGGGGCCTCCGGCTCGAGTCAGACTCCCGCCGTGGGATCTGATAGTGGTGCTGATTGGACTGACCACAGCACCGTTCAAGCCACTGGACAATGCATCAGACAGGTGTCTGGCCTTAAAAATGGCCTTCCTGCTGGCCATGACTTCTTACAAGAGCGTGGGAGATCTGCAGTCCCTGTTGGTGGCTCCTGCTAACCTGGAGATCGTTCCAGGCGCAGTAAGAGCCATCCTGCATCCCAGGCCGGGTTATGTACCTAAAGTACCCACTGAGGTGGCCCTGCAGCCATTCCTTCCTCCTTCAGAGTCGGCGGAACAGGAAGGAAGGCTGCGACCAGTCAGAGCCCTGCAGATTTATGTCTGGAGGACATCCCTGTGGCGCAATTCGGACCAATTGCTGGTGTGCTTCGGGCCCCCTCGTAAGGGCTGCCCAGCTACCGAACATACTATTAGCAGATAAATTGTTGAGGCTATCGCTTCAGCTTACGAGATGCGCGGTTTGCCTTCACCTCTGTCGATCAGAGCCCACTACACACAGAGTATGGCGTCCTCCAGAGCTTGGTGGTCGGGAACCCCCTCTCTCCGATATATGCAATGCTGTGGGGTGGTCCTCGCCTCACACCTTTTGTGGGATTCTATAGCCTAGACCGCTGAAGTAATCCAGGATCTGTGGCTCTCTTGTCCTGAAGTGTGCCCTGTTGGCTTCACACTCAGACAGGCATCCCCTCAGCATGGCGGAGTTGGTACTGCGTTCCCCATAGCGTCAGCTGACGCAGCGTCTTGTTCCCTATCAGGGAACTATGGTTACCTATGTAACCTGGTAAGTTTCAATCGCCGCTCACGGCCACAGTTCAGCTCGTCTGCGATAATCTTTGCGTGTCCATCTTCATTGAATTTTGATATCAGCTAGAGCCGGGCAGAGCGCTGCATAATAAGTAGCCATGCTTCCCTTGGCAGGCGGGGCAATTACAAAGAAACAAAAGCCGACTTAGCCAGTATGGAAATACACACAGACAAAGGACATGCCCTTACTGCATGCTGGAATCTCTGAAAAACATGCCGATTTCAACCTCAAAATGTACGCTTTTAAATATAACAATACTGCTTACTCAATGATGGAGAGGCCTCTTCGTGATCAAAACTAACATATTCTGCAAAAAAGTGAAAATTAACAAAAAAGTCTCCTTTCTCATTTTGCTCGAAAGTTGTGCTGCCGACTTGTGTTCACTGGTTTCCGTGACGGGACACATATGTAAGTCGCTTTGGATAAAAGTGTCTGCTAAATGACAAAAAAAAAAGAGAGACAAAAAGAAAGGGAACTAAAGTTGTGTTCTGTGATTTGTGTGTCTACTCTTCAGGCAGCACACATCAAAGGACAGTCTGTCTTGCTTGTTTGGCTCCGATACGTAGTCAGCAGTACACACTTTGAAGAATGGTATGTTCAATATTTACAGTGTGAGTGAAACTAGTTTAAGGTTATTGGTTTAAGTGGATTACTGCTCTTTTGGTGCATTGTTTGTTTCTTATTTCAAGAAATTCATTCATTTTTATCAGGATCTGTGGCTTGGGCTCCTCCACCACTTGGTGAACAAGCATAACCGGGTGCTCGGACGATGCCACCATGAGGCGCTTGAGAGCAGCTCCACCAAGGAGTGGGTGGAGAGAGGGTCAATAGCTTTTGAGGCTCTCACTGATATAATTATTGAAAGGCTGTGGTTGAAGATGGCACACAAGTACCTGACCTTCAGGTGAGTACGACAGAAAGCGTTCTGTGTAAAAATGTGTTCACAATGCAAAAAAGAAATGTCAACCATTTCTATCAACATACTTTGTCTTACACAGATCAACTGCAGATCTCGAGGCATTCCAGAATCACACCTTGATTTATGCCAGGAAACGATTCTCTTTCACATCAACTGTTTACGAGGCCCGGACACTCCGTGCAGTTTTGAACTACAACAGCACAGAGGCTCTCTGTGAGGAAGATGGTCGACAGAAAGCCGATGTAAATTTCATAGGATTGTAAAATTTGAATTGCACAATTTTGGTAATATTCAATTTGACATTTAACTGTTATGTTGTCTTTGTAATCATAAAAGGACCAGGAGACTCTTCAAAAGAATGCTAAGCAGTGGAGTGTCTATGCTATCAAGTTCGACCATACTAGGGCTGCCTCATCAAAGGCAACTGCGACCAGACGACCCAAGGACACTGGGCCTTGTCCCTGCCATACCGCTACCACCAATGGAGGCACTTCTGCGGACACAAGCCAGGAGAGCTCTAGGTAGGTAGAAACACTAGATGTACGGTCAGTTATACTTTATAGTATCCTATACTTCATAGTTTAAGTAAAACTAAAAGCTAGCTTCTGAACTAAGTATTCTGGGAATCTGAAGAATAACAATCGTGTTCCTTTTTTTCAATCAGGTCCAACATTGCAGCATGACTGAAGGACGCAGCACAAAATATAATTCAACTTCTCAACTTGTTCTGTTTCATTCACCTCAATATATCCTAATTTTTTAAATGGCTTTATCGACATGTTCAGGTAGGTAGAATATGAGACCACTGTGACTAATAGAAAATTGAGAACCATTGACATGGCAGACTAAGCAAGCCCTGTTTTCTATCCAGTCAAAATGGTCTCAGATTCTGCAGCTGGTGTGCTGTCACAGTGTGCTGTTGTTTTAGGGCCAAGTAGGATTCGTTGATTCGATTCTTTCCAATGTGATAATTACTTTGGATTTTTGCCTAACTAAAATTAGCACTGCCCAGATTGACGGAGAGCTTTGCAAAGTTGTTCCTAACTCCTCTCTCACTCCTCGCTATTGCTCTCCCAGATCTATCACATGGTGACTGCAGCCATGCCGGATAGGAGCTCCGGGGGACCCCAAGAGGAGAGGCACCCACATAGCTAACATAGCCTGACTCACTGGACCTGGGAGATGCGTGCTTGGTCTTTTACCAATGACGTCTCCTGGGGGTGGACTTTGAAGGCTGGCAGATGGCGATGCCTCACTGGCACGTCACTGTTTATATGTTTAGAAATATGTTATATTTTGTAAGGCCTGACGTAGTTTTGTGCTTCTCAAATAATTTAATAAAAAAACAAATCTAGGTCCACTGACATTTTTGAAACTGAGCAAAACATTTTCTGTACAGAATAATCAGACATTTGTCATAAATACATTCTTGTATAATTTCTGATCTGTTTAGTTGAGGCGCTCAGGCCTGTTATGTATTCATAGCTAACACAACAAAGGTTAGGAATACTTTATACCTCTATTGATACTGAGTAAATCAATGCTTTGTGAACAATCTGTCATTTTGTCTTTGTCTTCAGTGATAAATAATTGGAAGACACAAATTAGGTCACACATTGCCACAATTTAAAACACCATTTTCCACAAGACAACAACAAAATAATCTAACTTTATTCTTTTTTGTTCCTGCCAGACAGCTGGCATCACAGGTTTTTGATGTCATGATGATGCACCTTGTACCAGGTGTGTACATGTGATAATGCAACAGATCGAGAGAGTTGGCTTAGCGGGCAGGAACGAAACCATTGTATTGTCATCCTGCCAAAAGTTGTAATGCCTATAGGCAGCATAGTATTCTCTGTTGTCATCCCAAGGTCCCCTATACTGCCTGTGAATGCGCAGGTTGTCTTCATTAAGGCAGTACAAGGAGAAGTGTGGTAGCCGGCTAAAACAGTGGATTGGTTCCTGGCCGCTGCATTTTCTCTCCCGGTCCCTAAAGTTCCCACATTCACACCATGGTACCCCAGGCAACCCAGCAGGTGGTGGGGCACCATTTTGGTGTTGGTGCATCTTCAGGGCATCAAACACTAGCCCTCGCTCCCTGGAAAAACGCTGTCTTCCAACCTCCGTGTATTCCTCAAGGGTCAGTGATTGAGAAAGCAGATGGCACAGGAAACAAGCATTTCAATACAAATAATTGCATTGCTTTCAAGGCACAAACAGAACCTACATAGGCTACAGAGAAATAGTAATAAAGTCCATGTCATGGTCAAATGTCACTGTTTTCCTTAGTGCTGGAATATGAATAAGATAGTGTAATGGCAAGAACAAACAGACTCTCTGATATAATAACATACAGATGCTATACATAATTGGTTGACGTCAATGCTTGATCTGCGTATGATTGTTTGGACAGCGTGATGATGACAGTATACTGATAATGATAACATGGAACTACAAAACACCCTAGTGACTGTTGTGTCCAGGCTTCAGGGACACTCGTCTCCCTGGGTTGAGGAGCCTGAACCTGAAGACTGGAAAAATAACTGATGCTCCCTTTTCTCTGTACTCATTCAGAGCAGAGTATACTGGTGTATGTTTTGTTGCTGTGAGTCCGTCTGCAGACACTTAGAATAAATCTACAGAAAGACAAGTGATTGCCTTGAGTGCTTCTTTATTCTGAAGAAATTGCCACTACAATAGTCAAGAAAGTAACTTTATACAAACCTCTCTCCGGACCCTTCTCTCCTCTCGCAGAGCCACCATTCTCTCCTCCTCTCTATCTCTGTTCCTGCCTCTACCTCTTCCTTTACCTCTTCTTCCTCCTCGACTGGTCCTGTGTGCTCTGCCTCTCTCTTCATCTATCTGCTAGGTCTCTATCCTAGGATTACCATAGATAACATTACATGAATATTGATACACCACTGCACAAAGTAACCTAAATCTATATAGGCAGTATGTTGCAAAATGAATTCATTACTCTACCATGAAAGATTTATCATTTGACATGACTGAGTCTCTGTGTCTTCCTCCTCCTCTGGTCCTGGGTCAGGCCACGTTTATGGGTGCGATCTGCAGAATCACACTGTGGAACCCCTCAAAGGCAGATGTTGGTAGAGAGGGCTCAACTTTTTCACATTACCAAGAACACGCCTTTTCATTAGCACCTTGAGGGTTCTAATTGCTAGTGAATAGTGGAGTATCAGGCTTCAGCCACTTGTTTTTGTCAGCGAAAGGAGGGTGGAGGCACTTGGGGAATAATGGATTTTCTTGGACATGCATATTCTGGATGTGGTTGAGAAGAGATGTTTGTTTTGCCACCATTGGATGAACCTGGATGCTGACCAGTAAAAGTGATTTTTGTATGCTCTTTTGCCACAGTTTGATCTTGTTGCAGTCCTTCTCCTTGGAGATGGCATTCCACTTTTTTGGTGAGTGCTCAGCACGGTTTTAGAGATCGTGGGTTCGAAACACGGACCAGACCAACATCACATGATCTCTCTGAGTCGAGTATGCATGTCCTCCTCGTGTTACCGTGGGTTCTCTCCGGGTTCTCTGGTTTCCTCCCGCCATCCAAAGACATGCATGTGTAGGTTAATTGATAACTCTAAATTGCCCATAGTGGATGAATGTGAGAGTGAATGGTTGTCTGTCTATGTGTCAGCCCTGCGACGAGTTGGCCACTGTCCAAGGTGTATACCCTGCCTAAGGCCCAAAATCACTGGGATAGGCTCCAGTCACCCACGACCCCCAACGGGAACAAGCGGTAGAAAATGACTGACTGACAGTCAGTGAGTGAGTGTCAATGTTGCACAGGATTAGCTGTGCTACAATTAATCAATTAACCACATTTTCTAAATTATTGAATTACTCTACCTTAACATAAATGCCTTACGTAATAAAAGTCGTCAATGTCTGGTTTCTCTCATCCTCTTTCACCAGGATAGCTACTTTGACACCAGATACCAAAGAAATTCCAGACTCCAGATCAGCCCATACTTTTCCATAGGGACACTGCTTCTCACTTCATTGCCCTGTGGATCGTAAATAGACATAACATTTACTTTCAAGTACAGACTTCAAAATTTATTTACTCAAAATGACCAAATAGTTTCCCTGGCAAATACCAGGTCTGGTGGGGTCAGCACTCTGCTGAGTGCATGTTCTATTTACCTGTATGAGCTGGATATCAACAATTTTGTTTGTGCTGCGATCCATCATGGAGTATGAGCCATACTGCGTTAGCGTTATGCTAATTATCTGACTAAATGCAGATGTCGTGACAGGAGATTTTCTCTCTTGCTGGCAAGTTAAAGTCGGCATTAGCCTTATTTTACTTACCTAATGTTAGCTTCCTAACTTCATTCCTTCCTAGCTTCCCTAATTTATAAAACCAAGATGGTAATGTCAAAAATGCCAAACTCAAGGCTTCAAAACTTTAGTCCACAACCAATGGGTAATGTCAAGGTGGCTAATAGGCTACACCCCAACAGTAGGCTTAGAGTAAATGTTCCAGAAAACAACCTATATAACCCCCTAACCCACTGACCCCATGATGAAAGATTGAAAGTAACACAGAGTGTGCACAAATTTTGCTGTAATCACCCAGTGGCTTTGACGTGACAAGACAAAGAAAAAGACTTTCAGGTTGATGGAAAAGTAAATAGGCACCAAACCAGACTTAGAATACAAATGCTGATTATGTTGAAGTTAATCATGAGAGAATGTCATAGCAGGAGAGAGGGGAGCATTATCCATGCGACCTGGACTGCCAGAAACATGTGGAAATGATCAGAGAGTTGCTTTGGATTGGGAAACACTACTGGATCAATGTTACCATCCGTGTGGGTGTGTTTGTGTGTGCGAAGAGTCAAGTTACCACAGAGTGGCGCTTCACTAGCTGCATTACAGCTGAGATTCATTCTTCCTGAATGATGCTCAAAGATGTGTGTGTGTGTGTGTGTGTGTACACTATGTGTGTAAGTGTGTTGATAACATGAATGTGTTCAATCACGTGCAATTTCAGAATGCAGTGTATTTTACTCCACAGCTTTCCTCTCAACAGACAAACACACACAAACACATTGCTAAAATGTCAACACTACAAATTACTTTGAAAGACTTTCCTTTCACAAATGTATGTATGTGTGTGTGTTTACGTAAAGGATAATTTAATTAGAATCTGAATCAGCTTTACTGGCCAAGTATATTTATGCATACAAGGAATTTGACTCCAGTTTCTTCTGGCTCTCAATGTGTACATACACGTAGGTGAAAAAACAGATGCATACATATAAACAGGACTGCCAAGTTTTACATTTTGGTTGGAGTGAGATTTGGTATCAGTGAAGCTGGGGCATTTTATGAGTAGGCCTTCTGTGTCATTTACCCACCGCAGGGGTCATCACTCCTCAGGCTTTTGTTTAAATGATTGTGTATAATTATGCTGGTCTCTTTAATATCTCACAAGAGTGGATAATTTGCCAACCTATTCTATCTTGAGTACCGAATCCTTCACCTACTAGCTATTAATGGTAATTTGGGGTTATAGTTATTTCTTTAATTAATAAATGGAGTTGATAGTTTAGTGTGTTTTATGAGACTCAGTCAAATAATTGGCTATCATTTCACTTCATTCTGGGTGGTGCCCCAAGGTCTTTAATAATTAAAGTCATTGTTTATGATTATCTTTGATAATCTTGATAGCAAAATCTAATTGATTGCACCAACATCAACTTGGTGCCCCTTTTTTCATAGTAAACCCCAGCAAAGTATATACTATTATAATGGCAAACTGTAGGTTGTAAAACTTAAATGCAGAGGACGTATCCAGAAATCATAGTACCTAAAATGAAAATTATGAAATTATAGTATATATAGTTGTGATGAAAAGTATAGATTGTAAAACATAAGGGAAGAGGATGGATCCAGTAGGACAACTGAGCAGCTCCAGGTGATGCCCAGGTGATCCGAGCCACACCACCTCCCTTCCACTCCCACACAGCAGCACTGTTTCAGTAGGTGGCCCGCAATCGCAGATTGAGACTCCACATCTCCGGAGGCAGAAATACCTGCTGAAAGTGACAATAAGAGAGAAGAGAGACGGTCCTTTTCGATAAAGCTTATAGTTAGGGCTGGCTCAGGTGAGTCCTGATCCATCCCTTAGCTATGCTGCTATAGGCCTAGACTGCCGGGGGACTTCCCAGGATGCACCTTTCTCTTCACCTCTCTCTCTCCATCTGTATGCATTCTCATCTCATAAATGCATGTTACTAACTCGACTTCTTCTCTCTCCCGTAGTTTTGTGCTTTCTCGTCACTCTCTTCTCTCTTACTGTCACTTTCAGCAGGTATTTCAGCCTCCGGAGATGTATTTGGCTCTGTGACTATGGGGACCTGCTGGGGCAGTGCTGCTGTGTCTATGGTGCAGGGGACGAGTGGCTCGGGTCCTGCTCGTTGGGCTCCACCTGGATTTGCTTGGTTGTCCGTCTGGACCCATCATCTTCCCTTATGTTCTACATCCCACACTTTTCATCATAATTATATATACACCACAATTTTACCATTGTCATCATAATTGTATGTACTATGATTTTCTGCTATGAATCTATTCAGTACATACGACATCCACTGCATGTTTGTCCGTCCTGGGAGAGGGATCCCTCCTCTGTTGCTCTTCCTCAGGTTTCTGTAATTTTTTCCCCCTGTTTAAAGGGTTTTTTTGGGTAGTTTTTCCTTAGTCGAATTGAGGGTCTAAGGACAGAGGGTGTCATATGTTATACCGATTGTAAAGCCCTTTGAGGCAAAATGTAATTTGTGATATTGGGCTATATAAATAAAATTGAATTGAATTAAATTGAACCCTCAGCAGGGTTGCCTCATCCTCATCGGGAGGATGAGGTGGAAAATAGGTATCTGATCAATGGAGAGGTGCCTGGTAGCCTCATCAAATGGTTCCAGGAGGTGGATGATGTCTTCAAGAAGGTCTTTGAAATGTATTAATTACAGCTGTTGCTTTTTCATGTTGGTATTACTTATTATATTATATTATTTATTTTATAATTATTTAAGCAGTGTTACCAGACAGGCATGACAGGACTGTAAAATATCTTACCCTGCTCTTTTGACAAAGACAAGGGTGACAAGGGTCTTTGATGATGATGCTGTGCTGTGGGTTCTCCTCATCCAAGTGGTCAAACACGTATTTTAAAATCCGGTTTATCTTTTTGGGCAGCAAGGGAAAATCTGAGGTAATCCCTAAATGCTGCCACCACATTTGAGTCATCAGTATAATGTTAATTGCCATTTTAGGCCTGACATGATCTTAAATGTAAAACAGATAACAATTCAAAATATTAAGAGATGAAGCAGTTTAAAAATAAAATTAAACCAGTTTTTAGTTAACCTTAATAAAAATGCATACACAAAAAACAACAATAAACATCATGTTAACACCAACAGGTGCTCGATTTCCTTGAGTTTGAGTGCAAATTATCTTTTTTTTTTTTTCATATACGTTTCCAACCTGTCTGACTGCTTGTGTTTCTTCTTCATATTTATTTTAGTGTTGTTACTGTCATGGTTTTGGGTTTTTGTTCTGTTGTTTCCTGTTTTATTTTGGTAAGTGGTCCCCCTCAAGTGTTTTGTGTGGTTTTGCTTCCTGTCTTTTGTTTATGCTGCCCTGCAAATAACCCTTTCCCCATCACCTGACTGCTCCACCACCTACACACCTGTTTCCACTCTCCCTCATCAGCCCTGCAGCGATTTGGTCCACTCCTCACCTGCAAATCATTCCCTCATCGGCCTCTCTCTACATATACTGGTTCACTTCCTTTGTTCTTTGTCAGTTTGTCCTCGTTGTTGTATTACCTCTGACATGCCTCTCTGCCTGCAGACTGTCTACCTGCCAGTAAAACATTATATATCACCATTCAAGTCATTAGTCTATGTTTGGGTCCTCTATTTGTTCTGTTTGCCAGCATGTAACAGTTAGTGTTCCTATATCTCAGCTATAAACTTAATGAGTACAGTGTTATTATTACTGATGATGAAATGATGGGCAAAAATACAAATACCCACATTAATCATTAATTCATTGGTTGATTCCCTCCATTCACCCACACACACATGCATGCACACACAGAAACATATTCCAACATAAATAAGCTTTGCCATTAACATGGACACACAAACTCACACACATGAAAATGCTCTGCCCTGGCATGGATCCACAGTGACCCACAGTGGCATATTCAAACCCCAGCACCCCTCCTTTCCCCACCCCCGCTGTGGTGACGTGTGTGTTGCAGGAATCCCCTCTTGGCTCTTGTTCACGTCTTTAGCCAGCCGTTAGCTGTGGTCTGGCAGCAAGGCCCTGTGACATTTCTTCCTTGTCAGAGTTGTTGCACCATAACAAGCTGAGCAGTGGATTTACTGCCAGAGCCTCTTTGTAGGCCAGCCAGGCTAATGGAGAGGAGGCCAGCACTGGAAAATACCCAGAGTTTTGCTGGAAAAGCCTCTTTGGACACGCCTGCGACTCTCCAGGGATCAGGGAAGCCTAGAGGGCGCCCAGCTTGGCTCATGTTATGCACTGGTGTATGTATGGCTGAGTTTATGAATGTTGCTGAGAGAGGATGTGAGCTTGGAAGAGAAATTAACTGCATGTTAAACTCCCCTCTCTGTGTTTGGGCCTCGTTCCCCTTGGCAACAGTGAAAACATGCATACTTTTTTTTAAACTTAAAAAGTCCTTTCAGTATGTCTTCAAGAACACACGCTGGACAGGAGACTTGTGTGTGTGAGTGGAAATGTGCAATCAGTTTACAGTGTTGTAGCCTGTCCTGTATGTCACGTGCAGGCGCAGCCGTCAGCTCATGTGGAATTGATTTGACGGTTCTCCCTCAGGAATGATGACAGGAATGACGGCAATGAAGATGATGAAATGATGATGGCTTAACAGGGAACAGTCAGTGAAATCACTTAGTGCCTTAGCTGAAGTGATGAGAAGCAGTGGTTAACACCCTTCAGCCGTGACGCTGTCCTCCTGGCTCAGTGTCCACAGGATGTCCTGCCTGTGCCCTTATAGGTCTGCCAGCAAACAGAAGAGACTCTCTCATACTACAGCCATCACACAACAGAGTTCCCCTCATGAAGTCTTTCTTAAATGGACGGAAAGACTTTTGAACACCAATATAAAAAAAATACCTCTCCATTAAAGCTAACAAAATCATTAATGTAAACCAGCAGCTCCTCATGTAGTGATCGAAGATTCAGTAGCAGGGGAAACACTGACACATGCAAAAATGTACAGTGTATGTCAAAGGCAATTACTGTTGCAATCCTTGAAGGCTTAGATGGAAAAAAAAGGTAATTTTAAAGGCAAACAAGACCTAAAGGCAATAAAGGTCTTGTTTTTTCCATAATGTCTATCGGTTCTGTCAAGATACTTAGGTCAAATGTACCATTATCATAGCAAATAGCTATACAGTTAAATTTGGCAGAAAAGGCGCTTTGGAATAGCTTTCAACGAATCCGAGCAGCAACAAGGATTCTGCAGAGAGATCTAATCCCCCAAAATAAAAACATACAAAAACATTCAATCTTAGTTAAATCAACAATACGAAATCCCTCACAAGGAGGGAGCTTTGGCAGCAAACAGTGTTGGCATGAACGTGATCATCGTCGTAACCAGAGGTGTCAAAAGTATTCCCACTCATTACTCAGGTAGAAGTATAGATACTAGGGTTTAAAAATACTTCTATAGATGCGGCAGGCGGCTTTTGGCAAATCTCGCTGGAGAGTGAAACAGCCAAATTGACTACATTCATCACACCCATGGGAAGATATTTTTACAAGCGGCTGCCGTTTGGAATCTCCAGTGCACCAGAGATTTTTCTCAGGAAAATGTAGATGCTGTTCAGAGGCCAGGAAGGAGTCGAGGTCTACATGGACGATATCCATAGAAGGAGCACAAGGAGAAACTCCACAGCGTCCCGCGGATCCTGGAGAGTGTAGGCTTAAAGCTAGTGCCACCTTCGCCAAAAACAGCTTAACTACCTGGGCCACCACATTGACGGAGACGGCATTCAGCCTGACCTCGCAAAAGTAATCGCCATTACAGAGCTACAGCCCCCAAGTGGCGTTCCAAGACTGCAGAGGTTCCTGGGTATGGTCCATTACCTAGGGACCTGCCCAACCTGTCAGAGGTGATAAGGCCCCTCAACGACCTGCTGAAATGTGAGCCTGTGTGGACCTGGGATGCAGCACAAGCCAACGCATTCAACAAGGTAAAGCAAGTTCTCTCCACAGCACCAATTCTCGCATTCTATGATGTAAATGAACCCACAATAGTGAGTGCAGACACAAGCAGCTACGGGCTGGGCGGTGTGCTGCTGCAGCGACATACTGATGGACTGAAACCAGTGGCATTCTGTTCATGAACATTGACTAATGCTGAAAAGTGCTATGCACAGACAGAGAAAGAGTGCTTTGCAGCAGTCTGGGCCTGTGAAAGATTCTCTACTTACCTGTGTGGCCTAGACAACTTTACAGTTCATACGGACCACAAACCACTGGTCCCTCTGATCAACAACAAAATTCTTGATACGGTTCCCTTGAGGTGCCAGCGCCTGCTCATGCGTCTCATGAGGTACAGCCCCACTGCAGAGTACATACCAACAGTGGCCGAGACACTATCCAGGCAGCCATTACCACTAATGCAAAGTGAAGCGCCAGAACTAACTTGTGAGGTTTCAGCGTTTGAAGATGCAGCTCACACTGCATGGCCCGTGTCACCCTCCAAACTGGAACCGATAAAGCAGGAAACGAGCATGGACTACGACCTGCAGGTGGTGAGCAGATTAGTAACCCAGGGATGCGAGCAGCGTTCAAGTGCAAGCCAAAGTGTACCACCAATGGGGTAACAGCCTGTCAATCTCGAAGGGACTTGTCTTGTATGGCGATCGCATTGTCATCCCACATAGGATAAGAGGAGACATTCTCCACCGCTTGCATGATGGGCACCAGGGCATTACCAAGTGTCGCGAAAGGGCACGCTTAGGTGTGTGG
>CM022489.1:30048194-30075432 GCA_011952105.1 Coreoperca whiteheadi
AGATTCACCTAGGAAAAGCTCTGTATGCAGCTGCAGCTGCTGTGTGGACAAAAAAAGGCATGACACCTCTTGTGACCGTCAGAGCCAATAGAATCGATTGATACTACCCACGTTTGGCTTAGAATGACCATCCAGACGGCAGTAAGGCCAAAGACAGTGTATTCTGCTGTGAGATCCCACCCCCTTCTGAACAGAGCGTTTGTACTTATGTGAACAGCCAGGACTCCCGCGGTTGATTTTAAAGGGACAGTAATACACGAGAGGATACAGTAGCACTGTCTTTTTGATTCGGAATATAACTTTTGACCTGAAAACAGCAAAGGTAAGACACACTTTATGATTTAGTTATGTTTTTCTTTGTTACAATTTCTGTAACTCGGTGAGATTCCGTTGCACGGCAATGCGGCCGCCATTGTTGTTTTCTGCAGTGTCTGCCCTTTCAGACGGTGTATAGCTTGTGTAGGTTGCTGGAACTGGTGAAAATAACGAAATCATGGAATTGTGAAATGCATTTTTTCACGCTTTTGATCATAATGAATATAATTGCCTAAGGTGTAATTGTGTTTCGTTTCGGCTGTGGATGCTGGGTATAGGCTTTTAGTGGAGTTTCTGCCCTTTGTGTTGGTGTGATGCTGTCAGGGTTTAGGATTATTTTCCCTCATCCTCATGTTCCCGGTGTTTTGCCCTACCTTGTGTTTTCTTGTCTGTCTTGTTCGTGTGTTGTTCGTCTGGAGCCATCCACGGAGCGGACCAGTCTCTCTCTCTTCCACATCTGCAATCATTCACCTGCGCTCCGCCTACCACCACCTCCTGCAGCATAAAACACCAGCTCAACCTTCCAGTCTTTGCCAGATCGTACTGTCTCCTTCGTGGTACTTACGCCGGGCTCCTTCTCCTGAAATAACTTATGAAAACTACCATTTGTGATTACGCAGGAACTAATCATGTCCTCTGTCTCCACATCCAGAAATCCTCCCATCTGCCTCGTCCATCTGCCTGTCTCGCTCCGTGGATTCTCCTACCACCACTCACCTGCATGCTTCGCTCCACCCGGCTCCTGCGACTACTCCTGGATTTTCAGTCTGTCAGTCGGCGTCCTTCGTTCCTAGTTCGTGTGGACTCTCTACCTCCACTTACCTGCCTGTCCCGCTTCCAGCTTTCCCAGCTCTCAACCTCTCTGGACACCACTAAAATAAATCTTGTTGGTTCTCCTACCACCTACATCGTGTCCAGCCTTGTCTTTTGGGTCCAACCTAAAACTCCCTTAATCGTAACAGATGCATGTTAGGATTGGTGCTTACTAGCCTGTGTACTGTTCATTTATACTGTACAAGACTGTGTCAGCCCCCTTTAATGGGGGCTTGTGTATCCAAAATTCTGTGGCATCTGTACTGACAAAAACTAGCAAAAGAGATCATATTCTCCAATATTAGCTTCTCTGTACTGGCTCCCTGTAAAATCCAGAATATAATTTAAATGGACTGTACTTGTATAGCGCCTTTCTAGTTGTCCGACTACTTAAAGCGCTTTCACACTACATATCACATTTACCCATACACACACATTCATACACTGATGGCAGGAGCTAACTGCCCATCAGTACAAATTAAACTAATCATTCACACACCGAAGGCGCAGCTTCAGGAGCATTTTGGGGTTCAGTATCTTGCTCAAGGACACTTCGACACATGGCTGGAGGAAGCCGGGATCGAACCACCGATCTTTCGATTGGTAGACGACCCGCTCTGCCACCAAGCCACAGCCGCCCCTTAAGTAATTTTTATTTAAAATCCTCCTCCTCACCTACAATGCTCTTGGAGCTTAGAATGGGAGCCAGAGCATTCAGCTATCAAGCTCCTCTCCTGTGGAATCAGGTCCCTGTCTGGGTTTGGGAGGCAGACACCATCTGCACATTTAAGAGTAGGCTTAAGACTTTCCTCTTTTATAAAGCGTATAGTTAGGGCTGGCTCAGGTGAGTCCTGAACCAACCCTTAGTTATGCTGCTATAGGCCTAGGCTGCCAGAGGACATCCCAAAATGCACCTCTCTCCTCCTCTCCCTCTCCATCCGTATGCATTCTCATCCCATAAATCCACGTTACTACCTCAATACCTTCTCTCTCCTATAGCTTTGTGATTTCTCTTTCCTCTCTTCTCTCTTACTGTCACTTTCAGCAGGTATTTCTGCCTCCAGAGATGTGTCTTTGGAGGAGGAGCAGGAGAGGGTGCTGCTCATTGGGCTCCACCTGGAGCTGCTCAGTTGTTCGTCTGGATCCTCGTCTTTCCTTATGTTTTACAATCTACAGTTTTCATTATAATTATATAAACTACAAATTAATCATTTTCATCATAATTGTATGTACTATGTTTTTCTGTTGTGAATCTTTTCTGTACATATGATTTTTTTAAAAGTAGTTTTTCCTTAGTCGAATTGAGGGTCTAAGGCCAGAGGGTGGTATATGTTACAGATTGTAAAGCCCTTTGAGACAAAATTGTATTTTGTTATATTGGGCTATATAAATAAAATTGAATTGAATTGAAGTGTCTTATTAAACCCCATATGTCTGGCCAACAGGTAATAATGCCAGCCCCCACTAAAAAACTACTTCCTAACGGCTTTTCGGGACCAGCAACTGGGTCACTTCTTCCCCGGTCTGAGTGTCATGACTCACTCTATACCGTCTGTCCCTAATTACCGAAATATGTACCAAGTGACCATCGTGGGTCGAGCGGTCTCCGGGGATCTGACACCGGCCATCGAGAGGTAATTGTCTGCGACGGTGACTGCTGGGTGGTGACATTTAACCCATTCTTCCTCGAATTGCTCCATCACCCACTCGACAGTCTCCAACCTCCCTCGGGATCTGTTGAAGCTTGACCGGAGACTCCCAGGAGACCCTCACAGTACGTTTGGGTCTGCCAAGTCTGTCCAACTTCCTCCCCCGCCATCCGATCCAACTCACCACCAGGTGTTGATCAGTTGACAGCTCCTCTCTTCACCCATAGACATACGGCCGGAGGTCAGATGAAACAACCAAAAAGTCGATCATTGACCTCCGACATAGGGTGTCCTGGTGCCATGTGCACTGATGGACACTTGTATGCTTGAACATGGTGTTCGTTATGGACAAACTGTGACTAGCACAGAAGTCCAATAACAGAACACCAATCAGGTTCAGGTCGGGGGGGCCGTTCCTCCCAATCACGCCCCTCCAGGTATCACTGTTGCTGCCCACGTGAGTGTTGAAGTCCCCCAGTAGAACAACGGAGTCCCCGGTTGGAGCACTTTCCAGCACCCCTCCCAGAGACGCCAAGAAGGTCGGGTACTCTACACTGCCATTTGGCTGTAAGCACAAATAACAGTGAGAGACCAGAGTAGTAGAGAGTCCAGCCTCTGTCAAGGAGTTGGGTTCCAGAGCCCAAGCAGTGTGTGGAGGCGAGCCTGACTATCTCTAGTCGGTATCTCTCAACCTCCCGCACCAGCTAAGGCTCCTTCCCCCTCAGCCAGGTGACATTCCATGTCCCTAGAGCCAGATTCCGTGTCCAGGGATTGGGTTGCCGAGGCCCCCGCCTTCGACTGCCACCCAATCCACAATGCACCGGCCCCTTACGGTTCCTCCTGCAGGTGGTGGGGCCACGTGAGATTGGCCCCACGTTGCTCGTTCGGGCTGACCCCGGCCGGGCCCCGTGGGGCTAGACCCACCAGGTGCTCGCATACAAGCCCCAACCCCGGGCCTTGCTCCAGGGTGGGGCCCCAGTTGCGCCATACCGGGCGACGTCACGGACCTGGATTTTAAATTCCTCATAAGGGGGATTTGAATGGCTCTTTGTCTGACCTGTCACCCGGGACCTGTTTGCCTTGGGAGGCCCTACCAGGGGCAATAACCCTAGACAACATAGCTCCTAGGATCATTCAGGCACGCAAACTCCTCCACCACAATAAGGTGGCGGTTCAAGGAGGAGTAGTTTATTCATTGTAAGATTAATACATCAACACAACTATCACAGTAAGTTAAGCAAAACACTTCTTGATTTTATGCAGCCTGCAGCTTAATATTTGGAAGGATAATACTTTGACTATGATACCCAGACATTCTGTTAATGTGCCCTGTGCTCTTGTCTCTGTAGCCTCATTGGGTGAGCAAGGATATCTCTGTCCCTATATTTTTAGATTTAATACACGTCAGATGGCAACGTTTTCCCTCACTGGGTGATCGCAGCATCTAGATTATGTATATTTGCTAAATATTCTTACTCTGGCATGTCTGCTGTGTTTTGTTCAACCTGGGATGTCTCATAGATGACATACAATAATCTCTGAAACACTCCTCATGTGGAATGTGCTCTCTGTGTGTAGTTTGGATTCCAGCTTGACAACATGATGTAGAATGCCACAGTACTGCCAGAAATAAGATGTTAAAAATGAAAGCAGCTTTTTAAGGTTAGCTGCACATAGTCTATCAAAGTGTTGTACTCCAGGAGGCAAAGTAGAATGTATTGGTCACAATTTGGGTGGTAAGTGACGAGAAACAAAGTGTAAAACAAGATCTTCTGTAGGGCATAATTAGAGCTGCAAATGGAGCTGGATACTCTAGAAACTCTTCATTTTTACAGGTTTCTTTCATCAGTACCATCATAATTGAACTGTTTTGAACAACTAGGCTATATCTACTATTTATTGGAGTGTCAGTTAAGAAATTAAGAAAAGCATTGTACATGTGACTGCCAGAGTAGCAGTGTTGCAAAATACAACTTTGCCCACTGGTAGCCCCAGATTTATGTTGGTAGATATGTATGAATTTTTGAGTCTATTCAATTACATATTTTTAATTAAATTTTGCCCTGCGACGAGTTGGCCACTGTCCAGGGTGTACCCCGCCCAAGGCCCGAAGTTACTGGGATAGGCTCCAGTCACCCGCGACCCCAAAACGGGAACAAGCGGTAGAAAATGACTGACTGACTCTCAATTAAATTTTATTTATATAGCCCAATATCACAAATCACAATGTGCTTCAACAGGGTTTACAATATGTACAATATATGACACCCTCTGTCCTCAGACCCTCGATTCAAATAAGGAAAACCCAGTGAAAAATAATGGAAGAAACCTCAGGAAGAGCAACAGAGGAGGGATCCTCCCAGGACGGACATTCATGCTATTGATGCAATAGATTCACAACAGAAGATCATAGTATCTACAATCATGATGACAAAATATAGATTGTAAAACATAAGTGAAGAAGATGGATCCAGGACAACTGAGCAGCTCCAGGTGATGCCCACTAAGTAGGTTCTGAGCCACACCACCTCCCCTCCACCATAGAGACAGCAGCACTTGATTAATGAAAACATTCTTGGCAAATGCTTTCGCTATCATCTGTCTTGCACTGGTCCAAGAATTTCACTTCTGGCGGCACAATAAGAATTCCACCGGGAAAGAGCGGGTTGTCCACCAATCAGAATGTTGGCGGTTCGATCCCGGCTTCCCCCAGCCCATGTGTCAAAGTGTCCTTGAGCAAGATATTGAACCCCAAATTGCTTCCGAGGGCTGTGCCTTCAGTGTATAAATGTGTGTGAATGGGGTAAATGTGGTACGTAGTGTGAAAGCACTTTGACTTCGCATCTCCAGAGGAAGAAATACCTGCTGAAAGTGACAGTAAGAGAGAAGAGAGACAAAAGCACAAAACTACAGGAAGATATCAAGAAGATATGAAATTAGTAACATGCATTTTTTCCCCAGGAGTCATGTAACATGAAGTCAGCAATGTTTCTGAAGACATATAATCTTTTCTCTGTTATATCTACATGCTATTCTTATTTTTTGTGTACATTCAGGGTTTTAATTAGTTGCCTTCCCCCCGTCAGTTTAATCACTTGTAGTGATGGGCATTTTTTTCGTGAGCCGGCTCATTTGACTTAGCTCACTGAGAAGAGTCTGCTCTTTTGGCTCACAAATGGCTCTTTAAAAAATAAATGTTTGAACTATGACTTTAACTATGATAGGTGTGAAAACAGTTCTAATTAAATTATTAAATGAAATCATACTCACAATGTCTCACAATTTCTTTAAAAATGCAATGATTTTTTATTAAAAAAAAGGATACTATTAAACAGTTGCATTTAAATTACAACTTTTTTATGTATAGAAACAACATTCAAAACAAAAACAATCTGAACAACATAATAGTATTTAATATTAAAGAAAAATAAATAACTGAAAGGATTAAACTGCTCCCTCTTTTTCTCCCTTTTCTTTATTGCCATAACCAACATAAACTCTCACTAGTTATATTATGCATAACTAGCATGAACACACAAACACACACACACACAATTCTGGCCGTTTTTATTTAATGAGAGATTTGCATTCAGAAATGCAAGCTGCCTCACTTTTGACGGGCTGTGGTTTCTTCTCTAAGTAATTATTTGTCCTGTTTTCGAGAAGACCTTTTCAGAGCGAACGGTTGTGGGCACTATGCAAAGTCTCCCTGACATGACTTTAGTAAACCATGGGTAGATAGAGGCCCTGTTCTTCCACCAGCTCAGAGGATCTGCAGATCTTTGGAGGAGGGGCTCCTCCTAATAGGATCGGACCTCCATTATGGCATCTGCTGAGGGATCCCTTCTCGCTGCATCCCCAGTTGCTCTCTAATCAAACAGCATCCAAACAGCAGACGTTTGTGGTAATACTGGGGGTGCTTCTGCTCTTTCTGCTTCCTGTTGCCCTGGTGTCTGAGCCAGCTGACTGCTGGGACTGTCCCTCCCTGCTGCTGAGGTGAGGTCTTTGAAGAGCCTCATCAATCGCTCTGGCATCAGTGAAGGCTAGCTTCTTAAACTTGGGGTCAAGTGCAGCGGTTTCTGATAGCATGTGATTATATTCCATTCTATGGAACTTTCTGTCCAACATAGGGTGTCCATCAACTCTATCACTTGTCTTTTGGTTACATTTGCTTCTCTCTGGCGGTTGGCTGTGATTCGCTGCAGACGCTTACATAGGAGTATCATTTTTGATGCTGTCACATAGCTAAAAAGAGAGAACAGATTACATATATATATATATATATATAATAAAATACAGGATAAAATGTAGAAATAACTGCTTACTGTACCTCTCTCCACTGATCTCCACAGTAACCTGCTCAAAGGGCTCCAGGACTCTGCACACCTTCTCCACTACCTCCCATTTCTCTTGGGTCAGAGGATCAACAGGTGCATTGACAATGACCAGGGTAGAGATGATAGCATCCTTTGACTCAAGAAACCGTTTCAACATATAAAATGTTGATCTCCACCTTGTAGGGCAGTCTTGTTTAGGCCTTAGCTCAGGCATTCCCATTTGGGGTTGTGTAGACTTCAGTTTTTCAGCACCTACTCTGCTCCTGTGGAAGTATTCCACAGCTGCTTTCACTTTGTCCACATTGGGCTTCATCACCTTCAGAGCATCTCTTACAATCAGGTTGATTGTGTGGGCAAGACATGGATGTTGGGTCCACTTAAAAATGTTCACAGCTTTGGTTATGTTAGCTGCATTGTCAGTAACACAACAGACCACTTTTCCATCTACAGGCCATTCTTTTGCCACTCTCAACAGTTCCTCTGCCAAGTTCTCTGAGGTGTGTCTGTCGCTGAACTCAAAGCAGCCTAGAAGACAGCTAGACATTGAAAAATCAGCAATGAAGTGACATGTAACTGACATGTAATCAGTGGTTATTCTTGATGTCCAGCAGTCAGTGGTAAGGCAAACTGCAGTAGCTTTTTTGACTCTCTCCTGCACTTAAGCCCTTGTGCTCTCACAAAGGTATGGAATAAATGATTTTGAAATTACTTTCCTGCTTGGAATTGTGTACATTGGATTTTAGCCAATGCAATATCAATTTGGCCTTGTTTTGCTACAGACATTGACTTTTGCATAAACTGGTCCATTATATAAGACTGCTTTGCGGTGGGTCGTGGAGTAGGCCTACTTGACTGAGTAGATACATCTGTGGAGGTGCTGGCTCCAGTCGCTCCAGTTGCTCCACCACCATCACTAGCGGCTCTGCGAGTTTCTCGAAGCTCCGCTAGCTTCACAGTTGGGTGCACAGTTTGCATATGCCGGTGTAGGTTGTGCATAGAACCGGCTTTATATGAGATTTTGTTTTGATAAATTCTATACTGTGCTTTAACATTGTCTACATCATTAAAATGATTCCAAATGTTGCTGTGCTTCCAACTCATTTTCCTGCTTTTGTTTTCAAAACTGTTTTCCCTCTTCTCCGAGTTTCGACTACTGTGTGTGTGTGTGTGTGTGTGTGTGTGCGTGCGTGTGAGAGAGAGTTGGCTTGGCCCTCCCTCATGGTGTATAATCGGTTGACACTGCGTGTATGATTGACAGGGACAGACCATGAGGCTGATTAGACAGTCGAAACGAATGAGTGTGTGCGCCTTTAGGCTTATATAATTATAATTTTTGTGTTGTTCTTTGAATTATTAGTCTATTATTTTAAATCAAATTAATGTCATTCATTATTTTATTATTACAACATGATTTAATTTCTATAGACTATATTTTTAAAAATAGAGTTGGCTCTTCAGATATGTGAGCTGGCTCCCGACGTTCACGTATAAGAGCCGGCTAAAGCAAATATATATATAAGAGAGTCATTCGTGAACGACCAATCACTAATCACTTGGTGCAGGCCTAGGGAAAAAAAGATCCACTATTGCCTTTTCTTTCTGATTTGTGTTCATTGACTTATTACAAAGAAACCACAAGGAGTAAACATGTCACATGGACTGACAGGTAACTCATTCACTGGACAGTTAAGGTGACTTTTGCATCATGCCCTAAATAGACACACATGGGAAATCAAATTCTGGTGATGGACAGCATGCAGCAGAGGTTATTAAGAAATATGTAATTCTCATCATTACTAATTCAGACTGAAACTAAACTTCATGTCATGAATAATAATAAACTGGTAGAAACAGCATCAAAAATAGGTGTCTTGGGTCACAGATAGCTGATAGAAGGCTGAGTCCTAACTGCAGCGCCCAGATTCAAATCCAATCTGCGGCCCTTTGCTACATGACACCCCCCCCCTCTCTCTTCAGCTGTCTATATCAAAATAAAGGCAAAAAGCCCCAAATATTTAAATAAAAAAAGAGGTGTCTTACACCAAGCTCAACACAGTGTTTTAACTCCTTTTCACTTTCTGATAAAGAAAAGCCAGAAATATCTGCCTCTTTAGTTGTTAAATGCTCCACTCTGTTTATCAAGTAGGCACTAACTTTTTCTGCTGTTTGGTGCTGGGTAGGTATTCTACAGTAGGTTTATCAGAGCTTTGTAGTGCTTCACAATTTTCCATGTCTTCCATGAACTAGTGATTAATGCCTCAGATGCCAGTTTTTCTAACTGTGAAATAATACTGATTTACTGTAAAACGTGAGTCACATGAGGAAGCACAAACAGCTATCTAATGCAATACACACTAAAGCAGGAATGTACAAAAACAACAAATCTAATTGATTGTAGCAATCAATTAGATTGAAAAGGGCTTTTACAGTAAAGGGCGCAAAACAACAACTTCCTGTCCACTGATGAGGGGGAGGGAAAATTGAGCTAACAGCTAGCTACAATCAATTAGATTTCAAGAGCAGGACCACATCTCAACCATGCCACTTCCGGCACTTCCATAAATACCTACCTTTCGCACTCGTATTCTGCACTTGAACCAAGACTAAGCTAAACCACTCCGAGCACGCTAGCTACCACAACTTCATCCCATCCAGCCACTCACCTCATCCAAGTATGGATTCCATCTCGTTGTCCCGATCCGACAATAAACTTTTTGGGCAGATATCTGAAAGCACTCAAAACACAAAACACAAGAAATAAACACAAAACAAAGAAGAGTTGAAGTAAATAATTCTAATTAATTACAAGGAGATCACAAAAACATTACTACAAGAACCAACTAAGGTGTGTCTCGGAATACTTTCTTACAGTAAATTTTATAATGTTTCAAAACAAAGAACCTGACTCTGATTGGCTCTCAGCCCAAAGATAACACTTTCACCCAATAGAAGAAAGCGAAGTGTATAAGATGTTTCGATCATGCAGTGTCCACCAGCTGACATAGCCCAAACCCCATGTACAAGAACATCTGGTTTCACTCAAGAGACATCTTACAGGGGCCCCCCTAACTTACAAATTCCAAAGTATACAGAGACAGGCAAAGGCACACAAAGACACAGTGGTTTCTACTATGAAATTAATAAATTATAAATTTGATATGACAACGATTAATACTATTTTATTTTCACATCAGGAACATTACATCCAAAGAGACCCTGAAGCTAGAAAGTCCGCCGCCGCCTTCATGCCGCCTTCATCCAAAAGATGGCCAGGAAGCGGTTGAGTCCAGCAAATTCAAATTACGTCTCTTCCATGGTCCGTATCACACCTGGTTCATCTCTCCTCCACATCTAAGTCCACTACAATTCATCCAACCAATCATCTGTCTCCCCCACCCCATCAACCCTATCAAAAAGAGGAATCGGTAACTTGCCCCCACTGCACTTCTCGGACTCCTTCACCTTGGAGGACAACCCAGGATTGCCGTCATCTACCTCTAGCCTCACAACCCGCTGCCATTTGCAGGGACACCATGCTCCAGCGTGGCTCCTCAATAACCAGCCTTATCAAAAACTTCTGACTGGACTGTTGCCTCACTTCAGAAGGCACTGAAGGACAAAGGAATTCACTTCCACAGAATGGACAATTAAGCAAAACTTTTCTACACTCTCATATCAGCCCCTCATGGCCAATATACCATCAACACTTCTGGATGATGTCATTGCGCGCACACCAACCTTGCACTTTAAGACAACAGAAAAGCCAGCAAGAACAAAAGAAAAAACGAGACTCATCAGCCAGTGCAAAAATCACCATGGCTTCAGCAACCATATCTCACCTATATTCAAATCCATTACCTTTATTCTAAGCAAACATCCTTGGGCTCTCCACCTCTCATTAGGGTTTTCAGCAACAGCTTCAGGATACAGCAGAACATCATACAGCAGTACCGCGATGCCAGTACTCCATGCTGCCCACTTCCAACAACCACAGCAGCTGGTTTCAGTTCTTTGCTGGCCGTGTAGTGCTACATGCTGCCTGTGTAGCACCCTTTCTCACCTATCGTCAGCGGCCCCACCAGAACCCATAACTCCAAGGGAAGCATCATCAGCCCCAAGCATCTTCTTTCCCATAAACGAAGGTCCAGATAAAAAGGGCAGGAAAATCATGAACCAAGGAGGTCGACCATTTGCAATAACTTCAACGAGGCCAGATGTACATTGTCCACATGCCACTTCCTCCACATCTGCTCCTATTGCAGTGGAGGCCACGGCTGCGTGCCCGCACAGCCCCATCTTGCAGCTAGGTAAGCACCTTTCAACACCCATTAACATCCAGGCCTTAGCAGCAGCACTCCAAAACCTGATCCAGCTTTCACTCAGTTCTTCATCAAAGGATTTAGAGAAGTTTCTACCTTGTAATTTGTAACTACCACCAGGTAGTGTGTGGTAGTTTGTTTGCCATTAACGCCTGATCACCAATGAAGTCAGAGAAGGCTTCATGATCGGCCGTTTTGCTCACCTCCATTTCCTAAATTCAGCATTAGCCCCCTCGGCGTCACAAAACGAAATACTCTGGAAAGAAACATCTCATCATCAACCTTTCAGCACCCCACGGCATTACCATTCCAGCATCAATAGCTTGATTCAGAGCAAAGACTTCTCCCTTCACTACGCCACCATCAATCATGCCATCACCCTCATCAAACTCACTGGGGAAGGGTCGTGGCTCTCAAAAGCGGACACCACCAGTGTTTTCAAAGTTCTCCTCATCCACCCGGAATTCTGGTGATTCTTTGGAGTCCGGTGGTGACATGCTTTTTACATCACCGTCAGGCTCACCTTTGGTTGCAAAAGCACCCCTAAATTCTTCGACACCCTGTCAGAAGCCCTCTGTTGGATCTTGTTGAATAACCATAAGATTCTATTCCTTGTCCATCTCTTGGACGATTTCCTAGTCATTTCCCCTCTCTCATCACCACCCGCATCAGGTCTGGTAATGCTGAACCTGCTGAGGTCTTTTCAGACCTTGGAGTTCCACTGTCCATTGACACACAAACCCGTTCTAGACTTCTCTCCCATTCCCAAAGCTCAACTGCATCAGTCTTCTGATCTCCTCACTCCATCTTGCCCCAAAAGTCAACTCTTCTCTCTCCTAGGCCACCTCATTCACCTCATTCTACAAGGGTGAGCCTTCATCTCCTACTTGTTGTCAATCGCTTCTTCGATCCCATCAATCTTGAGTCCCATTTCCCTGGTCATTGCAAGCTGCACCGAACTCCATCCAGAGCTTGCAAGTGAAAGCCAGGTCACTTCCTCTGCTCTCTTCGAAATCTACCCTATAGTGCCTGCAGCCATTCTGTGGGGCCATGAATGGTCCTGCAAGTCCATCCTCATTTACTCTCACTACCTCACACCCGTCAACATAATAAAAAAAGGTAGTTTCAACACTCCACCCATCATGTGCCACTTAACCTGGCATTCCGTTACTCAATAATCAATACATTCTTCACGCAGCTGACGTTCCCAATCATTCGTTTCTCATTCCAGGAGTTCAAAAGCTTAGTCCCCCCATGCTCCACTATACTGATGTTCAACATGGAAATCCTACCCTCATACACCTGGTTATCAACTCCCAGGACTCCGTCATCAACAGCATGTCATGCTTTTGTGTTTTGTGTTCTGTAGGCCTGGACCAGAATATTCGAATATTTGTTCAGTGGGTTTTTAATTTTGGGATTTGAATATTCGTTTTTTCTTTTTCTTTTTTTATATATGTTTAAATCTTGTGAAATACAATGCTCCTGTTTTAATAGGATGGGACAGTTGAAGGAAGGTAAAATTCTTATCTTATACTTAATAAATATATTTGCTTTAGCCAGCGAATGTGTTCTTTGCAGCTGGAGTATATTCTTTGTCCAGAGCGCACACCTGCATGTGCTTTTATAGACAGAAGCGCGAAAATAGAATAATAGAAACAAAATGTATTCATTTTTTTACACGTTATTATAAACCTAAATGAATCTACTGCAAAATATAATAGCCTGTTGAAACTGAAACGTGAGATTTTACCGGGAAGTCACGTGTCCCAGTAAAATCGCCCATACGTAAACATCATGCATGCATGTCATGAGTCAGTTCATCTGGAAGAGAAGACAAAATGCTGAAGACCTCAGCTGTGTGGGAGCACTTTAAATTAAGCGAGGACAAGACAAAGGCAAAATATGCGATTTGAAACTGGCCTACCACAACAGCACAACATGTTTTGAAAAATCACCTGAGTTCCTTAAGTAATACGCCTAAACGTTATATAGCCTCGCATATTGTTGGCATACACATCCGCCATGTTTAATCAGTAATTTTACATGTGATAAAAATGTGCACTTAATTTGCTTGGAAAATACTTGACCTGTCTGTTGTTTTTGGATCACTAATGCAGTGTCTGTTCTCGGAGTATATAAGCCCTTCCCGCGTGAATCGCAGTGTTTCCGGCTCGCGCTGTTCTGTAGATTATCAAGTTGATTAATTTGGAATGTGTCATGTGTCCAATATTGCACCATATTCGACATTACACTCTCTTGGGTCCAGGCAACACAGCATCCACGTGTGAAGTCCGTTGGATGAATGGTTCTCAACATATTTAAACAGCAAACAAACAGACACACGGAAATTCCTGCCTTTATTAGGGAAATATGTTCAGTCCCTTCCCTCCGAAGCTTCGAAGTGCAGAAAATGGTATTCAGACCAGCCCTAGTATTCCTAGTGAGTTCCTGTCTTATTTTGGATATGTCTGTACCTATCAGGGTTTTGGGTTTAGTTTGTTAGTTCCTGTTTTTTTTTTGTAATTGATCTATTCCCTCGTGCCTGCTTTCCAGCATACCTGTGATACAGCATTGCGCCCTCTACCCTCTCATCTTAGTGGTCAGCATGGAAGAGTTTCTGCCACTTCCACAACTAAGTGAACTTTCACCATGTTTTGATTGTCACCTTGTGTATTGTTGCTTATGCCAACACTGTGATGGCTATCAAAACACACACCATCAAAGTTTACCATAGCAGTATTAGCTTCTTCTCCAAACTCCTAACCCACAGCCCCAGCCCAGCCCAGCCTCTAACCATCCTCAAATAACCTTAGTTCTCAGCGGTCTGCAAGAGCCAGCTCAGAATCCTCACCGCCATTCTCTTACAGCCCAACTTGATGTCAGTCTGCATCCACACCATCTGCAGCTATTGTGTAGACCCTGCACAACATAAACAAGAATTTTAAATGGATGCATGTGATTCTGTAATACTTGCGTAATACCTGAACACCACCTGCTGCAACTGAGTGTGTTAAAACCTCTTACCAAGCGAGCAGAACAGTCAAAATGGACAGCCTAGTCATGGATAAATGGATAAAAGTCCTTCTTCTGTCACTCTAAGGTAAAAGTCTAAATGAAAACTTGACATGTGGGGACAAAAAACTAATAATCAACAATTGCAGGATCAGTATGTATAAAAATGTATTGTGACAATACCTATGTTAATATAATAGGGTTAAATAACATCCAGTTTCAAATCACTTAAAATAAACACATTTGAAACATATGGCTGGTGTAGATGAACGAGTACTTGAACTCATTCAATTCAATTCAATTCAATTTTATTTATATAGCCCAATATCACAAATCACATTTGCCTCAAAGGCCTTTACAATCTGTACAACATACGAAACCCTCTGTCCTTAGACCCTCGACTCAAACAAGGAAAAATTACCCAAAAAACCATGTTAACAGGGAAAAAATGATAGAAACCTCAGGAAGAGCAAGAGAGGAGGGATCCCTCTCCCAGGGCGCTCTTAGAATGCAGAATGCTTGTGGTTTCTAGAGTTTCCAAAAGTATATTGGGAGCCAGAGCCTTCAGCTATCAAGCTCCTCTCCTGTCGAATCATATCCTAGTTCAGGTTCGGGAGGCAGACACATTTAAGAGTAGGCTAAAGGCCTTCCTCTTTGATAAATAAATATATGAAATATATAAATAAAATTTAAATTAATGCATAATCTCCATAGAGATATATCTGCATATTAATGCACAATCTGTAGACAAGGGACAATATTTTTATGTTGGAAGCATTCTTGTTTCCTTTTTGTAGTCCAGGTGGTATAGACCAAACACCTTTGAGTGGGCTTTGGTTCCATGCAGGTAAACAGCCCGTGTGGAGAGCAAAAAGAGGTGGAAGTAGTAAGCGATTTGAGGGGGGGATGCCATTCCCCCTTGTTAGCAAAATGACAAAGATCCATCCCCCTTGTTAACCTGCTCAAAAGATGCTCTGTGCTTTGTCTCGTAGTGGTGCTTCACATTGCTGCTTTAAATAATTGCCACGGTCTCAGACACATACTGGTTTTGAACTGCCTATGGGAAGCTTGAACATGATTAAAATCTCTGCTTTTTTCTTTTTAAAGCGTGCTATGTGAAATTATTTCTCACCGACTCGTCTTGTCTCTACTGTGTGTGCAACCTGCTTCACTCACTGAATCGACTTGCGAGCCGCTAAACAGGCAGTACCGTAAAGGCTGCAAATGCTGTGCTGCTTAAAATATAAACAAATGTAATAAAATGTTAATGTAATAATTCTCTATCATGTAAAGTTTCTCTACAGCAGACGGGGGTAGAGAGTATGACATGCTGAATCAGAAATGAACAGAGCTTGGACTAAGAGTGCCCTTGACTGCTCAAAGTTGTTTCTTCCTGTTATCTTTTTTTTTCTAATAAAACATTTGTGCTGACAGTTAAGTGTTTACTTCACAATATAATTCTTCATTATTTTAGAATTTAGTAAATGTCCCTAAAATTCAGTTCAAGGGGCAAAAAATAGGCTATAAGAGGAGATGCATTTAAATCATCCTCAGACGATAGCCAATGGGTTCCGAGATTGCCAAATGCGGCTGTGGCTTGGTGGGAGAGCGGTCGTCCACCAATCGGAAGGTCGGGGGTTCGATCCCAGTTTCCCCATGTGTCCAAGTAAGAGCAAGATTGCTCCCGAATCTGTGCTTTCGGTATGTGAGTGTGTAAGTCGCTTTGGATAAAAGCATCTGCTAAATGTAATCGGACTGTAAACAATAACTAGTGGTGGAATAGGAAGCCTTAGTGTGGATATCGGATATCCGCTAACTACACAAACACGGGACAAAATTGTCAAGTCAAATTTATTTCTATAGCACATTTATAACATGAGCTGACTAAAGTGCTTTACAATACAGAGGTATAAAATTATTTTTTTTTAAATGACGTCAGATGATAGCTGATGGGTTCAAAGATTGTTTATTGCACTACTCGCTATAAATGAAAACAAATCCAAAGGGGAGGATCAGTTAGACCATAGTCTTTCACAAACTGCTCCTTCTCTAATTGTAAATCCAGTAGCTAATATTTTTTACTTATTTCTGGAACTATTCCCAATGTATGGAAATCTGCTTCTACCACTATTCAAAGGGGCTGTCAGAGCCCAGTAAACTCCCATACTGGACCAGTTTAAAGGCTCCGATCCCTAGAC
Source organism: Coreoperca whiteheadi (assembly GCA_011952105.1). Classification (NCBI taxonomy): domain Eukaryota; kingdom Metazoa; phylum Chordata; class Actinopteri; order Centrarchiformes; family Sinipercidae; genus Coreoperca; species Coreoperca whiteheadi. Next base: position 30,064,841 of record CM022489.1, read on the forward strand.
TCTCAGAGTATTACCCTAATGTATCGACTAAGGACTGTTTAAGCTTGTGGCGAGGAGACATGCCTAGCTTCTAACTGCCTACTTCCGAGTGTCTACCCTGCTTCCTCTGATATAGCAATCGACCGAATTGCTCTTTTGAGTCAGTTACCAATACCAGCAATGCTCGTTAATGGCAGCCCTCTAAATAAAATGGGCTCTTGTTATGGTTCTAGGATGGGTTTTAGTGGCTCAACTGTGAGCCCCAAGGGACTGTTAATTTCACTGGCTAGAGTAACCTGTAAGAACCCTTTTAAGATGTTATACACACAACAACCTAACATTTTACCACCATCAATGAACTAATAAATCAAATTTCCTTATACTTTAACTACAATTTTGGGTTTTTTTTACAATAAGCTTTTAGCAAGGGCAGTAACAAAACTCAGTTAAAATTTCAATCTTCAAATAAATCATACAGTTAATATACAGCTGAGTCTTTTCAATAGTTCAAAGAAGGAGAGAGCAGAGTCTTTCTGGCCAGAGCAACCCCACCCTTCCTGCTGGGAGTCTGAAGAAAATCCTGTGACTCTGTTCAAAGTCCCCAAAATTATCAGTCTCTAGTCCATGAATAACAGTGTGAGCAAAGAAACTTCAGAGTGATCCTCTTAGTTGGTTGAAATGGTTAATCCTGTTTCATGCTCAATTCCTCTGATCCCCCGATCTCTCTATTTTATATGTCTCTGTATGACACATAACTCATCAAATTCTTTTGACATGCTCGACCAGGCAATTTTGCCGGACAAATTATTCTCCATTGCTTTAAATCAGAATGCTTGCAATTGGTTCCATAATTACTTGACGAATAGGACACAAATAAATGGGTCTATTCTGGGCCTTTTATTGTTCACTAATTATGTAAACAATATTGCAAATTAAATACAAAACTGTAACGTTAATTTCTGTTCGGATGACACAGTTCTTTATTCCTCAACACCTACTAACAGACACTTTTTTTATACTTCTAAGATGCTTTTGATAACATGCAAAGGGCACTGGTCTTAAATTGGTCCTAAATGCCAGTAAAACTAAGTTTATGATTTTCTCCATTGAGAGCATTGACCCAACCAATGCACACTTGTATACTTGAAAAATGTCAAGATTGATTGTTTCCAGGAATACAAGTATCCACTGTAGGTATCTGGTTAGTTTATCAAATTTTTCCTTCAGGGCACATGTTACAACAAGCTTAAACCCCAAATTGGCTTCCTTTATAGGAATAAGTCCTGCCGCTCTATGGACAGCAGAAAAAGGATCATTGGACAGGCTACAATATTGTCAGTTTTTGACTATGGTGATACACTTTATATGCACGCCTCAGTCTCTGTTCTGAAAACATTGAACCCCATTTATCATACTGCTCTGCAATTTATTACGGGTGATGGGTCCCATACTCATCATTGAACCCTGCATTATATATTACTTATTTACAAAGCTGTAACTGCTCCCTCTGTATATAACCAGTCTTCTTTCAATTAACTTCTCAAATTACACCACCAGAACTCAGGATCGTATCACCTAAAAAAAAACCCTGATATAGGACTGAAAGGGAAAAAGCTGCCTTCAGTGTTTCAGCAATGAATTCTAAGATACAGCTGAGCTATCTTCTCTGGTGATTTTTAAAGAGCTTGTGGTTGAAATATTGGAGAAGAAAACATTTGCAACCATTTCTGTTTTGAAGTGTTTGTATGTAAGTATTATTTGAATGTTAACTTACTGCCACAGGGCCCTCCTGAAGAAAAGTGAGTTCACCAACAAAGTTAATACAACACTTTTTTTCATATATGAAGTACTGGGGTGTTTTTCCTCCAACAGCTGCAGTGACTAACCTGGTGACTTTGGGAATTTCAAACCGTGAGTATAAAAACATTCTGAATCCATTTCACTAACATGATTTAACAGCTTTTACCAGCTCTGCATGTGTGCATTCCTCTGTGGCACTGTTCCTGCTCTTTAAGTGTTCTTTAGACACCCTGGACCGTTACCCCAGAACTCACTCACGCTAAAGCAGACCACCTCCATGATAAATACCTTAACCATTTTCCCCTGTTCCCAAAATCCTCCACACAATATTTAAGTCCAGTATTTTACGACCCCTGTATCACATTTCAAGTTGGACCTGAACTATTGGCGCACACTAGACGTTTTGAATTTGACCAGCAAGCTGTACTGTTGGATGGTGTGTCAAGAAAACTGACTAAACTGGACTAATTTCAGTATTTCCTGATGTGTTTGGCGAAGCACTCTTTACATTTGATTTTGAGATTAGCTGAAACCGAGACTTACATACTATCATTGGCTGTCTGTGCAACCAACCTCACATTTGAATGGCAAATCATCTGGTCACTCACTTGATTGTTGTTTTTTTTCTCCTTGTGCATACTTCTCTCATTATTAGAAAATTGTTGGAAAATTCTGCCCGTTTTATCAAGGGTGCCTGACTGAACAAAAAAACTGCCAAAAATCTAATAAAATGCTTTGTTAAGTTCTGGAACTAATGTGAAAAATACTTGACATTTTTTGACGGGGATAAGACAACATCACATTACAAATGGAAATGTAAGCCTAATCAGACTACAGCCGGAAAAGACTTTAGTCCGAACCTTATCTGAACTTAAGCACAAGCCCCTATCAAAACATTAAATTGCTCATTTTTGACTGCTAAATTACTAAAAGTATTTTTCAACAAGGTATTTAAGCCCAACCCTTACCCAAGTAATTATGAAATAAATTTAGCTCCCCTAATCTTGACCCATCTAGTCCCCTCAGGTTTGGGAAGAAATATTCCCTTTTTGCTCAGGCAGCCTGGTATTTGTCCCGAGGCTGCTTCCTCTCTCTTCCGTCCTGACTTGGACCAGGTCTGACTTGGTTGGGTTCTGCCGCTTTGTCTTCCAGGCCTCTAAGCCAAATATTTTCCCCTCCACAGGTTTCCACTGACAAGCTGTGGGAACCAGAGAAAATAGCAGCGGCAGCAGGATTCTCCTGTCTGTTAGCATGTGAGCATGCATATCGGTGTGCACCGTTAACCATGTTTATCAGAACAGATATGTAGATTTTCTATGTTCTCTGTTTCTCACACACACACACACACACACACACAGTCATGTTTCCATCACATCAGAGGACATTACATTGACCTACATTCATTTCCATCAACAACAATATGGACATTCAAACTACAGGTGTTACCCTTCCAGGAAGGATTTACAGTATAACAACATTTTCTTGAAGGATTTTGTGCACACAGAAGACTTTAGAACTGGACTTTAATGGAATGAGCTGCTGTTACTTTTAAGCAGTGAACAAACCTCCTGCCGATTAAACCATCCTCTCCCAATGCAATAACCACAAAAAAGTGAAAGAAAATACTGATCATTGAATGTACAATAACAAGTTCATTCTGAGGAAGCACTATGACTCTGCCACAGAACTGGAGACGGTGGGAGCCTTTGACTGGGAGGCCTTTGACAGGGCTGTGGGTTGTGGCGATGCCAGATATAAAAGAAAACTTACCTCTTCCTCTGTGGACACCTTAAGATAAATGATCCAGAGAACTGAGCCCAGACAGATGGAGGTGCCCCTCCCCCAGGCCTCGTCCAAGGACTTCCCATTTCTCCCTCGCTCAGCCTGCAGAATAGAAAAAGCACTACCCACCAGCGAGCTGCTCTTGGGGGAGCCCTAGTTTAAGGAGAACTTGTGGTAGCCCTGCCCCCAGTCAACTCAGGGTAAAACTCCCTCATAACCAAGATACTAGATTTTGTCTAGACTTACAGACATTTGGCTAGTATTACCGTGGAATTAGCTTAATTTTTACTTAATACATGCCTAACGAATGATTTGACTCGATTAATCTCAATTTTTATTTTCACTTAACTTTAGTTGCGAGTCATGTATTTGGATGTCACTTGATTATAAGTCACCTTTAATAAGCAAACGTTAATTACATACATGTGATTGCAAAGCCATAATTATTTCTGCTTTTTTTAGCCTATTATGGAATTATACCAAACAAGAAAAAAAAATCAGCAGTTTTATTTTCGGAGATTGATTGTAATTCCCCAAACTGCTATTTTGATTTTCACTTGTGTAACGTAAGTTACTGCTACCGACAGCGCTGTGCGAGATATGACATCATTTGTCAATGTCCAAACAAAACCAGGACATAACATTATCTTTTCATTTTTTAATTTCTGCTTTTTTCACTTTCCAATTAACAACTGATGAATGGCAGCTTTTAAGGATGTGCTTTTACTATTTTTTAAGTATAGTCTGATCAATTATATATTACAAAAATGCACCACTACATAACCAACAGTTCAACAAATTAAAATCATATCTTGCATTCATGAAAACATCAATATTAAAGGTTGCAAAGTAGTTGTTGTATGACGTAAGTACACTTGAAATAAATAAAGAGATGTGTAACAGTAATTATAATGGTAGAACAAAAGACAAGAGGCTAACAATGTCAAGATCAATATTTGTGTAGCTTGCCTGACACGGTATTTTCACAGACTAACCCGTCACTCTCTGGCATAGACTACACTATTTGAAATAGAATATATGCATTAGTTATATTCTCAATTTAATTTACAGAGCAATCCCTACAAAGTTTTTAGGATAACTATAAAGGAGATTAGTGTGTCGCACTCGCAAGCCTCGCAACTGGGGAGTGGCATCATGATGGAGAGCAACCATCGTGATGTCGATCACCCATCACCTTCCATCGGCACAACCCTAGTAGCCACCAAGTTCTGTGATAGATTAATTGTATAAAATTAATTTAAACATTTGTGCATCTGTTCTGTCTCTTGAATACACTTTATGCTGAGGCTATTACATACATCTCCACTGAGCCATGCAGAAGCCTGATATGTTATCATAGAAGTCGCCTATATGCTCCTGGTGATAGCGACTTTGCGCTTGTTGCCCAGGGCACAGGAAATTGTTAATCCGGCCCTGCTGTAGAGCATTGGGCCCAGGTGCTCCAGATCTCGTTGGATAATGCCATCATCTCTCTGGCACCTCAAAAGACGACATGGGTAGACACAGTTACTAACAGAGTACACACAACTAGACAAAGCAGGGGGCTGTCACACATCCTAAAACTGCTAATCTTACTTTACCTAACTCACGAAACCTCACCCTACAGCCCGCTTCTGTTAAGTTATCATTAGCACAGCTGGGCATCTTGCTCGAAGGCTAATTAGCAAACAAGCCATGTGTTGTGCGTGCAGAAACCAATGCACGATGCTGCTTATTGCTAACATATAAATAAAATAATAGAATTTCATTCACTGAAAAAACTGGAGCACAGTTTTTTAATTGCAATTAATTGCACAGCCAGCCATATTATTCTCCAGATGTTTTCATGAAAAGTCTCCAAAATGCACAAACACGGCCGAGTGATCAAGTTGGGTGACTAGCTGAGGTGACAGGCGGCTAGCAGACAGCAGACCGTTAGCGGTGACCCCCCCTTAGTGAGTTATAAAAACAACCCCCCTTACAGTTGTCATGAGGGGGATAATCAACTATTGAGGCCCAAGCTGTTGTACCGGGCTGTACACATGTTTATTTCTGTTGTAAAGTATGGGGATTGACTGCCTTTTGGAGCCAGCCTCAAGTGGCCATTTAATAAAGTGCAGTTTTTGGCACTTCCAGGTAGCCTTAATTTTTCAGTCCCGGAGGCACTTCTGTCCAAAATACACCCCTGCTATGTCAGACACATATAAATGTATCTGTCATGTTGTGGGTCTTATGGGGTGTGTTTTGGGGGTGTTTATGATGTTTTCCTAGGTCACCTTGTTTCTCCTAGCGCCTTATGTTTTTTTCCAATCCTATGTTGTATCTGTCCATGTTTATTGTTTTCAGTCTGGTTACTTCCTGTTTTATTTTGGTAGATGTCTGTTTCCCCCCTGTCTCAGTCACTTTATTTCCTGTCCCTGATTCCCTGATTGGGTTCACCTGTGTTTGTCCTGCACCTGTGTCTCGTTGCCTTCACCTCCCCTGAGTGTATTTAGTTCATGTGTTTCCTTGTCTCGGTGTGGGATCATTGTCGGTGTTGTAGGATGTTTGCGTGTTGCCTTGTCTGCCTTCCCAGCCTTCCCAAGTGTTTTCCCTCCGTGGTTTCGCTACTTCTTCCCATAGTAGTTTTTTTCCCGTGCCTCTTGGTTTTCCTGCCTGTTTTTTCGAGTTCGCCTGTCCACTGTATGGTAAGCGACAATAAAGACTCCGCTCCTCAGTACTGTCTGCATCTGGGTCCTCCTTACCTCGCCGTCCAAACCTTAACAGTATCAATAAACTAAAAAATCTAAATGTTCCCATGAAAAACTTCCTCTTTTCAATTGGCATCGACTCATTATACACCACTATTGACATTAAGCTGGGTTAATAAGTGGTCAGTAATGCATTAAAAAAACCATCCAGATTCTGACCGTCCTGACAAAGAAATATTAGTTATCGGAAAAAACACTCACCCAGAACGACTTTGAATTTGACGACAGAAATTACCTCCAAATCTGTGGATGTGCAATTGGCAGGAAATATTCATCGTATGCAAAATGCATCTTTTAGAAAAACCAAAATCCATCCTCTGCTTTAACTCTGATATTTGGAATATGGGACAAAACTTAAGCAGATTTTAAGGATTTTTTAACCGTTTCAAATTCACATCATGAAAAAATAAAACTGAAACACAACCCTACAAACACAGTGTTGAATTCTTGAACACCGTGGTCTTCTCCAACACCATGGGAAACACCAAACAATTAGCCACCAAGGTTGACTTCAACTGAAACAGACTGACATGGGCAGCTGTGTGTGGCTTGGTGGCAGAGCGGGTCAACCACCAAGCAGAAGTTTGGTGGTTTGATCCCGGCTTCCCCCAGCCATGTGTCAGTATCCTTGAGCAAGATACTTAACTCCAGATTGCTCGCAAAGCTGTGCCTTTGGTGTGTGTGTGTGTGAATGATTAGTTTCCTTTGTACTGATGGGCATTTAGCTCCTGCCATCAGTGTGTGAATGTGATATGTAGTGTAAATGTGCTTTGAGTAGTCAGAAGACTAGAAAGACTACAAGTACAGTCCATTTACATGCACTCTTACATAAATCAACCATACTATCCAATGTTGTTGCACTTAATTTTACATAGGACTGATTAAGTCACAACTCATTAGATTCCATTGAATCTGCACTTGCCCTCAGGACGATGAAACAGCAACTAGGAACTTCTGCGCGGCTCAGGCCCAGAGGGTACTCTTCCAAAAGGAAATTAAGGTCGAGGCAGAGGACGCACAAAAATTTCAAACCAGGTTGGAATACAGGTAAGAACAAAATGTGTTTCTCTGATCCCTCTGATTGTCACCCATTCATCAACAGTATAATAACAGAGGGAACAGCCCATTTTACAGAAGAAACATAAAAACATTCAGCAAACATGACAAAGACTCCAAAACAGCCCATTTACCATATATCCTGAACAAACACTGTGGCAAAGGGAACCCCCAAGGCAGACTTTGCAAGCCAGGTCCACTAACCTAGTGTATGTGATAACCTGCATCCACTGTGTTAAACTATATGTAGGAGCAACAGGGAATGCATATAGAACCAGAATCACACAACACCAATATATGATCACAACGGGCCAGGGTTGCATGGTCCCCTACACCCATTTCCAAAACCACGGCCTGGAAAATATGCAATTCCTGGGCATAGAGAGCAATGTCAACTGGTCTAGGTCCCAGAGACAGAAAACTGAAAGAAGATGGATGAAACTGTTTGAAATTTCAGACCCAATCGGTCTAAATGAAAAATAGTAAATACATCACAGGTCACCGGCAGGGACTGATCTCCCTTTGAACATAATTTTAACAAGTTTGCAAGAGTGAGAGATGCACATGATCCTCTAAATTTGACAATGGTTTTATTTCGACATATTATATGCTCCTTTAAACAGTGACTGAGCTGTGTTTTATGTATTGCTTTATTTTTTTTAAATTGCATGGTTTTAGCACTTTATACCTTTTAGAACTTATTTTTCACAATTCTTTATGTAATTCTTTACAGCACTTATTTATATGTACTTTTTATGTTTTACAACTGATCAATTTGTCACCTGTATATAAATGGTAAAATGGTAAATTGACTGTACTTTTATATCATCAGAGTGCGCATACGTGCTTTGCTCAGCATATAAGCAGTGTTTTTTCAGCTGATGATGGAAAATAAGCTAATGCGCGTTCTTAAAATCTACATTTACATTTTATCATTTAGCAGACGCTTTTATCCAAAGCCACTTACATATGAGGAAGTCAATGGAAGCAATTATAACACCAGAAACTAGTCCGTTAAAGCCCAGCACAGTATACAAAGCTAAGGTTTCGAAGTTTTGTTTTTTTTCACGGTATTTTGAAGTGCCCAAGATAATAATATTGTGCATATTCATTACCGCAATTTATCGTATTACCGAAAATCGGCACATGTCTAGTGTTTGCTATATTGACCGTGAAAGCTGAGTTCTCCTCAGCGGCACTACCAGCGGAGCAGTGCTGGCAGTGAAAGCTTCTGACATCCACACTCCACTACGCGGCCTTCCGTTTAACAACAGAGCTAACCCAGTCTAGCTGCACTTACAGTATATCACCACAATAACCACTTCTAAACCAAAAACTTCCTAACCGCAGGCCGAGACTAGAAATCCAAGCTGAAGTAGCCTGTAGTTCTTCCTTACCTCCAACTATGTCACTGTCATGTCAAATCACAGCAATGGATGCAGGAAGAACAACTTGGTGAACTTAGTTTTCTCTGTCAATATAGCACTTACTAAGGAATTATTTGCTTCAATTGCCTACGTATACCATGAACACTGACTGGACATCCACATTTCCCATTGTATGGGACCAGTTGTTGGGACTCCACAGATGAACTTGTTCATTTGTGTGATTTATACTGAACCTCTGTTTTTTGAACTCAGCATTCCAGCATTCCAAGAGCCAGTGACACAGCATCCCAGCCAGTTGACCCTGTGACCACTGCTCTCTTCCTCCACTTTTCTCTCCATGCTTGGACCTCAGAGTTCTGCCTGGAGCAGACCTTCCAAAGAAGGACAAAAGCCAGAAGCCGGCCTGCCTTACTTCAGAACCAAAATCTAATCTTACAGTAGCGACACAAGGTCCGCTGTAAGATTCCTGCAGCAAAGTTTAGCCCACAGCTGTTTCACCCGTCTGCCAGCTAACTGCGACAAAGCAAGTTAGCACCAAGCTAACTGTAAGCAGGACAACAGACAACAGACGAGTGACCGGCTTCCTCGTCTGCACTGTACAGCAAAAAAAGCTTCCTTCAATGGAGCCACACACTGCACAGACACCGCATGCGAAATACTCTTTTCTAACTTGACACTGTTAGCTTACAGATACACACACATATACTTCAGTTTGGCCTTAAACGCAAACACACACAGCGTAGAGTAATTTTAAAGCTCCTGCTCACGTTTCTTGTTCTGACCATGTGCGTAGAACAAAAGAAAAGTACACACGTTCTTTTGTTTGACTCCATTTTTCATCCAAGCAGCCGTCTTGAAGACACACGCACACATACACACACACACACTGTTTTTTTCTGTAGTTTAGTCTATATAGAGTTAGTCACCATATTGTGTTTTGCATTGTTTCTGTTAATTAATGCTTGTGTATAATTTGCCAACCTCTTCTAAGTTGAATTCCAAATCCTTCACTCTACTAGCTATTAGTTGTAATTTTGGTTATAGTTATTAATTTAATTATTGATCTAAGTTCCAAATTGATAGTTTAGTGTATTTTGAGACTCAATAATGTATTTGGCTATCGTTTCTCTTCATTAAGAGTGGTGACCCAAGGACTGTATTTATTAAAGTTTTAATTTATGATTATCTTTGATAATCTTGATAGCCAAACCTAATTGTTTGCACCTACACAGTTTGGTGCAACTTTAAACATTGTAAATCCCAACAAAGTGAACAAAACCTGGTCAATATTTGGATCACAGATTTTGCCTTTTATATTATTTTATATTATTTTAACCACAGATCTTATTTTATAATTTAAACAAGATAAAAATTGTGATCGCTTTTCATTTGAGATAGTCAATATCTAAATGGTAAATGGACTGTACTTGTATAGCGCCTTTCTAGTCTTTTGACTACTCAAAGCGCTTTCACACTACATATCACATTAACCCCATTCACACAACTATGCACTGATGGCAGGGGCTAACTGCCTATCAGTACAAAGGAACTAAGCATTCACACAAACTCACACACTAATGGCACAGCCCTAAGGAACAATTTGTTATTCAGGATCTTGCTCAAGGAGGCTGTTCGATCCTGGCTCCTTCTGATTGGTGGACGACCCACTCTTACTCAAAACCACTGCCCCAGCTGAAGATACTGTTTATATTTCCAAAGAAAAATAACCAGCTGTGGCTTTGTTAACCAGCTGTGAGCATCTTGGCAAATGACAATGCTAAGATGAGTCGAAAAGTTTGTAGTGGCCTCATAAGGTTCAATTCAATTCAATTCAATT
>CM022489.1:30095149-30117419 GCA_011952105.1 Coreoperca whiteheadi
GTTGCATATGTACACACCGACTCAACATTAATTTTAGTGACCTCCGATTGGCGTAATCGGGTGTCATTACCGCCGACGTGAATAACAATCTTACTGTATTTACGTTTATCTTTAGCCAGCAGTTTCAAATATGATTCAATGTCGCCCGCTCTGGCCCCAGGAACACATTTAACTATGGTCGCTGGTGTCGCTAACTTCACGTTTCTCAAAATGGAGCTGCCATTAATCAGAGTTGGTTTCTCAGCGGGTGCGTCGCTGAGTGGGGAGAACCTGTTGGAAACGGGAACGGGTTGGTGGTGAACCGTGGGCCTCGGCCTAGAGCTATGCTTCCTTCGGACGGTCACCCAGCCGCCCTGGATTCCCGGCTGCTCGGGAGCTGCCGGGGAACGGCTAACAGTAGCTAGCTCTAGTCGGTTCGCACCGGCTACTGGGGCTTTGCTAGCATTTACCGACTGAGCTCCCATGGTGCAGAACCACGTTTCCAAATCACTAAGCCTCGCCTCCAATGCTACAAATAAACAACATTTATTACATGTACCATTATCAGTAAAGGAGGCAGAGGAATAGCTAAACATTTGACACACCAAGCAAGAGAGAGCGGGAGAGGAAGAAGGAGAGAGAGGGAGAGAAGCCATTGCTAGCTGCTAAGGTAGAGACTGGTAGCTAGCAACACTGAAGCGCCGTAAGTGCTTAGGCAAAACTAATAAACTTTCAAATGTAACGTTATAGCAGATAGTTAGTCAATATAATGAAGAGTCGCACAAATTAGCTGTGTTGAGCTAGAGCAGCAAACTACACGCTACAGGTAACAAACAAACACCTGTAACCGGAAAGGAGACAAAACGCTTACGTCAGCACGTCGTCAGCACGTTTAGATTCCACCTTGGAGATGAGAAGTGTCATCAGCTTGCGCTACCTGCAACGAGACTGGACGTCTATGTTGTATGACATAGACCATCCTGTGTTGTCTGGCTACACTCTCCCCTACCACTACTTCACAGTCACTGGTCTCTTTCAGATTACAACAAGATATAGTCCACCTGAGTGCTTCTACCTTCGCTCTTATATGTCACCCTATGTTCCTGCCTCTTCTGGAAGAAAGTGTTCACTACAGCCATTTCCATCCTCTTTACCACCATCTGTCCTTCTGCGTTCCTGTGCTGAAGACCAAACCTGCCCATCACATTCTCATCACCTCTGTTCCCTTCACCTACATGCCCATTGAAATCTGCACCAATCACCACTCTCTCACCTCTGGGGATGCTCTGCATCACTTTATCTAACTCACTCCAGAATTTCTCCTTCTCCTTTTCTAACTCACATCCTACCATGTGGGGCATAACCACTCACAACATTGAACATCACCCCTTCAATTTCCAACTTCAGGCTCATCAACCTGTCTGATACTCTTTTCACCTCTAGAACATTCCTCACAAACTCCTCTCAGGATAACTCCTACGCCGCTTCTCTTCCTATCTGACCAATGGTAGAACAACTTGAACCCTGCTCCTAAGCTTCTAGCCTTGCTTCCTTTCCACCTGATCTCCTGGACACACAGTATGTCCACCTTCCTTCCTTCCGTGAGGAACAGAACAAGGGAACTTTAACGCTGCATCAACTGACAGTATGGGGAACGCCCTCAGCGTGACCAACTCTGAATCTCTGTATCAACTACTCCAATCTTGATTGTCTTTAACATCAACACGTGACGCGCTCCAGTTAGAAAGGGAGCAGGCTTCAATGTTGTCAGTCCTCTGATCTTCAGCAAGCGCTCTGGGTCTCTGAAAATGACGAGTGAGAAGCGGCAGTGCGTGTTTCCCTGCCCTCGCTATATCCCCGATGGCGATACACACGAGATGTGCGTTAGCTACCTGGGGAGAGAGCATGCGCTAGCAGCCCTCGAGGGGGCTGGCTGTGTGCATTGTGAGCGTCTCCCCGTGAGGAAGCTCTGCTCTTGGCTGGTGCTCCATGAGGTAAGGGGCCGGCAGTTGCTGAGGCATCCCGGCGTCTGCACTCGAGGGGTTCGCAGATGGATCTAGGGGACGAGGGCGAGACAAGTCAGCCTTTTTTCAACCTTCATCAGCTGTTTCTTTCTCCCAGCCCACGTTGAGTCAGCGGCTACTTCCGCCCTGGATGTGGAGCCCGCTCACAGGGACTCCAGTTCTGAGGAACTGGATGTCCTAAGAGCAGAAAGTGGTGGCCATGGGTGTCTCGTCAGCCCAGTCACTGCAGTATGAGGAGCTGCTGGAGGTGGTTTCCCGTGGGGTGGCTAGGCTCTATATCGCTAGTTTCTGAAATCTCGCAGCTCCTACATGCTGACTCAGAAAGCGAGCATGGCGCGAGCATGGCACAGCACGCCCCTGCCCAACGGTTGAGTGGCTCACTCCAGCCTGCTCAGCGAAGACGTGAGAGGGAGAAGACGGACCTGAGGGCCATGCTTCTCACCCAACAGGCTTAGAAAAAGAGGCCCTGATGTGTTTGTCGGGCCTTGGAGGGTTCCCCCCCCAAGGGCCCGAGCACACAGTTGCTCCCCCATTGAGCCCTCAGGAACTCAGTCTCCTCACCCTGCCGCCGGTGGCGGTTCAGGGCGAGGCGAGTTCTGTGCAACCTATGCCTTTAGACTGGCACAGCCGTGCAGTAGTCAGGCGACGATTGCGTCCCCTACAGAGGCCTGCAGATGTTCCTTTCCGGTTAAATCCCACTGTACCAGCGCTTTGGGATACCGCAGCTCAACGCGAGCAAGAGCAAGCTCACTCCAACACAAAGGATCACGTTCCTAGGAGTAGTGTGGGACTCGGTTCTGCTGCGGGCACAATTGTCTCCCGCACGAGTCGAGTCGATCCTGACCATGGTGTTCAGGGTGCAGCTAGGTCGACTTCTCACTGCATTACAGTTTCAAAGACTGTTAGGCCTCATGGCTGCAGCTTCCATCGTGATTTCGCTTGGGTTACTGCACATGAGGCACCTGCAGTGGTGGCTCAGGAACATGGGATTTTCCTCAAGGGGCAATCCGTTCCGCCTGATACTGGTTACACGCAGGTACATGCGTGCTGTGGTCAGGTGGAGAGAATGGGTGTTCCTGATGTATCACCGTCGCACACTCTCGACAGAAGCCTCCATCACAGGATGTGGCACGGCTCTGTTTTTTTTGGCCTTACGGCCCTTTCTTCCAGATCTCAGGGGCCACCACTTGCTTGTCCGCTCCGTCTCCTACTTGACAAGGCGGTCTGAGGTCGCACCCTTTGTGCAGACTGGCGCACCAGATCCTCTTGTGGTCCCAGGGGAAGTTAGAGCAACTTCCCATCCTAGCCGGGTATGTACCCAAAGTACCCACTGAGGTGGCCCGGCCGGTGGTCCTGCAGGCGTTCCATCCTCCTTCAATGTCGGTGGAAAGGGAAGGTAGGCTGCAACTGCTCTGTCCGGTCAGAGCCCTTGAGATTTATGTCCGGAGGACATCTCAGTGGCGCAATTTGGATCGATTGCTGATATGATTCGAGCCCCCTCGTAAGGGCTGCCTGGCTACCAAACACAATATTAGCAGGTGGATTGTTCAGGCTATCGCTACGTCCTACGAGGTGCGCGGATTGTCTTCACCTCTGTCAATAAGAGCCCACTCCACACGGAGTATGGCATCCTCCAGAGCTTGGTGGTTGGGGACCCCCCTCTCCAATACATGTGATGCTGCGGGAGCCTCACACCTTTGTGAGGTTCTATAGCCTAGACCGCTTAAATAATCCAGGGTCAGTGGCACTCTTGTCCTGAAGTGTGCCCTTGGTGGCTTCACACTTGGACAGGCATCCCTTCAGCATGGCAGAGTTGGTACTGCATTCCCCATAGCGTCAGCTGACACAGTGTTGAAGTTCCCTTGAAAGAGAACGTCCCAGGTTACGTATGTAACCATTGTTCCCTGATAGGGAACGAGATGCATCTTGTTGCCATAATTCCGGCATGCTTGTGAGTGGCTTGCTTCAGTCCATCAGAAGGCTGACGACAACAGTGAAGCTTCCTTTGTAACCTCTGGTTCGGTCACATGTTGATGTTAAAGCCAATCAAGATTGGAGTAGTTGATACAGCGATTCAGAGTTGGTCACGCTGAGGGCGTTCTCCTCAGTCTTTATACTACAAAATTCTTCTTTCCTCTTTGTGTTACTATCCATCCACTGCAGCGTAGCAAGGAAACACTGTCCAGGCAAACAAAGATGGAATTTTATACTAAAATATTGTACGTTAGATATCTTGATTTCTCGAACGCATATTGGAAGCTTCTTAGGAGCGTCAGCTGACGCAGCGTCTCGTTCCCTATCAGTGAACCATGGTTACATACATAAACTGGGACGTTATGCACTGTAAGAGTCCAGCATAATAATAATAAGTTTAATTTATATAGCGCCTTTCCCAAGCTCAAGGTCGCTGTACAAGAAAATACAAAGAGGAACAGGGTAGAGATAAAACAGCTCTCCATGCGCCCAGACGAATGAGGGAGAGCACACAGTTAAAGCACCCCAAATAACAATCACTCCATATAGAGTGAGTAATAGAAAAATAATAACCCATCCCAGAGATAGAAACGAATGAAAGAGCAGCGGGAGTTATTAGATAATTAGAATAGATAGAATTAGAATAAAAACATGTTTTAACAAATACTGATTAACCATGTCATGTGATCTGCTAATTCAGTACACCTTAAGAACAAATATTACTGGGACCTCTACAGAGAATTGCAGATTGTAAATAGGGGTTGCAAAGAGTGCGCAATTCGTGGTGCTATCAGTGGCTGCAATTCATTATTTGTGAATTTGCCCCTCAGTCTTTATGCTACAAAATTCTTCTTCCATCTTTGTGTTACTATCCATTCACTGCAGCTCAGCAAGGAAACACTGTCCAGGCAAACAAAGATGAAATTTTATACTAAAATAGTGTACATTAGATATCTTGATTTCTCTAACACATATTGGAAGCTTCATAGCAGCATCAGCTAACCTTTGCAATATATCTTTGCACAGATCAATGAGTGTGGATTTTGTCCCCCATCACTTACATGGACAGAGCTTTAGGAAGGTGTACGTCATACAACCTCATGGTCGTAACAGAAAGGATCTCATGCCCCCTTGCAGTTTAATTGGGTGAGTTGTTTTACTGATAATTACATCAAAAAACCTCCCAACAGTGTTTTCCTGCTGTTTTATTTTTACCTTCTCCTTAGTTGACCTATTTAACACAAAACACAGGACGCCAACAAAACACCATGCAGGTGAGTAGGAGAATATCAGAGCATGTTTCATAACTGTAAAAATAATTTTACAACACTAGAATTAGATCTAAACTTGTATCAGCGAATTAGTTGCACCCCAGTTGAACATCTGTAGTTACCATCATAACAATAGCATTTATGATCAGAAACACCTGCACTGCCCTTCCTGATAGAGTCACCTGAGCATGGCACATCCTTTTAATTATCCTAAATATCCCTGTGGCAGTGGCCTACACACACACACTACCCATTACCTCCGCTCCCCCTTCCTCTAGATATTCAGAAGGTTTACCTCAGACTCTCCGTGTCTGGGATTCTGTAATCCTTGAAGCCCCCAAGAGTACCAGGAGAGAGTGAGAGACAGAGGGAAAAAGAGAGGATGAGATCTGCTGACAAAGCGCTGTAATTTAATGTCATCCAGACCAGAGATACCATCAAATGTTGGGAAATACCTACAAATCCATCTTACCCAGACAAAGACAGAGAGGGGGAGGGGAAGAGAGAGAGACGGGGCAAAGTAAGTAGTAGGATAAAGGATGAGAGGAGAGAGGGGGACCCTCATTCTCTAACCACTCCTCCTCCTGTCTAGAGGGAAAAAATGAGCCTAGCGTCTGAAAGGCACCCCCTACTTAACCGCCTCCTGAGTCTGTCTCATAATGTCAGAGACTGTCCGAAGAGGAGAGTCTGAGATTACACAGCACTCTGCAGAGGCTTGTTTTCAGCTCGTTCAACACCACATGTATAAGAGAATTGTAGAGCTACAAAGTTGAAGTAGTTTCTGGCAATTTAAAGGAATAGTTTGGTGATATTCCATATTTTTCTTATGGTCAACAAATCCCTTGTGCAGACCCAAACCAAGAATCCTACTAACAAGTAGTGTGTGTGTGTGTGTATCCAAAACCTGATATATCTTATTCCTCTGTGCCATAGAGCTCCATTGTTGTCCACAAACTATTACAAACAAATCAATGACCCACACTGTTGCACTGGGTTACATGTTCCTTCATTACCATAAATATACACACTGTAGTTTTGTCATTCCCACATACACCATCCTGCTGCTCGAAATACTAACTAGAGTAGAAATAGAACAGCATACAAAATATATTAAGTATGTGAGAGCTGCTTTAAATATTTACTGAACCAATGGGCTTGAGTCACAGACAGGAAATCAGAAAGTACTAAGAGACTGACTAACACATTGTTGATTTTATTTTGTATATAGCTCCAAATCATAACAGAAGTTATCTCATTGCACATCTAGCCCCTACTCTTTCAAATATTATTTACAGAAACCTAACAATTCCCAACATGAGCAAACACTTTGCGACATTGGCAAGGACAAACCTTGTTTTAAGACGTAGAAACCTCGAGCAGAACCAGACTCAAGATGGGCAGCCATCTGCTGCTGCCAAGTGGGTTGAGAGAGGGTGTCAGGGTTGTGTTGGCAACAGGGAAAAGGACCCAAACATAGATGGCTCTCAGAGGAGGAGGACTAGAATGTTTATTTTCTGATTACAGGTTGGCAGACAGGCTGTATACAGGTAACGCTCAGGCAGGTAGATGTAACTAAATCCAAAATGAACCAGCAGACAGATCCAACACAGTAATGACAACAAACCAACCAAGCGCTACAGAAAACCACAACTTAAATACACTCAGGTAGGGTAGGATAACAAGACACAGGTGACCCAAATCAACACAGGTGGAAACAATCAGGCCACTCAAAGGCAGGAACTAAAACTGACAGACGCATGAGGGAACAGACAAATAAAATAAAACAGGAACTAACAGAACCTAAACCCAAAACCCTGACAGAACAGATATATTCGAAATAAAACAGGAACTGACAACACATAAAACAGAGAGCGAGAGAGAGAGAGCAGGAGGTAAGAGAGCATAGAGTAGCACAATGCAAATTCCACACAGAATTTTCAAATAATAATGTATTGATAGTGGTAATATTAATATTTATATTTCTCCCGCTCCACAATGACTGATGCCATAACTAGGAATGTCTGCTTCTTTAATTCAGTCACACATGCAGTTTCCCAGGTGCCACAGCCTCTGACATTCTAAAAAAGGTCCAGGGTTTACTGCCATCACTCCTGTCCTGTGTTAGAAGAGTAACAAATGGGAACAAATGAAACAGATCTTCAACAGTCCGTCCAAGGTGACCACATCTGATTATCTTTTTAATTTCCTAAAGCACTGTAAAGTCTGTTTTTATGTCAGATCCCATTCCCACAGTAGGCTGCGCTACTGGTCATTTCAGCATTACATGGCTGCAGTCCATCTGTAGACCTCACAATGTGGGCTTATTGACAACTTTAACCTGTCCTGGAATTGTCTGTCTCTTTTTAATAGGGATGGTATACACACAAACAAATCATGTACTCGAATGTTGACTGCTAGCATGCAGCGCACGGTGCTGTCTCATCCACATGATTTGACTGTTTAGATCTCATTCATGCACAGCAGAAATCCTCTCTTCGTCATATGGTTCCAACTTAATATACTGACCTGAATACTGGCACCCCCCACTGTCCTTCCCTGTGCCCAACACCTTCACCAGTTCATCTCCCTATTAAGACCATTGTAACGGATAGGGTTACTCGTCCACTTTGCTCTGCTAAGGAGGTTAACAAAAACAATCTTCAGTATGTAAATTGTGCCACTGTCCCTCGTACAGCCATCACTCCAGATAAATTTGCTCTAATCAACACTAGGCCTCTGTCAAACAAAACCTTAATGAATGATTTGATCACTTCCCATAATTTGGATTTTCTAATTTTCACTGAGACCTGGTTAAAGACTGGTGACTGCTACCATTTAGTTGACTCTGCCATTCTGACTACAGTTATTTGAACTCCCCGATTTGCATGGGCCTTGGTGGAGGCCTTTCTTTTGCCTACAGCAACCATTTTAACTGTAAACACATCGCTATCGATAACTTTCAGTCCTTTGAGATACTTATGTTTAAAGTCAACTGTCAAAACCCTGTTTTTTTTTGAATTTATATCCTTCATTGGCCTCAATCATGAAAGCATTATAGCATATATATATATCTCAAAAGTTTAATTGGGAAATTCAACTTCTGACATTAATGATCTGGTTAGTGATTTTAATAACCTGTGTTCCTTGTAGCAGCTAGGCTTATAACTAGGATTGGCTGTAGATCTCACATCAATTCTATTTTAGCCTCACTGCATTGCCAGTTAAGTTCAGGACTGATATTAAGAGTCTTTTTTATCAGAATCAGAATCAGAAATACTTTATTTATCCCCAAAGGGAAAGTCTTTGTAACAGCAGCTCACTGTCACGTCAGTGCACACAAAAAATGGAAATACTAAGCAAAAGCAAAAAATATAATACACTATAATACAGGTAAGTACAAACTGGGTATAAGTATACATTTAAAATTTAAATAAAGGTAAGGTACAAAGTGGGTTTACCGGTTGAGGTTAATATTACAGTATAAAGTAATAGTGCATGAACTGTCAAATTACGTGTAGCTTATTAACGATATATAATGGGACAGAGGATATTGCAGAGCCGTACTAGAAGTATAAATCAGTATCACAAAATAAATTGAAAACAGGGCGTATTTCACAGTAGTTTAAGCACCGAATATTCCCAAATTATGTCCAGTATTGCAGAGATGTTCATGATCATGTCCAGTTTAGTGACTTAGGGTCATATCGACTAACACTTAGAGGGAGGAGTTATAGAGTTTGATGGCCACAGGCAGGAAAGACTTCCTGTGGCGCTCTGTGGTGCATTTTGGGAGGATGAGTCTTCCGCTGAAGGTACTCCTTTGCTTGACCAGCACGTCATGGAGTGGGTGGGAGACACTGTCCAAGATGGCATGTAGTTTGACCAGCATCCTCCTCTCTGACACCACCGACAGAGAGTCTAGCTCCACCCCAACAATGTCACTGGCCTTACGGATCAGTTTATAGAGTCTGTTAGCGTCCGTTAACTGGGGTCACTGGTGCCTTGGCCCTTCATAGGTCTACAACCAGCTCTTTGGACTTTGTCGCATTGAGCTGCAGATGGTTCTGCTCGCACCATCAAAGAGTAGGCTAAAGACTTTTCTCTTTGATAAAGCTTATAGTTAGGGCTGGCTCAGGAGAACCTGAACCATCCCTTAGTTATGCTGCTATAGGCCTAGACTGCCAAGGGACTTCACATGATGCACCTCTCTCTTCATCTCTGTCCTCCTCTCTATCCGTATTCATTCTCATCTCATAAATGCATGTTACTAACTTGACTTCTTCCCTCTCTCTGAGTTTTGTGCTTTCTCGTCCCTCTCTTCTTTCTTACTCTCACTTTCAGCAGGTATTTCAGCGTCCGGAGATGTATCTGGACCTGTTACTATGGCGACCTGCTGGGGCAGTGCTGCTGTGTCTATGGTGCAGGGGACGAGTGGCTCGGGTCCTGCTCGTTGGCCTCCACCTGGAGCTGCTCGGTTGTCCTTCTGGACCCATCATCTTCCCTTATGTTTTAAATCCCACACTTTTCATTATATATATATATATACTACAATTTTGCCATTGTCATCATAATTGTATATGTTATGATTTTTATGCTATAAAGCTATTCTGTACTTCTATTCTGAGAGGGATCCCTCCTCTGTTGCTCTTCCTGAGGGTTCTATCATTTTTTTCCCTGTTAAAAGGGTTTTTTGGGTAGTTTTTCCTTGTTCGAATCGAGGGTCTAAGGACAGAGGGTGTCGTATGTTGTACAGATTGTTAACCCCTTTGAGGCAAATGTGATTTGTGATATTAGGCTATATAAATAAAATTGAATTGAATTGAATTGAACCATGAGGCAAAGTTACCAACCACAGCCCTGTAGTCAGTCTCATCACGACCACTGATACATCCCACCACAGCCGAGTCATCAGAAAACTTCTGAAGGTGGCAGGACTCTGTGTGGTGGCTGAAGTCTGTGGTGTAGATGGTGAAGAGGAAGGGAGAGAGGACAGTCCCCTGAGGGGCACCAGTGTTGCTGACCACTGTGTCCGACACACAGTGCTGCAGACGCACATACTGTGGTCTGCCAGTCAGGTAGTCAACAATCCAGGACACGAGGGGGACATCCACCTGCATCGCTGCCAGCTTCTCACCCAGCAAGGCTGGCCAGATGGTGTTGAAGGCACTGGAGAAATCAAAAAACATTATCCTCACCGTGCTTGCCGGCTTGTGCAGGTAGGTGTGAATGCGGTTCAGCAGGAAGATGATGCCATCCTCAACTCCCAGCAGGGGCTGGCAGGCGAAATGAAGAGGGTCCAGGAGGGGTCTGACCATGGGCCGCAGCTGTTCCAGCACCAGTCTCTCCAGGGTCTTCATTATGTGGGAGGTCAGTGCCACCGGTCTGTAGTCCTTGGAGCCACTGGGACACGGCGTTTTTGGCACAGAAACGAGGCAAGATGTCTTCCACAGAACAGGGACCCTTTGAAGACTCAGGCTCAGGTGGAAGACATGTTGAAGAACTCCACAATGCTGGAGGGCACAGGCCTTTAGCACCCCGGGGCTAACTCCATCGGGGCCAGCAGCCTTGTTTGAGTGGAGTTTCATCAGCTGTCCTCTCACCTGGTCAGTAGTCAGGCACACAGCAGAGGTTACAGGCGAGGGAGGGGGCTGGGCATCAATGTCAATGTGAAGAGGGCCGTTAGCCTGAGAGCCAGTTGAGGGGGGAGAAGGACTCTCCCAGGACAATGGGGGAGGGGGGAGCAGTTGACTCACAGGGGTCTGAGGGGGGGCAGCAGCTGAGTTAGAGGGGGGATGAGCAGGAGCCAGTGTGTCGAATCACTTTTACCCTTACACCACCGAGCGGCTACTTAGGTCGTCCAAACAAAACCTGAGGCTATACTGTGTGCTAAACGTAAAACCAAAGTTGGGGTGCCCTGGTGGTTTACCTGGTAGAGCAGTAATACAGGTATACACAGTAGGCGATATGAGAGGGGATGTGGGGGGGATGCCATCCCCCTTGTTAACCTGCTCAAAAGATGTCCTGTGCTTTGTCTCGGAGTAGCACTTTATTGACGCCATGGTCTCGGAACATATGAGACATAATGGTTCTGAACGGCCTGTGGGAAGATTGAACATGTAAGATTCTGTCCATTCTGCATAAAACGCTCTGTGTCTACTTTTTTGTTTATGAGAAATACATTCTCCAACTAGTCTCGTCTCTTCTCTCCCTGCCAAGGGCATCGCCAGGCCTGGCCATTCAGGGCTGTAGCCCCGAAGATTTTCTCTTTAGCCCAGGGTAATTCTCCACTTTAAGCAGCTTGTCACTAAAGAAAACGGTAGTGTTGTAATTTTGTATATTCATTTAACACAACTGAGTGGAGGCAAGACCAATCAGAGTATAATAAAAGTAATAAAAGTATTACAGGAAATACTAGTGCCTTATTGGTTGACAAATCTGTCAACTCTTCACAGCAGTGGCACAAACATCCTCTCATGTTGGGAAAAGATCTGTAAATGTCTGTATGAGTTCCAAGTTACATGAACATGATATGAGCAGTATAAATTACTTTGCATTGCACTGTAGGTTAGCAATGATTAAACTGTAGCAATGAAAGTTGTCATGCTAGTGACAACAAAATAGCCTAGTCTTGTTTTGGGGCAATTTTTGTCAATTGAGTTTGCTAATTTAATGGTCTGCCTCCAAAGAACGAGTGAGAGCCACTGCTCAGTGACAAACTCTCGTTCAACGAGCAGACAGAGGCGGTGGGAGAAACAGCTGGAGAGCCAAAATATTTTCACATATTTCTGTGAGTTTCTGTGAGGATTTATTTTGACCGAACCAGAGTTGGCAAATGTTGGAAAAGTGGAAAGACTAACCTAGACGGTTTGGTGAGTTTTATGTTGTTTCTGTGGAGTTTGAATGAAGTGTGTTCGAGGATAAGTTAATGAGGCAGTTAAGCTGCTCTTACTTCGGAATACAAGATTCTGGCCTGGGAGACATTTGGGGTTCAGGGTGTTGGGTCAAACTGTTTTCATTCCCAGGTCGTCAAATACCGATGTTTTGTACAGACACACAAATGTACCCTTTAGTGTCTGTATGAGATGCATCAGGCTTTCAATTAACTCCTATGTAAAACCATCCACAGCAAGATTAGATGCTCAGAGTAACTGCTCCAATATTAACCTGACTGGGCGCTATAAGACGCTGTGAGCATCAGTCCCATTGGAGTACCGAGAAGCCACCGCCTGGAAGAATTTTCCAATTAAAAATACTATTAATTCCCATGTTAAGATTTTCTTTCAATCATATTCTCAAAATTCCTCAAAACTAAAACTGTCCTTGATAATTCAACAATATGATGGTTAATGTTACGGCTGTCAGTTGAGATTATTTCTCCTTCGATTCTAAGAAAATGTTTTTAGTTATCGGTTTTGGATAATGGAAGGCTAGACTACATTACCAATGATCTTAGCTGCTGCAAGAGGAATCCAGCTCATCACTAAATCAGAATCAGAATCAGAAATACTTTATTAATCCCCGAGGGGAAACTCTTTGTAAACCTGAATTCTGGTGGAAAACATTTAGATTACTTATTGTACAATGAATTTAGACATAGTATGCCACATAAGTTTTTACATAGGCATTTTTCCCATGAAATGCTCCCTGATCCAGGGGAAAACCCTCCGTCTTCCCATTGGCAGTTTTCAGTGTCATTGACATAATGCAGAAGCTATAAACTACGGGGTGTTCAACTCCTGTTTTGGCTAAAATATCTGAAATAAACCAAGATCGTTACTTTTTCTTGACATAGATCATCTAGGTTCAGTGTAATTACTAGTTTGACTGTACTAGATATTAGATATATTTAGTAGATATATCTTTTTACAACCCAATTTACAAAAATACTTTGAAAACTGGAAGAACTACATCTGTGGTGCTGATTTGTCTCAAGCCGCTTGGCGGACCTCTAGGGAATTGTAGTTTAAAGGAAATATTAGTGTTGTTGGAGGGAATACTGAAGTGAGAGTACACTGGGGAGCCTAAGGGGATGATAAACATGTTGTGTAATCAGAATTTAAATATCTAATCGTTAAATATATATATAGCAGTAGAATGCTACACATCGTGTGTGTTACAATGTCTGTGCAAGTATTCTGTGCAGTTCTCCATCACAAATGAGAAGTGTATATAGTCTTTATAACCCTTATTTTCTAATCTCTATTCCTAGTTTATTTTTATTTTATGTGTATTTTTTATCTATCCACCTTTTTTCTGTACATGTTGTTTCTTGAGCTGCTGTAACTAGCGAATTTCTCCAGTGTGGGATTTGATGGCACCCCCAATTGTTGACTATGCTAACATGATATCTGAAGTCAAGAGCTCTCTATAACAGTTAGTCCCATGTCTGTAGCCTCTTTTGTTGCTGGAATATAAGCCTTCAAACATGCATCAAGGTCAAGGTTCAAAGGTCAATATCTCAAACCAGGAGCGATGAAGAATCTTCATACTGAAATATCTTACTCTTCAGGTCGCAACCTTTCAAATGATGTATCTAGTTTAGCTCCAATATATTTTTTAGTGGAACTTGTGACCAAAATGAGTCTCCTTCAGAGATTATAGTATAATATTGCTGAAAATCTAGGGGATTATTACAGGCTCAGAGGAAGGTCTGAAGTGCTTGGGTTATGTGCTGAAAAGACAAACTCATTCTCATTCACATGTCATGAAATACTGAGGCATCCATAGGCTACTATTTACACAACCCTGGCAATGTTTTGTATCTTTATGATTCTTGGTTTTGGGATTTTATGTCAGCATGACATAGCCCATTCATTCAGAATCTGTTTTATTAGCCAATGCAAGCATACAAAGAATATGTTTTGGCATTTGCTCCCACAAAACGCAACACAGAAGAAGAAGAATA
Organism: Coreoperca whiteheadi; assembly: GCA_011952105.1. Classification (NCBI taxonomy): domain Eukaryota; kingdom Metazoa; phylum Chordata; class Actinopteri; order Centrarchiformes; family Sinipercidae; genus Coreoperca; species Coreoperca whiteheadi. The sequence continues at coordinate 30,109,303 of CM022489.1, forward strand.
GACAAATGTAAGGTAATAATAACATGAATTAAATAAACTATAAAGTAATATTAAAATGAAACTGAAATTGAAATGAAATTTTAAAATCTGTTTACAGAATGAAATGGGATACACAATACAATGCAATACACAAAATAAAGTCCAGTGTGATTATATGTATGAATGTGACAAGTGCTGGGTTTAAATTATGTGAAATGTAAAATCCAGTTTGATAACCCCTTCTTAAAACAAGTGATTCCATAATTAAATTTCCTCAGCCACATACTCTTCTAATCTAAAATTAAATTAGCAACTTGACAGTTTACAATCATGCTTTTTTAAACAGAGATCATGGCATTTGGATTCAGGTTAAGTCCAAGTGGAAGAACTTTGAAATGGAATGAAGCCCACTGACGGCAGACAGCCCAAAACAGGAATCAAACGGCCAAGCTCACCCACAATTACCTACTTATGCGCAGCAGCGTCCATATCAACCACCATAGCTATGATCTGAGACCTGAGAGAATCTTCATAATAACAAAATCAAGTATCATATATACTACATTCACTGACGGAAGATAATAAGAATAAATATGAGAATAAAAGAAATGTCCACTCTTGCGCACCTTCTCTGGATCCGTTCCACATTGGTGGAACGATCTGCCTGCTTCTACAAGATTAGCAGATTCTGTAGCCACCTTTAAAAAGCACTTGAAAACGCATCTCTTCCGTCAACACCTAACTGACAATCACTAACTTGTTCTTCCTTTCTACCTCTGCTCGAAAAAAAACCCAAAAAACAAAAAACCCTTCCTATCCTTAGCTTTGTATACTGTGCTAGGCTTTAATCAGACTCGTTTTTTGATGCACTTATGCTTTTCAGGGCGGCTGTGGCTTGGTGGCAGAGCGGTCGTCCACCAATCGGAAGGTTGGCGGTTCGATCCCGGCTTCCCCTGGCCATGTGTCGAAGTATCCTTGAGCAAGATACTGCTCCCGAAGCTGTGCCTTCGGTGTGTGAGTGTGATTGGTTAGTTTAATTTGTACTGATGGGCAGTTAGCTCCTGCCATCAGTGTATGAATGTGTGTGAATGGGGTGAATGTGATGTAGTGTAAAAGCGCTTTGAGTAGTCAGAAAGACTAGAAAGGCGCTATACAAGTACAATCCATTTACCATTTTTGTTACCTTGTGTTGTTATATTGCTTCCATTGTCTTCCTCATATGTAAGTCGCTTTGGATAAAAGCGTCTGCTAAATGACTAAATGTAAATGTAAATGTCCACCATTTTAGTTTTCACAAAAGAAACTTGGCAAATAACAAATAGAATAGAATAGTGGCCAATAGAAAGGAATGGGACAAAAAAAACCCTGTATATCTCAGAATTTAAGGAAAAATGTTTCAAACTGAGGCCGTACATTAACCTATTGTATTGTTAAATTATCAAGGACACTTTCGTGTTTTAGTTTAATTGAAAGAAAACCTTAACATGGGAATTACCAGTGAGGAAAATACTTGCGGGCGGCTGGTCCTCGGTTCTTCAATGGGACTGTAGCTCACAGCGTCTTATAGCACCCGGTGGCTGGGCGGCTGTAGCTTTGCGGCAGAGCGGGTTGTCCACCAATCAGGAAGGTCGACGGTTCAATCCCGGCTTCCCCCAGCCCACGTCTCGAAGTGTCCTTGAGCAAGATGCTAAACCCCAAATTGCTCCTGAGGCTGTGCCTTCAGTATGTGGGTGTGTGAGAATGATTAGATTACTTTTTACTGATGGGCAGTTAGCTCCTGCCATCAATGTATGAATGTGTATGAATGGGGTGAATGTGATATGTAGTGTGAAAACACTTTGAGTAGTTGGAAGACTAAAAAAGGCGCTATACAAGTACAGTCCATTCACTGCGGTCAGGATAATGTTGGAGTGAATGGACAGCGAGAGCAGCTGTTCTGAGCATCTGATAATGCCACAAATGGTTTCACATTGGGGTTAATTGAAAGCCCGGTGTGTCTCATACAGAGCTAAAGCGTACCTTGTGCGTCTGTATGAGACGCAAAGGAGTGTGACAAAATGTCGATATTTATGACCTGGGAATGAGAACAGGTTGCTTGGGTTCAGTTATTGGATGAGCCACTCTACCAGCTGAGCCACAGCTGCTCCAATTTTCTCTGCAAATTGCGAGACTTTAGTAATTCCAGTATTCTGCCTCCTCTGGCTCTGTGTTGTCTCTGTGGGTAGGAGCCCACCTACCTAATAGGTGAGCTTACACTGACTGTTGAGCAGACGCAACTGTGATTTCTGGACACATGCTTTGGAGTTTTGATGTGTCTAAAATTCAGAGGCATCTATCTAATCACAGCTCTTTGTTTTCAGGCACCCCCCCACACACACATATTGTACATGTACATACATTCAGACCCACAGCTGTATGTGTGGACACAGTTAAAATCCAGCACATTAGGGGTAACTGGAGACTTACTTGCGCCCATACAGTAATTATGTGTCTACACCTGAGATGGGAAGAAAAAAGAGGAGAAAGAAAGGGAAGAAAAAATAAAAGAGAGGAGCAGGGGTCAAGAACCATTTGCACAGCCCATGTAGGTCGACATAGATTGGAGAGAGAGACAGCCCAAAGCAGGAAAACTGAGACAGAAAGAGAGAGAGACTGAGCGAGAGAGAACAGAGGGTGGTATAAAGACAGAGAGATTATGAAATTGTGTGACGAAGCTCCCTCTGCTTAAACAAACCTGACATCTCTACTTCCCCCAGACAAGTCAATGTGAAAATGTTTGGCCTCAGTTGTCAGCTCCAACCATAACAGCTCCTGGTAATACATCACCATAATCACCCTGCTCCTGCTAAATGCAGCCATCACATTCACTTAGCACACAGCAAACACATAGTGTATCAGGTCTCCAAATGGTTCTTTACACCCAGCATTTACTCTGTGGATACAAATCCAGGTGGGCTGGTAACTGCTTCAAATTCTGCTTTATAAAATGAAGAAAAATATTTCTAATTCTAATAATTTAATATTTAGTATTGCAGTATATAATTTTAAACCAACTTTATACAAAGAGCAAACTAAAATGTGTGAGGACCCCAGAGCGGACAGGCTCGTCTGTCTCTGTGGAGGCTATACCTTTTCTTTAGGTTACCTCCTCCTCTCTATTTCTTCGCTTGTCCTCTTCTTTTCTCTCTTTGTCCTTTCTTAGGTGGAGCGCACCTGGGAGGCACCTGTGCGGGGCGTGGCTTGCTGTTTAATAGTCGGGCCTTGGAAGTGCAGTGCGCTGCCGTCTGCCCGCCACTCTGCTCCCCGGAGCTGTTGGTCTTTGTTTGTGCACTCTTTGGTTATCCTTATGTTGTCTTATTTTTAATGTATTTTCAGCACATTATGTTATAAAATATAATTTGTTCTCTGTAACCATTCCATCCCTTGTATTCTTGCCAAGCCCTTGAGCCAGGGCTTGACAAATGTTATAAAATGTAATCTTTTTCCTTCTATGACTGTTACAATTATCATTACACTTTATGATAAACTATATCCATATCTTTGTTATGGTTTTGGTTCTTTAGTGTATATTTTGGGGTTTTGGGAGTGTGTTTTGTTTTATTCTGTCTGTCCCTGGTCTGCTTTAGTTCTGTGAGTGTCTTGTGTTAGTTCTTGTCTTATTTTGAAATTGTCTGTTTAGTCTATGTTTTGGCATTTATTCTGGTACTTCCTGTTTTATTTTAGTATCTGTCTGTTCCCCTCTGTCTGTCTGAGATTACTTCCTCGCCCTGATTCCCTGATTGTGTTCACCTGTGTTTGTCCTGCACCTGTGCCTCGTTGTCTTCACCTCCCCCTGAGTGTATTTAGTTTCCCTGTCCTGTTGTGGGATCATTGTTTCCCCTCCCATGGTATCTACCCTGCGTTCTTCCCGTCTGTGTTACTTCTGTTTTATCGTGGATTTTGTCATGCTCCTGGTTTTCTATTTTCCCAAATTTGCCTATCTACGAAGTGTTAAGCAACAATGAAGACTCCACTTCTCAAGAACTGTCTGCATCTGGGTGGCCACGTGTGTGGCATTCTGGATCTGTCTTGTATTAAATTGTGGTGTCTTGCAAACAAAATAAAAACTCTAACATTTTATAACGTTGTTTTAAATATACTAACTCATGCAGCCACTTAGATTTCTAGACTGGGACTTGTTGGCTTGGTTGGCTACCTTACTAAACAAAATTTACTCAACATACCAAATTTAACATCCAACAGTAAAACATTAGGAAGAATGTTTTTTTATTTTATTTGGTACAATAAAAAACAAAACTGAAGACTGGATGATATTAGAGCAAAATGATCTCTAATGCTTTTTTTTCTCTAATTCCCTAATAATTATATAGCAACTTTCCTGGAAGAACAATGTAATATAGTACTAATTACAAGGAAAATAGAAACATATTTCTAATAGTTGTCTACAGTTTCAGAGGAATTAACACATCCTTTCAAACCCAATAAAATATTATTTTCTTACTTAATTTTTGGAAAAGTTATGTTTGCTTGCCTGTAGACAAATTTCATGTTTAGCTGAGCTGCTGTGCACTGAATAGAACACTTTTCTGAGTTACATCATAATTTTAAGTGTGCTGTACCAGTTTAACTTGATCCCCATTTCCCCTACATCTTCTCACAGATTTATAGTTACATGTCACTTCCAATAGGAAACAGTGGGAAAGTATTTTTTTTTTCCAGAATATCTTATTGTTCTCTTACCCTGTCAGTCCCAGTGATTCGCCCCCTGTTTAAGTGTGACTTGTACACAAACTAATTAGTTTTTCTAATTGTCAATCAATATAGTAATAGCCTTGGTTCTTACACGCAAAATGAGCTATCATGCTTGATTGCAACTCCTCCTTGTGTGTTGTAATGGAAATCCAAGGCAGATGTGCACATGACAAATAGGTTGTTTTCCATTCTTAATGAGGAAGGAGGTTATAAAGAGTCCACTGAATAGCTGCCTGTATTTATTGTATTTATTTAGATTGCTTTAGTAAACAACCCAGATTCTATGGGTTGACACTTGAACCCTATGGAGACAAAGGATAGTGATGGTTTGACTTTGAAAAATAGTTTAGTTGCACTCCCCGGTGTTCATTGGTTATGAGGCTGTTTTGAGGCCATAATTCCATCAAACATTTCACAGATTTAACAGTGCAGTTGGATTTTTGTTCTGTAATGAGCTACAGAGCCCAGCTAGACGAATATTTTTTGACACAAGTAATCCATTAAATTACTTTAATGAAATCATTTCCCGAGACCCCTTTTGTATGTACAAAGAAAATACACTGGGGAGAATATCTTTGCTCGAACCTAGACTTTCCTCTGTTTCTCCTTCTCTTCTGATCACGTTGGGTTTTTTGGCATCTAGAATCTTTCATTGTGAGACTGATGATTTGTGTTGTGCCAGTGAAGCAACTGCGTTGCATGTAGAATAGTTCACAAAGTCTACAGTGCCATTTGTGAACTGAGTAGTCTTTACATCAAGTGTCCTGATGCTTCTGGCCAAGTGTAATTTCATAAATATGAGAACTGATTGGCTGTATAGATGGATGTCATGTCATGTTCCCATCAAATGTTCATCAACTCCTGATGCTGAAGAGTACAGGAATTGTAAGAACTGGTTTTCATCAATGTTCCAGGTGTATCCACTGCTAATTTACAGTTTTCAAACATTGGTGCCTGTTGGAAAGGTGTAACTCACAACTCAAGGGTTTTTCTCAACACATCTTTGAGTGCTCGCACACAGAGCTACTTACACATTGCAGCACTTCAACTAGATGAAATGCATTTTAATATAGAATATACTCATTATGGCTTTTTGCTTTACATATGTTTGTTCTGTACAAAATCAAAATAGTGTGCAGCAAAATCAAATGAGAGACTAAACTAAGGTTGGTTAAAAATGTAGTTTGTGGTGAATAAAATACTCACACTCATGAACTTCCAACTAACAAAACATTTTATTTTTTTACATATCATATGTTCACCATGGCTGGTACCCACAATTATTTAATTATTGTGTCTTTTTTAATCATATCTCTCTCTTCCAACTTCATATCCAATTCAACCTGTATAATTCTTGTTTGCATTTCATGTTCTTCCTCATTTTATGCTCGTGATGCGTGCGAATGGTGACAGCAACTTCTCTCAGGGATGCTATAGCAGATGTGCAGGGTTCTTTCCAAACGAAAGCCTTTGGAAGAAGAACACCATTAAAAACAAAAATTAATACATGTGGTCCTTAGAATGAAAGACGAATACAGGCAGTCAAGTATTTACCAAGGAAGTAACCAATTTACTTCTTGACAGTATATAATTTTTCACAAAATGAGAAATGTGAAAGACTAAAAATTGTAAACATAATAATGAAAAAAGCTCACCTGAATTTGTTGTACTGTTATTACATTTTCATTTGCATTGAATTCACTGCAAATTGCCCTTTTGTCTTTTGCTCAGTAGCAGTAGTGTGGTTTGTACTGTTTTTTTTTAACGGCACCATTAGACTAACAGCATGTGCTCATACTTAACCTAAAGAGGTGTAACCCAGGTGTTCTCATTTAGTCTTACCTACCTTACTCCAGCACTCCATAGTCCTAAGCCAAATTTAAGCAACGTTCATGAAAGCTATTTAAAAGTTGTAGTTTAACTACACATTAAGACCTACTCCTGGCTTAATCTGCCTGTGAAAGTAGTTTTATAACATTACAGTCAGTCAGTGCTGGTACACTGAAGCTCATTCTCATCACAAACATTTAAATATCCAAATCAAATAATACATAATTGTCATATGCATGTATATTATGCATTGAGTAGGGTTTGGAAGTCCCCTAAAATACAATGACACCAGTTAGGTTGAAACCCTTCACACTGTTCCGGGCTCGACATTAATAAGGCTTGCCCACTTGTTTGTTCTAGTATAGCGATTATATCTCGATAACTGGATTCCATGATTGAGGGTGAGAGGGACAGAAAGGAGAGTGTACGGAGATGATCAACATGGTTTGAACGCAAGATTTCTTCTTTATTGGACAACACTATATACTGGAGTGTTTTTTTTGTGTAGTGGAAGAGAAATTTACTTGCCCCACCGGGGCATAAAAGTCATAAATATCGTGTGTCTTAACACTTTATCTGCCACTTATTACTCAGCTATTTAGTTAAATCAATACATTCAGAATACCAGTTTAAACAAATGCATTTTCAAATTAGAATGCCATTATTTACCAATCAGGAGTCGATCCAAGAATTCATCAGCGGATGGTTGTAACACTTTTTGTCTCAGCACCTATAACTTGCTGAAGTTTTGGTTTGAGCTCTCAAATTTTGACACAGTACCCTTATTCGTTTACCTCAAATAGCATTACTTCCAACTTCTCCAACTATATCACAAAATGCATTCATTAATGTCAAATACAAGTTCAATCAGAAGAGACAAGTGAATAAAGCAAAGCAAATTTATTAAAACAGATGATGTGAGGTGTTAATCTTGACAGTCTTTGGCACTCAGGCTCCAAGAAGATTTTGGTGGTGGAAGGCGTCTGCACTGAGCAGCTGCAGAATAAATCCCCCCCATGGAGTGTGATTCTGTGCTATTGAATAGGTGAGACCAACTGATGGAACAGCTAATGTCCCAATTTGACAGCCCCAGATAGTGACAGCGGGAATAGTAGTGAGAATGGTTGAGTGGCGTGAATGGCAGAATGAAATGCTATGCCTACGTGTGCGGAAGTCTAGTCTTCCTGACTGAACTCATGCTAGAGCTTCATGAGTTCCATTGTTACATCCTGCCCAACTACTGGGGTACGTTTTAACAGTAAGAATGAAGAATTAAAAAGCTTGACCACACCAAAAAATATGCATCTCAATAAATTTATTGTGCATGTTTCAACACTTGAACATCATCCTGTGGTTTGCCAAAACCAAAAAGAACTTACAGCTGACTTTTAAATCACTTTAGCAATGACTGTAATCCATAGCAATGAGCTGTTGCTGATACGATGCATCTATTATGTTTGTAAAAAGTACTGTTGACACGAATCTGTTCTGGTGAAATAGGCTAAATTAAATTATGTGTAATTCATCTGGTACTTTTATTACATTTACATTTAGTA
>CM022489.1:30124138-30146650 GCA_011952105.1 Coreoperca whiteheadi
CTCGCATTTTTTTTATCACCAGTTTCCCTCTTTTGACTGGCACATCCCAAATACTGTACCATGACATCTTCTCTTCCCAGGTTATAGAGGGTCTTTATGGTCATAGTACTGACAGTATTTAAACATCTAGGAGCCACAGCAAGACAATATTCAAGTAACTAACACACAAAAACCTCCTGAACCCAGAGCAGCATTCCAAACTCACTATACATTATATGCCCAATATTTCACTTCGTATTCTGTGTGGTATACAGTAACGTGACTCAGAAGAGACCAGTTCATTCATTAAAATAGACAGGGCTTAATTATCACTTGAGCTAAGTGGGGAACTGTTCTGGGGCCTGAAAGCACTGGGTTATTAGTGTTGTAAATTGATTAATTGCAAATTTGTTTGGCAATACTGCAATTATCACATATTCTTGAGACCTTGTTCAAGGGCCCTGAGATAAAGCATTTATTCTGGCAGTTTATATTGTGCCTACATGGCGCATACTCCTGAACCAATGTGTGCTTAATCAAATTACCAAAAACTAATTACTAACTTATAAAATACACAGAAAGTGGCAGAGTGCGCGTCAGTAGGGGCCTACATCTTATATTTGCCCCAGGCCCCCCAGGGGGTTAATCCGACCCTGAAAAAAGAGAACACACACAACGAAATATCCGGATGTGTCTGAGTTACTGCCTTATTATGTCATCTTGTCATTTCCTCTTGTATAAACACACATAAAGGTAGTTGATGGAAACACGCACATTCACATTTTATTTTGCCACGGTTTCAGAAATTCTCTTAAAAAACTTTCACAACAATTTATTGGAAACATAACTTAGTGTTTTGGACTAAATCCATCTTTCCCAAAAAGTTGCACTTTTCACTTAACCTGACATTTTCCCTTTGTTTTTGTTGAGGTGAGGCTGTCCTGTAATCAGCTGTATTTGTAAGAGAGGCTCCACTCTTAATGTGTCGTCCCATGTTAAAATGAGAGATGAAGAGAAGGAAGGAATAAACTCTCGTCAGCTCGCGACACTGCAGGTTCCTGAAATTGGTGTGTTGGTGGTAGACAGAGCAGCAGCTAAACTGTAATTTCAGCCCCTAAAACAGTGTTTAGGCCGGTGTCTGACGTTAGCCTGCAGACTCGCTGTTTGCATCTGCAGTCTTTTACACTCCATTAAGGGCAATTTTGCCTCTCATCTGAGTGATTGGCCCTGCTGTGGGCTTTGTTGTTTATGACGCTTAAATACTTAAATACACCACAGACACACCATGCATGTAAACTGACCCTCTGCCTGTCTCTGAGTGTGTGTGCGTGTGTCTGTGTGTGTGTGTGTATAATGTGTAGCAGTGACGCATCATCATGCCTGTGGTCCTATCATTAAGGTACTGTAAATAAGGCTTAGGAGGGTAAATGATGCCACCAAGCAAAAACACTCACAGACAGAAACACACGCACACACACACACACACACACACACACACACAGAGCTATTATTCAATCAGGCTTGCTTCAGGCACAATTCCTATTACACGATTAAAAAAATACATGAAATGTTAACCGCACTTCCAGACAAGAACTTCGGCATTTGACAATTCAGCAAAGCCCTGGATTATATTCAATGCACACATTTGTAAGATTTTTATTTGTTACAAAATCTGCACATGGTAACTACCGTATGGTCAAGGCAAGGGAAAGCTTGTGGTTATGGTACATAAAATGGAGCCTTGAATTGTTAAGGCATGCAGGGAAGTCGTTCGATTAGCACTTGTTCCATACACCCTCCAATCGTGTGTCCACGATCTCTCTCAATAAGCAGTCCATAAAAACATTTGGCACTCGTTCACTCTGCTTACAATCACCCTGAGCTCTGCTTCTCTGGTAATTTTACTCCGTCCACCTCCCCAGTTTACTTCTGTTTTAGTATTTAGTTATGTGAATTATGAATGTTTCTTTTAACGGTGTTCTCGTTCATTAAATGTTGTGTACTTAGGGCTCTGCCTGGGGGGTTTGGGAGCTCATGGATGGTCTGTGTCAAGTTGGTGCAGATAAGTTCCAGAGCATGACATAAGCAGTCACAGCACCAAACTAAACTGTGTACTGTTGCAATCAATGGTTAAAACCTTGACATTAGTGTCTTGACTGAGCTAAGGTATGGTTAAGGTTATGCAACTAAAACACTTTGTTAAGGGTTAGGGAAAGATTGTGGTTTTATTTAAGAAAAAAGGGTGAACATTCCATTGCAGGTTTGTTTTGAGATCCAACTCTGTTGTCCTGTATGAAAGTTAAACAATACACATCCACCCACCGCCCCAACCTCCAAACCTTTACTTTCCACCTTGCTACGTAAAGGACACACTACTTCCTGGATTGGCTGTTGGGCTTTGACATAAATCATGAGGTGCAGAATTGTCCAACATGGACATAATTCAAAGGGACACTGGGCTGCCCATTTCTGTAATCCAAACATCCAAACAGCATCATAAATTGAAAATAAAATAAATAATAAATAATAAAACATATTTTTCAACACACAGTGTGATTCGTGAAGTTCCTTTTATTGTGTGCATGGTATAATATCTACATTATCTATTACATCTCTGTGATTTAAAATTAAATTGAAATTAATCGAGTGTGAGATAAAGTCATTTCCCATGTTGATGATTTTTATTTGTAGCACTTTCCTTCTGTTTCTTATCATGGAGAGAGCATCGTGTGTCTTTCTGGCTCTTCATTTCTGTCATGGCTGTCTGACTGTGGTCTGAAACACCATGCTCATTACATAACGTCGTTGTGTGTGTTTTTCAGCAGTTTGCAGCATGCTCGATGCCAAAACTGTATCCATGGATACTTAATTGACCAAGGATGTCATAATCCGCCAGTTGCCATCAAAACATTAGGGGGAAATCTTGATATATGACTGTTTACAATTTTTTCCTCTCTATTAAAGCAGCCTCTCTGCCCCCCTCTCCCATTCTGTCTTTCACTGTTTTCCTAACTATGTTTCTCTTTCCTGTTTGTTTTTCCCCCATCTTTAAGTCTTTCTCTGCCTATCTCCCATTATCATCTAACTCCTTCTAAGACTCATATTCTTTTCTTTACTCTTTATCCTTCTTTTTCACTCTTCTGCTTTATTTCAACTATAGTTGCTGATAACAAAAAGTAAAGAAGACTCATCTCTCTCTCACTCAATTTCACTCACTCTCCCTGCTGTCATTAACCATCTGCATGTGTTTTGCAGTATTACACTGTAATGAAAAACAGGAATGGCATGTGTTGCAATTGGACTGACAATCCTACGCAGAGGCTGAGACATTGGGAAACCAACCAGTAGATAGTTTTAAGTGGTTTGGATTCTTCAGGTCTGGTGGTTTGAGTGGGTGACAGGATTTACTGGATCACTACGGTTATTTCCTATGTTGGCCTGGATTGTGTTGTTTGACGCAGCAAGTCTGCAGACAGACATGGGGGTGCAGATACACTGTGTGTGTGTGTGTGTGTGTGTGTGTTCGTGTTTTATGGGGGAGTTTTGTCTAACACTATGAGAATTAAATGTACTCATAAAACAGTATAATCCGCTTTGGGAGGTGACATTTTGACTGTTTCTGACTTGTGTGAAAGTAATACTTTTAAGTAATGCAATACATTTTTTCCAAGACTGACCCATTTGCCTATAACTGGTGAATGGTCAAATACTACATTCATCCCCAGTATTAAATGTATAGTACATAGGATCTTAACATTATACACTTGACTAAAATGGTAATATGTTTTGCTTATTACATGTATTTTAAAACGACAGGTTTACTTTAAGTGAACACCTTTAATTGCCATGGAAACAGGGACAATTTTGCATTGTATTTCAAAACATGACTATAATTTGACTTCATGCTTCATCTGAATTATACCTGGTTCCTACAAAAAAACTTCTAGACTTTGCCACATGTCATGCAACATTACCATTTAGCATCAGTTCTCATTTAATCACTTTTGAGATGAGTTGGAAATCTCATTTCTCCTGGTGTATGCTAATATACTATATATTGCATATTAGCACAGAATATGAGCAAATGGCTAGGATATATGGAAGATTAAGATCTTGAGACAACATCTGAGTTGACTAATGAGAAAACTCCACCTATATTGGAATCCAGGATTCAGCAGTGGTATGGATGCATTTGTATTTGTTTTTGTTTTCACAATAACAATTCAGAATGTTTTTATTTTTCATTTACATCTGGTGTGCCTCAAGGTTCCATTCTGGATCTCGGTCTTTTCTGCATATATATGTTTCGATTTGATACAAATATACAAAAATACATTGTTAATTTTCACTGCTGCTGACAATACTCAGTTACATTTGGCAGATCAACTTAGTGATACCTCAGGCTTTGAAATCCTCTGATATTAATGGCTGGATGTCCTCTAACTTATTTTGCTGATCACTGATTAAACTGTCAAACTTATTGTATGAGCCCTGCGACGAGTTGGCCACTGTCCAGGGTGTACCCTGCCTAAGGCCCAAAGTCACTGGGATAGGCTCCAGTCACCCGCGACCCCTAACTGGAACAAGCTGTATAAAATGACTGACTGACTTATTGTATGACCAGCCAAACACAGAGTCTGTTCATAAATCTTACCTTAAACTGTGATGGTGGTACCATTTCTCAGAAGTGTCATGTCACGTAACTTCGACAGTGACAGTCGTAAGTAGTCTGAATTTTGCTGTACTTAAGATACTCACACCGGTCTCCATGTCCAGGGGCGTTCCCGACGTCCAGCCATGCCATGCCCGTTCCACTGCAATCTCCGTTCGCCATCCTCTGCTCCCCGCCTGGCTTCCCATCTACTCGTCTCGACCTCAAACTCCATGGCACGCTTTCGTGCCCGATCCCCGGAAACCCGCTCCCACTGCCTCACACTCTCTGTCTTTTGATAAAGTCTGTTTGTTGGACTCTGAGTCCATTACTCCAGTGGTTCCTAACACTTTCTAGTCTTCCGACTACTCAAAGCGCTTTTACACTACATATCACATATAGCGCATACACACACTGATGGCAGGAGCTAACTGCCCATCAGTCCAAAGTAAACTAATTGTGCACACACACTCACACACTGAAGGCACAGCTTTGGGAGCAATTTGGGGTACAGTATCTTGCTCAAGGATATACTAGACACATGGCTGGGGGAAGCCGGGATCGAACGTTAGGAAGGTTGATGTTTCGCTACCCAGCCTTACACACTGAACCCTGCCTGCAAGATAGGACTTCATCCAATTCAGCATGTTAGCGGGGAAATTAAAATGGGTTAGTTTACAGATGAGTATTTGGTGGTTGACAATGTCGCATGCCTTCTTTAAGTCTAAAAATTTGGCCCAGTGAAATGGTTATCTCAAAAACCAAATTGCATTGGATACTGTGTGTAAGGGCTACGCTTGAAATGAGTAGTCAGCTGTTCAGCAACACATTTCTCTTTGATTTTGGAGACGACGGGTAAGGTGCTAATAGGCCTGTAATTGCTCACATCGGTCGGGTCTCCTGATCTAGCAACTGGCACAACTATGGCTGACTTCTAATCCTTCAGGAACTTCCATTCTTTAATAGAATCAATAATTATCTTTGATATCAGTTCAGTAAATGGCCTTTTAGAAAGAGGGAATCCAGTCCAAAAATGTCTTTTGATTTAGAATCTTTAGATTCCAAGAAATCCATCAGGGAGAAGACAGGTTGAGCGATATCTATGGCTGATGGATCTAGCGCTCCAGGTTGATTCATGTGTACTGTTATCTTAATAGAGTTCACAAAGCTGTACAGCTGCTTTGTTGTATTATTATGCCATTTTGCTGTTAGCTTTTTAAAATGGTCCCAGATTTGTTTGTTATTTCCCTTAGTTTCACCTATCAGACTATCAAAGAAGTGTGCTTTAGCTACTCGGATACCCTTTGTTACCCTATTTACACAGAATTTCAACCAGATGTAGCCATCAAGCCAGATATTGAATTCATACAAAGGAGTCATAATAAATAAAGTGAAATGAAACAGGGAATAAGTATTGAACACATGAAGATAACAAGGTGCAAAATGGCATAGAAAGCCAGGAGATTACCTGAAATCTGTCAGTATTGAGAGAGAAACCCTGCCCCCTATCAGTAATAATTGATATCAGCTGCTTTAGTCCTAATTGATGGGCTATAAAGGCTTCGCATTACCCAGGAGGCACACAGGAAAGACTTCATGATGGGTAAAAGCAAAGAACTCTCTCAAGATCTTTGTAATATTATTATTGAAAATCATTTTGATGGGAATGGTTATAGGTGCATTTCCAGAATGCTGAATGTTCCTCTGAGCACTGTTGGGGTCATTATCCGGAAATGTTAAGAGCATCAGTTAACCATATACTGGCATCCACGCACGCTCACCACGCAAGAGTCCATTGCTGAACAAAAAGCATGTTAAGGCTCGGTTAAAGTTTGCGAAAGAGCATTTAGAGAAGCCTGTGGATTATTGGGAGACTATAGTATGGTCGGATGAAAGCAAAATTGAACTTTTTGGCAGTCATTCTACGCACCATGTTTGGAGAAGAAATGGCACGGCCCACCACCCCAAGAACACCATACCAACAGTTAAGTTTGGGGGTGGAAGCATCATGGTTTGGGGCTGCTTTTCAGCAAAGGGTACTGGCAGACTTCATATTATTGAAGGCGGGATAAATGGAGAAATGTACCAGGACAATCTGGATAAAAATCTGCTGCCATCTACCAGAAAGCTGAAAATGAAAAGAGGGTGGACATTTCAGCAAGACAATGATCCCAAACATAACGCCAAGGAAACAATGAAGTGTTTTTCAAGAAAGAAAATCAAGTTGCTTGATTGACCTAAATCACATGACACATGGCCTAAATCCCATACAAAATCTTAAGATCAAAGTTCATAAAAGAGGCCCAAGGAACCTTCAAGATTTAAAGACCATTTGTGTGAAAGAATGGGCCAGAATCACTCCTGAGCAATGCAGACAACTGGTCTCTCCATACAAGAGGCGTCTAGAAGCTGTAATCACCAACAAAGGCCTTTCTAGAAAGTATAAAATAAAGTGTGTTCAATACTTATTCACTTTGTCATTTCACTTTATTTAATATGACTCAACTTGTATACTTAAATGGCTTGATGGCTACATCTGGTGGAAATTTTGTGTCAATAGCCCACTTAGAAATCCCCTTACTGATAAAAATGGTGATTTGTCAAATAATTTTTTTTCCCGCTGTATATAAGCAACTGAACTGTTATCTTACGGATGATAATATTTATAATAAAGTCCAGTCATTCAGGATTCCGCACGTCTTGTAGCAGATTTCTTAATCTTCTTAAACCTTTCCACAGCAACTTTCACTATTTGTGGCACTTTCTTGTCAGAATCAGTGCATCTTGCTGTATTTTTATCTACAGATGAAAAGTAGCACCATGCGTTTCTTTTCCGCCATTCTCTCACAAGTTTGATGCGGAAGTGTGCGACTTCCTCGATTGTGTGCTTGGACAGCTAATTATGTCAGGGCTGTTTACTAGCACATTGTCTCCAAGGTGCTAAAAGGGAAAACATGAAATTAGGTGGTTAATAAAAATCGTACCAGGTTACGTATGTAACCATGGTTCCCTGATAGGGAATGAGACGCTGCGTCAGCTGACGCTATGGGGAACGCCTTCAGCGTGACTGCCTCTGAATCTCTGTATCAACTTAGACCAATCTTGATTGGGTTTAACGTCAACACGTGATGCACGCCGGCGGAACCGTAAGTATAAGGGGAGCCGGCTTCAGCCTTCTGATCGACTGAAGCAAGCCGCTCAAAGGCATGCCGGAAGTATGGCAGCGATACGCAGCATCTTGTTCCCTATCAGGGAACCATGGCTTACATACGTAACCTGGGACGTTCCCTTTCAAGGGAACTTCAACGCTGCGTCGGCTGATGCTATGGGGAACGCAGTACCAACTCCGCCATGCTGAAGGGATGCCTGTCTGAGTGTGAAGCCAACAGGGCACACTTCATGACAAGAGAGCCACACTTCCCGGATTATTTAAGCGGTCTAGGCTGTAAAATCTCACAAAGGTGTGAGGCGAGGACCATCCCGCAGCATCGCATATATCGGAGAGGGGGGTTCCCGACCACCAAGCTCTGGAGGATGCTATACTCTGTGTGGAGTGAGCTCTTATCGACAGAGGTGAAGGCAAACCGCGCACCTCGTATGCCGAAACGATAGCCTCAACTATCCACCTGCTAATAGTGTGTTTGGTAGCCGGCAACCCTTACGAGGGGGCCCGAAGAATACCAGCAATTGATCCGAATTGCGCCACTGGGATGTCCTCTGGACATAAACTCCAGGGCTCTGACTGGACAAAGCAGTTGCAGCCTACCTTCCTGTTCCGCCGACTCTGAAGGAGGATGGAACCGGCTGGGCCACCTCAGTGGGTACTTTAGGTACATAACCCGGCCTGGGATGCAGGATGGCTCTAACTGCGCCTGGAACGATATATTGTCCATTCAGGTCTCATTTAAGTGTTTTTGTGTTCTAGAATCTCACTTCAGTAAGGCTGCATGCTGCTCTTCACCTCATGCATTCAATGTCTGCCGCTGGTAACTCTTGTGGTGTGTCGATCTCTCTGATCCATGCTGGTCATTTGAAATGGCCTGACCGGTATGTAGCGCGGTGGCTTCAGCTTCCTCCTCCAGCCATGGTAAGGGGCTCATGTTTGTTTTTTTTGTATTGCAGGGCAAAGGATAATTGAGCAGCAGTACTACACCAGCTAACCTGCGAGAGACCACTGCTGTTTTGTCTTTGGCTGTGATTACTTCATTTGTGTTTTTGTTTTGGCCTCCCCACATTGCTTTATTTTTGCGTACTTCGCTGTGGGCCTTCTAAACTGGGTCAAGACACATTTTAATTGTGTGTTTGTGTGTATGAGAGACAGGTTTTACTTATTATTTGTTTGGATTCTGTTGTTTGTTTTGTTTGTCAATTAGTTTTTTGTAATTTAGTGATTGTTGTATTAGTTTTAGGTTTAGTTTCTTTTGTTTTAACCCTTTTGCTCTTCATCTCCCCCCCCCCCCATTCAGGTGCTGAGTCTGCGTTGGTGGATTGGTGTCCCGGGTGGTGGTGTCCCTCCTCTTTAATACTTTTGCGTGTTGTTTGAGTTTGCTTCACTTTTAGTTCTTTCACGTTTGGTGTTCCTTGGGTTCCCCCCCCCCCCTTCTTTGGACAGTCCATCATTGCAAGTCTCAGCCCTGACTGGTTTCCCTGTTTATCATACCAGAGTGAGTGAGGTTTTATATTGTCTTTTAAAACAGTACACTGGAATTAATAAAACTTATTATTTTGTACTTTAACTTGCATCTCTGCCTCATTTGCGACGAACCTGAGTGCCTCCCCTTGTCTTATCTTTGTTGGGTTGAGAATATTTAAGATATTTCCCTGGGTGAAATTCCCGGGGTGGCGTTGTTTTGCAACATAAGAATATTTAACTGCCCCCACCTGTACATCACGCCCTCGTGTCGCTACACAAGTGAGCAGCCATCCACCAAACTGTGGAATGCTGCGAACGCAGCCACATACACGGGCTGCGGGGGAGAGTCCAGCTGAAAACCGGCTATGGAGGAACTCCAGCACTGAAGCCATCAGGCAGTGAACTGGGTCAAGATGGCGCAATTTTTCACTTGTCCGCATGCAGTTCCTCATGGCAGGGGCTCTAGAGTGTAAGATGGTCTCAACTACCTCGGTAGAGAGACCGGCAGCTCGGAGGTGGTCCCCCTCAGGGGCCAGACCCACAGCTTCAATTTCCCTGGCTGGGGATGGAATATTTCACCTTGGCCCTGCGACAGCAGGTCCCTCCTGACGGGAATCTCCCACGAGGGGCCATCCAGGAGGGCTACCAGGCCCGAGAACCAGATTCTGGCAGGCCAGAACGGGGCCACGAGCAGAAGCTGGGCCCTTGTCCGAACTTTTTCTAGAACCCCTGGGAGCAGAGCAATCGGGGGAAAATGTAAATGTAAATGGACTGTACTTGTATAGCGCCTTTCTAGTCGTCCAACACTCGAGTCAGGGCCTCTTCTATGAGGCCTGCTGGGCGAGAATCACGGCCCTCAGGTCCGTCTTCTCCCTCTCAGGTCCTCTCCGAGCAGGCTGGAGCGAGCCCCTTGGCCGCTAGGGAGGGGCAGAGCGTCTTATCTCTCCTCAGAGAGGGCACTTACCTTGCTCACAGTCACCCCTCAGGGCTGACAGAGCCTGCTCTACGTGCAGACAGCAGACACAAGTGTGTGGCCTCTGAACACGTCCCCCGTTCTGGTCGGAAGAAGCTGCAATGCGGGCTTCCGGTCCCGAAAAAGGGTGGGAATTAGCAGAGCGAGCTCCGAGGAGACGCTCACGCTGCTCGCGGTCAACCTCGAGGGCTGACAGAGTGAGCTTTCAACCCAAAACAGCCAACCAAAACACGTGAGTTGCCGGTGGGGATAATCCGTGGGCAGGGAAGAAGCACTGCCAAAACCGCTGAACTTGCTGAAGATCAGAAGACTGACGACAACAGCGACGCCGGCTCCCCTTATACTTCTGGTTCCGCCGGCGTGCGTCACGTGTTGACGTTAAACTCAATCAAGATTGGTCTAAGTTGATACAGAGATTCAGAGGCAGTCACGCTGAAGGCGTTCCCCATAGCGTCAGCTGACGCAGCGTTGAAGTTCCCTTGAAAGGGAACTGAATTTGTAGTAGTTGATTATGTTTGTGTGTACCTGTATTCGCTCCCCATGGTGTGCTTGAAGATCGTTGGAGATTCTGCTTGAAGTTTGGGGCTAAACAATGGGCCCAGGCATTGATGAATGTCACCCACTAAAAGCAGGCTACTGTAAATGCAATGATAACAAGTTCCCCTCTATGGCAATCAGCAGTGATGAGATGCTGTTTATTGGTTTGCCTGTTTTCCATACCAGGCCAGATGAAAGTGTTGAGCAGAACACTTTTTCCATGTCCAAAGTGTTTTTGTACAGCTTGATTACTTAGTTGCAAGTTCAAATCACATAAATTATCATAAAAATGACAGTCACGCTTAAAAAGTAATTTTAATAATAATGTTAAGCTTCTGTGTCTGGCAATAAAAGATGGAAAAACTGAACAAATTGACTCCCAAATGACAAATGTTCTTCACCTAGTTTTATGTTACTCTGACAGAGTAGTTAAGAGGCATACTGCAATGTCTCTGGTTCAATTCTGGCTGGGAATCTTTGTTGCATGTCATACTCTTCTCTCTTTCCATGTTTAATGTCTGTATCTACACTGTCACTATTTTTTTTTTAATTAAATAATAGACTCAGCAGAGGACCTGCTGCTTTGCTTTATCTCGTGTTGTTCTGTCATGTATTTTTCTTAGATTCAAACAATATAGGCATTTGTAAGTAATGCACATCAAGCACTAGTGTACCGTATGTAAGCATTTGAACTGACTTTGAAGTAGATTTACACATCCATAACACAAGTCCAAAATCCAAAGTCTTGACAAAATAAACAAATGAATGTGACACTTCACACCAGAAATGTGTTTTACAAAATAAAAGTGACCCCAAACCTGACTGTGTGTGTGTCTGCTCGGAAACAACATACACCCTCTCAAAGCATATTTACAGTAGCTAATTATAAGGAAGAAAAAAGAAACTGGATTGATTTCTCTTTGATCTGACATAGGCTCCGATGTACAACAGAATAATTGCCTGTACTTGTACTGTATGTGAACATGATCCCACAGTGTGTTAGATAACTTAACTTCTCAGAGGAGATCATCGTCAAGAGCCAGCTCAAGTCCTTGCCGCCTTTCTCTTAACGCAGACTTGCTGTCAGTCTGCATCCACATCATCTGCTCCAGAAAAAGCATCCCCCATGTTGCTCAAACTGTAGGAGCCATGTTCACACTTGCTTTTTCAGTTTCCTTGGACATTAAGGATTTACCGCCTCTACCCTTTGCTTTGACTCACTCTGTCACACCTGCATTTCTGATTTGTCTAATTTCTCAGACCTCATTTCTCAGGTATTTACTTAAAGTGAACCAAAACCAATCAATTCAGTCAGCTTACAATCAACTTTTACTCCAAAATCGAATCACTGCTGAATCCTTTCGAGACCCTTGCAAACTTTTTACAGTTCCAGAAATCCCAGCATAACCATGACAGGTCCTCTATTCATCTCTGAGTCCATAAAATCGGCTACCCGATTCTGGTTCCACCAGCACTTTCGCCATGTACTCTCTTTATCCGACATTTCTCCCATCCAGTACTCTGGTCACTCCTTTAGAATAGTAGCTACTATCTTGGATCCGTGAGCACTAAAGACAAATTATGGGCAAACAAATAAAATATGTTGTCAGTGAAACTTTGGCAGATCTGCTCCAATTGAATATTTTGCAACTTTGTAGATCTGTTTAGAATAAGAAATCTTTCCTCAGTGTTGCTAAAAAATGTACGTTTCTTTCAAAATGTGTAGCGTTTGCAAATGAGAAGAATGTTAACTTAATATTTGGGAGGCAGGGCTTTATCTACATGTTTTGATTTCTCTAAATTCCTGTGTTTAAGTAAATTACCACAAACAGGGTTTTTGACCTGGGGCTCTCAAGCAGGTTAGTCAGCCCATACAGAGACAGCCCTCTACATTCTATTCTATTCTAAAATTGAAATATCTTTTTACTTATACTTTAGACATAAACTTAATTATGTCTGTTTTGTTTATGTAGCCTAACAGCTTACCTTAGCCTACATCCACAGAACATGAAAGGTTACATTCTACAGGCCAAGTTTCGGGTATTTAATATTGATGTAGCACTTCGTTATTGGTCCTTTATTTCGACTGGATGTTGCTTTAAAAAGATTCTGTAGAATTGAAAGACTTTAGAGGATTGCAGAGGAACTGATTCATTTAACATCTCTGATTGCGGTTTCCTCTGGGAGTTGTGCTCCCAACCCTGAAAGCTACGTGACAAAGCTCTGCTAGTGTTTTCTAAAGGCAACAGCAACAGATAAGACTGTCAACAAGAGGTGGTGAGCTCATAAAAGCAAATGGAGTTAAAGTTCAACAGAAAATTATTCTTACTCTTTTATTTTTATTTGAGTGCTAAACTTATTTATCTAGAATGAGATAAAATCTTTGGTTATGAAATTTCCTGATTAGATGGATCAAGAAGAGGAAATGTTTAATTATAACACTAATAGTCACCAGCAATATTTTAACTAGTACGCCTGACTGCTAAATCTATAATTTGTGCAACTTTACCTGGAAATAGTACAGAACTCCTCTAACTTTTCTTCCTCCCTAATACTGAGGTTTTTTAAAATATTTACTGAACCTCAAATGACATCTTATGTTTTAAAGAACATTACTGAACAAAGACATAAAACACACACTACAAAGATACACACAGGCACATTGGACGTTTACATAGTACTAGGGAAGTACTGTTTCCCCCCAAAATTACCAAAACAGGAAAACACTGTCACCAACATGCGTCTTGTTTTCTGCACTTTATGTTGGGTATTATTTCGACAAATGACATGTTAGTTTTTTCTTTTTGACCATCATGTCTATCAGGCTCATACGTACAAACAGCAACAACCACAGACGTCTCTAAAATCATCCAGCATTAAAAGTATAAAATCAGTCAGTGGGATTAGACTTTAAATTATTTTGTACTGTATACTTGTAATGAATTACTAGAAGTAAGTCTGTCCGTGTTCAGTATACACTGTGGAGTATCAGAGTTAGTCAATCCTGGGATCAGCTCTGATGTACAGTAGTTTTAAGTTTTAGAAGCCATGTAGTATTATGAGGGTGTCACGACCCTCACTCCGCAACACCTGCCTGTGATGCCTGTCTGTTGTGGGTGTGTTTTTGTTTTTTTCAGCCATTTTAGTATGAGTGTTGTGTGCTTGGTGTTTTTGGTTTGGTCTGTCTGATCCTTCCCCTTCTACCTTGACCTCTGTTTCTCTCTCTCTGCACATCTGCCCATCAACTGGAATCAGCAAATCTTCCTTTTCTGTTAGGGCCCACTTTCTGAAATAACCTCCCTGACCAGATCAGGCTGGCGAGCTCTGTATCTTCTTTAAAATCCGTTTTTAAAACATATCTTTATAATGGTGCTTTCACATGGTTAATGGTCTAACTTCAATTTGTCTGTTAAGTCACTTCTTAAAAGCTACAGGCATTTTCTTAACTCTTATTTTACAGTTTTTAAATTGTTTTAGCATTTTCTACCAGCTTTATTTTACATTTGTTTTATAAAACACTTTGAAACGAGTGAGGGAAGGACGGAGCGGGAGATCGACAGGCGGATCGGTGCATCCTCCGCAGTGATGCGGTCGATGTACCGGTCTGTCGTGGTGAAGAAGGAGCTGAGCTGCAAGGCAAAGCTCTCTATTTACCAGTCGATCTACGTTCCTACTCTCACCTATGGTCGTGAGCTTTGGGTCATGACCGAAAGGACAAGATCCCGGATACAGGCGGCCGAAATGAGTTTCCTCCGCAGGGCGGCTGGGCGCTCCCTTAGAGACAGGGTGAGGAGCTCGGTCACTCGGGAGGAGCTCAGAGTAGAGCCGCTGCTCCTCCACATCGAGAGGAGTCAGCTGAGGTGGCTCGGGCATCTGTCCCAGATGCCTCCTGGACGCCTCCCTGGGGAGGTGTTCCGGGCATGTCCAACCGGGAGGAGGCCCCGGGGAAGACCTAGGACACGCTGGAGGGACTATGTCTCTCGGCTGGCCTGGGAACACCTCGGTATTCCCCCGGAAGAGCTGGAGGAAGTGTCTGGGGAGAGGGAAGTCTGGGCGTCTCTGCTTAGACTGCTGCCCCCGCGACCCGGCCCCGGGTAAGCGGTAGAAAATGGATGGATGGATGGATGGATGGATGGACTTTGTAACTTTGTTTCAAAAGTGCTATGTAAATAAAGATTATTATTATAATTATTATTATTATATTATCAAGTCATTCCACTACAAGAACCTGTACTGACAGCCAAACCCGGCCAGATTGCGCCATTTACGGATTACCTGCCCGCCAAGACAGCCAGCCAGCTCACATTCACGGGATTCCTTCTGCCAAGCCTCCTCCCGGGTTCATCCCCCTCACCACAGCCCAAATACCAGCCAACCACCATCTCACCATCTCTGCCTGTCTCAACAATAAGAGACTTGTTTTTCACCTTACCGGCTTGTCCGGTGTCTGCATTTGGGAGGCAGCTTTAGCAAACAAAAATGAGTGCGCAGTTTTCTTCTTGTTCCTTGTGTGGAGCAGCCTACTTTTTCAATAAAATGCTGAGCACAGTGGCAAACTGTTGTTTTAAGGTAGAATGTGCAGCACGAGAGTACAAGATATATCCATAGCCAAGCATAGACCTAATGGTTACACAATGGGATTTCCTGCCATCAAGAGAAAAATATGCTCTAGTACAATATTTGAAACCCGTTTTTATGTTCAGATTTTGTGCCAGTTGTTGCACAAAATATTCCCTCATGAACAACTTCAATTGTAATACCACTATGTGTATGGATGCCAGGAAGATGTAAAAAGGTAAAATAACTATGGGTTCTTATTGATAAAACATTTTTTTTCAAGTATTTGTTGGTGTAATCATATCTATGTAGATTGTAAATATTAAATGACAGTACAGAACCCAATTGGTTATTACAAGAGAGGTTGATATGAGACCACCAGTACACCTTGCCTGTGTTCTATCAGACAAATATGCTTTAAACCAGTTCTAAGCATAACCATCCAAACTAAGACGTAATTTGGGTCGGACTGTATTTTACGGTGTACTAATAAGACGTAATAAGTCAAACTTTGTATCAAATTAGACCTAAAACTGGAAATAATATGTTCTTCATTAGACGGACAACGAACACAGTTATACCCTGATTAGTCACCTAAATTATGATGTAACTAGAAATAAATTGCATATAATGCTGTATTAGACCCAAAATATAGCCTACTTAGACACGATAATACCAAATTGTACTCTAATTAGTTGTAGTTGAAGTGTAGTGAAAGATTATAAATTGTTTCACAAGTCAAAGCAGTAGATGGAAGTAATTGTATTGGTGGTAGTGTCAGCAGTAACAGTAGTGGTGGTAAGAGTAGAAGTAGTAGTAATAATATTGCTGGTAGATGAAGCAGACAGTAGTTATCATAGTAGTGTAAAAAAGTGGTGATAGTAATAACAAGTTTGTAGTGAAACTCCAAAAAAAAGTGAAAGGTTAACGGGATGCGCTTCACCTCTGTAAATTATCTGGAGTTATGCAGTCTGACTGCTTATGCTGAAGAAGCCAAACAAACAGCAAGCTTTAATGATCACAATCATTCCACCATTGTATTTTATACAGCCAAAGAGAAAAAGACTTAAACTTAAAAAAAGGCTATAAAATGTATCAAATTCTCTGAATAAAAAGTACAGTGTTCCAGAGTGGTCTCCATACCTTACACTGTGTAAAAGTTAAAAGGCAAAATTTTAACACAATAAAAAACAAAATAACTACAAAAGGTTCATTTCATGAACAAAAAGCAGGTGATTGCTGAGTAGATTGGTGTGTTTGTTGATTGCAAGTGGATACTGTGGAGTTAATACTTAGGATTTTTAGGATATTCCAGGTTGTTACTATGCTGTTGCTAGGAGGTTTGTATGATTAGGGGAAACCACCCAAAAGGAGGAGCTTTTGGACTATAAATAATAGTGCAAGGGGTTTCATCTTTGGCACAGCGCCATAGTTTATCTAGGTTTATCTCTTGTGAAAGAATAAACTCTGTTACATTGAACTCTGATCTTCTCCAGTGCCTTATGAGTGTCTCCAGTTTAATTTGTTAAATGTTGGAACGGAAGCCAGACTCATCTCTTCATCCAAAACCTGGTTCTCTGTTCAGTCAAAATCTACAATAACTTATCACAATTGAAAATAAAGGACATGTACCAAGCAGGCTCGAGTAAGACATGCAAAAAAAGGGCAGAAACTTCTTTGGGGAAACTTTTCTCTTTCCCCTTCTACCTTTGCCTCCTGCTCAAAAAGAGTCATCTGAACGTGATGTAGTGTCTGTATCAGAGCTTGTGGAGTAGTCCTTCCAATTGCATTTGGAAGCTAAACAAAAAAATATTTACAAAATGGCATAAATTACATTAAAATTGCACTTTGGGTCTGGAGCACAGGACAGTAAAGGAGTGGTGGAGAGACTCATTTTATAAATGCGGTCAAACAGTTTAAACATTAAAGGCTAACTGTCAGGGATTGGCAACAGGGAAAAGGACCCAAATGCAGACAGAGGTGGCAGGATGATAAGTGGAGTGTTTATTCCCAAAAAGGCATGCGGGCAGGTTGTAGTCAGGTAACTGGCAGACAGGTATGCAAAATCCAAAACTAAACAGGCAAACAGAACCAACACAGAAATGACGACGAACCAACTAAGAACAAAGGAAAACCACAACTTAAATACCCAGAGGGAGGGGAGAAAACAAGACACAGGTGAACACAATAAAACAGGTGGAAACAATCAGAGCAATCACAGACAGGAAGCAAACCTAACAGACACATGAGGGAACACACAAATTGCAAATTAAAACAGACATATTCAAAATAAAACAGGAACTGACAGCACATAAACCCAAAACCCTGACACTAATGGTAATTGTTAAGGCTTTACGGTCAATGTACCTACAACAACATGAATTCACCATATGAACGTAAGTTACTTCATCCATATATAGCATACGAGTCATCAGGAATTTACTTGAATTCAAAGTCTGTTCTAGGGGTTTGCTAGGTGGGTGCAAGGGTGTTCCGGGTGCGTGACAGGATGCTGCACTGGGTGTAGTCACAGAGGGCATTAGGAGAGAGATATGCGGGTCCCAGCCTGCATGTGTGGCAACAGTTCCACTCCCTAGCTGCTCCCGAACATTCCATCATTCATTTCTATGGCCAACGAACCGGAACAGCGATCAGATTCTTTAAAAAAGTAGTAGCACAGTTCTCCTCAATAAGCCGCACACTTTGGTGTGTCAGCAGCAAATCTGTGGGAGGAGCAATAGTAATAGATAGTAATCGTAATAGTGTGCGTCTTTGGCAAGCAAACCAATTATACGGGGTAAGTTAGGATCAGTGTTGCGTGTGGTCATGGATATGTGCACATGTGGAGCAAAGACATACATCCCTAGTATGGAGCTAATCCCTGCCTGCTGACCGGGTTCCTCAAACAACTGAGTTTGACATATTCCAAATATGACTCATGCTGTTTTGACACCACATACATGAAATTAATAGTGAAATCAAAAGCAGTCTATACATTACCAAGATGAAAAGGCTGTAAATCATCCTTTCATTCATCATTCACTCTTGATGGTTTAATAACATAATAATATGTTTATTTTTATAGCGCCTTTCAAGAACTCAAGGTCGCTTCAAAATGGAGCACAAGAGTACTCTTCATTTCTTCATTTTTGGTGCATTTGCAAAGAAACATAGCTAGCCTGTTGCCTAAACTTTGTCAGCTTGTGCTGCATCTGCAATGCCTGCAGGAAATGAAAGCTTGCTTAGCTACGTTTTCATAGCCTAGCCTATTAGATGAGCCTGACCTCTGCATGCACTTCAACCTTTCCTCAGAATGGATGTTTCTAATGCGACATCATTTACTTGGCACAAGTAAGTAAATTATATCATTAAAAACACAAACGACTTGTGTTCATTCGCCTAAAATTTACTGCTTAATGCCACGCTAATTACAACCTACCAAATGCATGTAATCGTCTAATACTACTTAGCTAGATGTTTGGCTAACTGCCGCGTAACATTCTCAACATGATGAAACTATTCATTCACTGGTTTTATTAATCAGTGGGAAAATTCCCTCACCGTGGCATCCCTAATTGGTTTTTGCATGAACCTTGTTGCAAAACGATGATACAGTTTCAACTTGATGCAACTAAGTTTCACACAACTTTTCAGTTCGTTGCATGGGGTGATATGCAGGTCAACTCCAGTGAAACTTCAGTCGCATACAACCAAGTTGCGTAAAAGGGTTTCATGTGAAACATTGCCCAAAGCGTGACTCAAAATGGTGACTAAATAACAGAAACATGCTCTGCGAAGTTACAGTGAATAAATAACCTGGTAAGGTTGTAGCTGCTGGTGGCAGGCTCGTACTTGATGCTGTCCTCAATGTCTTTACCACCTCTAAACAAAAGTGCGTCCCTTTTGCTTTGAAGGTTTTTATTTAGAGCCTCCTGCCTTGAAAGAGCTGAAAGTCCAGTTGGGGCAAGCGCTAGCATCTGAGGGGCTTGCTGGGGTGGATTGATGTTAATCCACTCACACCTTCAACAACAACAAAGACTCAGATTACCAAAAGAGAAACCAAAAACACCTAATTGTTACTTTATTTTTGTACTGTCTATAGTCAGTATTGATGACTGAATTTGATTTAACTTCATCTGGATATTTCTGATTCTCTGTCTGGAGGTTATATGAGCTACAAAATCACAATTCAAGCTAGGGGTGGGCGATATATCAATATATGTGATACAATTAAAATATTAATTAATGCACGATATAGCAGATGACCATATCATCATAGTCAAGTTTTCAGTGTTTCCGCTGGTCGGAGGGGTAGTCACGTTACTTTAGTCAGTGTGTAGATAAGCTCAGGTTGCAGTAGCGTATAATAGCTACTAAAAGGCTGTGTGTTGTTTGCTAGCACAGAAAAGAAAAAAAAAGTCCCTGTTTCTGTAATGTTACTACGGCAACTTCTGCTATTCGAGCAGTTGGTCCAGACCAGCTAACTAGCTAGTTAGCAGCTAACTCTAGGGATGCAGCAATTGTGAATTTCTGGGCCGATAACAATAGAGATGTTTGACATAATAATTTGGCCTCTAGCCGATGCCGATTTTTTTTTTGTTATTAATTAGTTTTTGGTATTTATTCCCCCTCTTGTGCCAGGGAAAACAAAGAAAACTTCATTACTTTTCTTCATTATACTATCTTTAAATGAGCATACATTTAATCATATAAATCTATGAAACAACCTTTAATATAATATTCTTTCACATGAAAATGATTGATGATGAAGAGAAAACGCAATCAACCATCTTAATCTGATCGCTCTGATTACTCTACCAACTCTGCAGCTCCAAAACATATTGGGAGACCTCCGGTTTTAGGTTATTTTAATTGACTGATTCGAAGCTGCTAACTAGCTAGCTGCTCACAGTCTGGAGCAATTCTGCTGTGAAGAGTACAAGAAGATGCCATAGCACCGTTACATGAACAGGGACTTTTTATTTATTTTCTGTGAAACAATCTGCTTAACAGTATGGGCAAAACCAGTGCTACAGTGATTAAAAAAATGTATCCTTGACAAAAATGCGCACTTGTCAACAGTCCTTCAGAATTTATATGCAGCTCTAATAACCGCAAACAAAGCAGCCCTTGCCCTTGAATGAAGCCCCTATAGTGGTAAATGTCTGTCTTGTAGCTGCTCCATACTCCACGCTTATGTGTTGTGTGTCCAGGATGCACCAAGTACCTGTTGTGATAAACTTAGTAGTGACTGTAACCATAATCGGACAAATGTCTGTATGATCCCCATGAGTCACTGAGGATGGTTGTTCCATGGCGCACATACCTTTGGATTGGAACCAAAGTTGGTGCTGATCGTCGGCTTTAAACTTTGAGCACTGGCCTTCTTCTTGTCCCTTTAATTTCGAGCATGCCAAAACCCCCTGTTCTTCTCCTCCAGGTCAATCGGAACCGTCCACGGGCATACTGACAATCAGACAAATCACAAAGTCAATGCTAGTAAAACATGATACATAAGGATGTTTAAGAATACTTAGATTTCGTCTAGATAATTATGATTGTGCAATGATAAAACATCACGTAAGCGAGAGTGCTCTTTAAGGCTTTTTATTTGGAAAGGACTATACATTAAGATTATACATCAAGGTAAGATAGAATAGCTGTCTTTCATCTGTGGTCCCAGGGAGACTGGATCAAGCCAGTTTGAAACAGAGCATGATTGTAGGACCATTTTATAATGAAAGCCAGGTTTGACATATAGACAGGACACTGGCATGTAGCCAAACTTGGAACAAATAATTGCACATATTGATGGGAATGTAGTCCAATGAAGCTCAATTTCACTGTGTAAAGTACCTTTCTCCTCTGGCAGGACTTGCTTTTATCAATCACAACGTAGAGGCTCTGGGTCCACCGATGGTCATTCTGCCACTACGTCTGCAGAACTTTATGGCTTTGGCACACACCTTCTTCAGTGCCTTGGTCATCTTTGTTAGGGTAGCACTGCTACCACATAAGTTATCCTCTATCAGGTCAATGTGGCGCAACCTCAATCCCTGTGAAAATCTGAAAACCAACAGTAAACATTTCCACTTACTCAACCACACCTATAATTAATTTAAATATTTTTATGTAAGTATTTTGACATTGCACAGTATTACAAATGGAACATATTGGAAATGTGAAAAACATGGCACCTGTTTTTGATTCTGTATTTGAATTTAACACATTTAAATTTAACACACCAATTTCTAATTGGTTAGAAAGGCATTGTTTTTACCACTCAACAAATCTATGCATTGTGTGTTATTGGAGGTGACATTTTGCATATATTTGCATATATTTTCGAGTCAAGTCCTGTGCATTCCTGCAAAATAATACATATTAACAAGCATACATATTCCCTAAAATAAGAACCGGTAAAGGAAATACGGTATATACATTTTGTGTGGCTTAGGTGGACACTTTAACACTAAGTTAACTTATCTGCTAGTAAAATAGGCAGAACGTACCACCTTATATTCAATTAAATATTATTTATATAGACCAATATAATTTTGCCTCAAAGAGATTTACAAGCTGTAACATATGACACCCTCTGTCCATAGACCCTTGATTTGAATAAGGAAAAACTACCCCAAAAAAAACCTTTAACGGGAAAAGAAGAGATAGAAACCTCAGGAAGAGCAACAGAAGAG
The DNA here is from genome assembly GCA_011952105.1 of Coreoperca whiteheadi. Classification (NCBI taxonomy): domain Eukaryota; kingdom Metazoa; phylum Chordata; class Actinopteri; order Centrarchiformes; family Sinipercidae; genus Coreoperca; species Coreoperca whiteheadi. Next base: position 30,146,167 of record CM022489.1, read on the forward strand.
GATTCCCACATCCTTCGGTGTTGATTTTGGTCATTTTCAACTTCCTCCTGCAGGAGGGTCACCGAAGCTTCCTCCCAAGTAATTTATTGTTTTGGAGCCATTTTACTATACTTTGTTTTTTTCCTTTTCTCAACAATGTCTTACCTAACAACATTCTGGCACAGGTAATCATAGCTAAATGGTAGCGCTGTGTAAATACTGCAGAACGACAAAGACAAACCAATGACAACTCCGGTTTAGAAGACAAATTAGGGTTGCCATTTACTTGAATGGGTGGCCTATTGGACTTAACAGCGGAGACAATTTGAACTAGAAATTAGAGAATCATTAAGTTCATTTTTTGTTTTGTAGTCATACTTGCAGTAAGCTAACTGAAGACAATATTATCTTTGAACTATGATTAAACAAGAATGTTTTTCATGCATGCATTTCTAAAACTTATACTTTTCAGTCATGAGGGAGAATCAAAATTCATTAACCAAGC
>CM022489.1:30177543-30211581 GCA_011952105.1 Coreoperca whiteheadi
AAAATTGAATTGAATTGAATTGAATTTATATAGCCCGATATCAAAATATGCTTTACAATCTGAACAACATGATGGAATTGTAGTGTGTGTGTGTGTGTGATATTATGATGAAAAGTGGCGAATGTAAAATGTAAGGGAAGAGGATATATCCAGAAGGACAACTGAGCAGCTCCAGGCTCACTAAGCAGTGCCCGGCCTCCCCCCGCACAAAGACACAGCAGCACTGGTGGCCCGCAATCACAGATCCAGACTCCGCGTCTCCGGAGGCAGAAATACCTGCTGAAAGTGACAGTAAGAGAGAAGATATCAAGTTATTAACATGCATTTATGAAATAAGAATGCATATATATGGAAAGGGAGAGGAGGACAGAGGTGGAGAGAGGTGGAGAGAGGTGTGTCATGGGACATCTCCCAGTAGTCCTATAGCAGCATAGCTAAGGGATGGTTCAGGACTCACCTGAGCCAGCCATAACTATAAGCATTATCAAAGAGGAAAGTCTTAAGCCTACTCTTAAATGTGGAGATAGTGTTTGCCTCCCAAACCCAAACTGGGATCTGACTCCACAGAAGAGGAGCTTCAACCACAAGTAACCCTGCCTTCTGAGGGCAGTCGGGTAATAAGGTACTATGAGTACTTTAAGATAAGACGGTGCCTGACCATTAAGAGCTTTAAAGATAAGGAGAAGGATTTTATATTCTGTTCTGGATTTTACAGGGAGCTAGTGCAGAGAATTTATAATTGGAGAAATATGATCTCTTTTCCTAGTTCTTGTCAGTACACATGCCGCATTATTCTTGATCAACTGGAGAGTCTTAAGGGAATTTTTCTGGCAGCCGGATAATAAGGAATGGCAGTAATCCAGCCTAGAAGTAATGAATGCATGGACAATTTTTCTGCATCATTTTGAAATAGGATGTTCCTGATTTTTGCAATGTTACATCGATGAAAAAGTCTTCTTTCATGTGTGGTCCAAGAACAATACGTACCAGGTTACATAGATAACCATGGTTCCCTGATAGAGAACGCCTTCAGCGTGACCCCTCTGAATCTCTGTATCAACTATTCCAATCTTGATTGGCTTTAACATCAACACGTGATGCGCGCTGGCGGAACCAGAGGTTACAAAGGGAGCTGGCTTCACTATCGTCAGCCTTCGACTGAAGCAAGCTACTCGCAGGCATGCCGAAAGTGTAGCAACGAGACGCAGCATATCGTGCCCTATCAGGGAACCATGGTTACCTACGTAACCTGGTACGTTCCCTTTCAAGGGAACTTCAACGCTGTGTCAGTTGACGCTATGGGGAACGCAGTACCAACTCCGCCATGCTGAAGGGATGCCTGTCCGGTTGTGAAGCTACCAAGGGCACACTTCAGGACAAGAGTGCCACCGAGCCTGGATTATCTAAGTGGTCTAAGCTATAGAACCTGACAAAGGTGTGAGGCGAGGACCACGCCACCAAGCTCTGGAGGATGCCATACTCTGTGTGGAGTGGATTCTTATCGACAAAGGTGAAGGTAATCCGTGCACCTCGTAGGCCGTAGCGATAGCCTCAACAATCCACCTGCTATTGGTGTGATTGGTTCCGAGCAGCCCTTACAAGGGGGCCCGAAGCATGCCAGCAACTGGTCCGAATTGCGCCACTGAAATGTCCTGTGGACATAAATCTCGAGGGCTCGTACTGGACAGAGCAGTCACAGCTTACCTTCCTTTTCCGCCGACACTGAAGAAGGATGGAACGCCTGCAGGACCACCGGCCGGGCCACCTCAGTGGGTACGTTGGGTACAGGATGCCTCTCACTGCACCTGGAATGACCTCCAGGTAAGCAGGAGCCACCGACAGGGCCTGCAAATCTCCCACTCTCTTGAGAGAAGTCATGGCCAGCAAAAATGTCAATTTTAAGGCCAGACACCTGTCTGATGCATCGTCCAGTGGCTCGAAGGGTGCTGAGGTCAGTCCATCAAGCACCACTATCAGATCCCACGGAGAGACTCGAGCCAGAGGCCTCATCCTCAAAGTACCACGAAGGAAACTGGTTACAAAGCGATGCTTCCCTAGCGAGCAGCCATCCACCAAACTGTGGAATGCTGCAATCGCAGCCACATACACCTTAAGTGTATAGGGGGACAGTCCAGCCGCAAACCAACTTTGGAGAAACTCCAGCACTGAAGCCACCTGGCAGTGAATTGGATCAAGGTTGTGCTCTCAGCTTCACGCAGTGAAACACTTCCACTTGCCCGCATACAGTTTCCTCATGGAGGGGGCTCTAGAGTGTAAGATGGTCTCAACTACCTCGGTAGAGAGACCGGCAGCTCGGAGGTGGTTCTGCTCAGGGGCCAAACCCACAGCTTTAACCTCCCCTGCTGGGGATTATATAATATTTCGCCTTGGCCCTGCGACAGCAGGTCCCTCCTGATGGGAATCTCCCACAGGGGGCCGTCCAGGAGGGCTACCAGGCCCGAAAACCAGATTCTGGCGAGTCCATACACTTCTTGAAGGTGCGAGGGGAGAGTGCTACACCGAAGGGAAGCACCCGATATTGGTAAGCTTTGCCCACGAAAGCGAACCGCAGGAACCTCCGGTGTCCTGGAATAGACATGGAAGTACAAGTCCCTTAGATCGATCGTGACAAACCAGTCCTCGGACTGAATTTGACCCACAATCATAGGGATCGTCAGCATCCTGAACCGAAGTCTCCTCAGAGAACGGTTCAGGTGACGATCTAAAATGGGGCGCAAACCACCATCTTTCTTCGGGACTATGAAGTACCGGCTGTAGAACCCGGTATGCATCTCCCGGGGGGGAAAACATTCTATGGTCACCTTGTCCAAGAGAGAGTGCACTTCTCGCTCCATCACCTGCGCTTGTACTCGTTTGACCCTGGTTTCCAAGATCCCTCAGAATCTTGGGGGTCTGGACTGGAACTGAAGACTGTAACCTTGATGGACGGTGTGCAAAACCCAGTGCGACACACCAGGCAGAGCTTCCCAAGCAAGCAGGAAGTCCCTCAGGGGGTCCAGCTGCTTGAGGCTGTTGCCTGTGGGACCCAGAGTAGCGGCATCGGTTACCCGAGATGCTGCAGCGGGAAATGGCATGTACTTGCCTGACCGCCCCCCGAACCTGCAGTGTGAGAGATGCAGTATCCCAAGGCGCTGCTACGGCTGGATTTAACTGGAAAGGAACGTCTACAGGCCTCTGTAGAGGACGCAACCCTCGCCTTACTGCTGCACGGCTTCGCCTCGCCCCGATGCGCCAGCAGCGGCAGGGTGAGGAGGCTGACTTCCTGAGGGCTCCATGGGGGAGCAACTGTGTGCTCAACCCCTGGCTGGGGCACCCTGCGAGGCCCAACGAACACATTCTTCAAAGCCTGTCGGACGAGAACCACTCCCCTCAAGGGTCGTAATTTATAAACATTGCGTACGCACAAAAAAGGCGTACACCGCTCTCTACGCAATAATTGGTATTTATAAAAAAGCAAACTTGACGGGAAAATTTGCGGTCCTTCACGCAAGCTCTGACCCAGGCGTAGGCACAAAAACGGGTGAAATGAGAAATGGCGGCACCGTCGGCAGATGGAAGAAACACATGAAAGTGTGGGAAACTGTAAACCGTTGTGTAAAAGAAATGGCAATACTGCCTCTCATAAATAAAATGAAGACTTCACAAAGCAAGTCTTACAATAAACAGCCTACACGAACACCCGTTTGATCGAACTGCAGTGTAAAACAAACAAACAAAATCAAACGAACAGAAAGGCAAATTAATACATATTTGCAAAAGGAAAAGTGAAATATGTTCTATAATAATATTGGCATGTTATGCAATTATTCCTCATAAATAATGTAAGAACAAAACAATGTACAAAACTGATATTCTCGTCAATGTGTCCGTCTGGCGGAGCAGATATAGATGCAATTAGATAAACAGATACATAGATAGATTTACATTTACATTTAGTCATTTAGCAGACGCTTTTATCCAAAGCAACTTACATATGAGGAAGACAAAGGAAGCAATGTGCCAACACAAGGTAACAAAAAGCATAAGTGCATCAAAAAACTAGTCTGATTAAAGCCTAGCAGAGGTAGAAAGGAAGAAGAAGTTAGTGATTGTCAGTTAGGTGTTGACAGAAGAGATGCGTTTTCAAGTGCTTTTTAAAGGTGGCTACAGAATCTGCTAAACTTGTAGAAGCAAGCAGATCATTCCACCAATGTGGAACGGATCCAGAGAAGGTGTGCGAGAGTAATTTTATTCCTTTTTGGCATGGTACCACCAGACGCTGTTCGTTTGCAGAGCGCAGGGACCTGGCAGGAGCATAGGTCTGTATCAGAACCAGTGGTGGTCTTGTAAGCCAAGAGCATCGCTTTGTACTTGATGCGTGCGACAACAGGGAGCCAGTGTAACCTAATGAAGACAGGGGTTACCTGCGCTCTCTTCGGTTCATTGAAGACCACTCTTGCCGCCGTGTTCTGGATCATCTTCAGAGGTTTGGTTGTGCAAGCAGGGAGTCCAGCCAGCAGTGCATTGCAATAGTCCAGTTTGGACAGGATAAGAGCCTGGACTAGGACTTGTGTAGACTGCACAGATAGGAAAGGTCTGATCTTCCTGATGTTGTAGAGGATGAATCTACAGGACCGGGTGGTGCTGGCGAAATGGCTTTTGAAGTTTAGTTGATCATCAATTACCACCCCCAAGATAGACAATTAGGGAGATATAGATAGATAGATAGATAGCCTAGATAGATAGATAATAATTGTCCACTGGGGAAAGTTGTTTTCATAGTAAAAATGTCTTCATCAGCTACGGAATCATGGTATTCACGCATAAGTTTTTAGTTTGTTTTAATTTTGATAAAATAACAAATGACGTATGTCTCAACCATTCAGAAAGCTGCAAGAAATTACATTTGCAGTGAACTATTTTCCATTTCCACGTAGATTATAACCGATATCTGTAGCTTGTCAGATGCGTAATGACGCAGAATGGCTGATCTTGCGCTCTTAGAAGATGTGGCAAATGGAAGGATTCGGAGTGAACACATCTTTAGACCTCTCATCAAGTCAGCTCCTGTGTCCCCTTTCCCCCTCCCGTGGCAGACAAACTCTGGCGATCTAGCTCTAGACGCTTTTTTGCCTCGACTTTGATGTCCGACCATTTCTTTTTTATTTCGCCCACGGTCCGAGGTTGTGAGGCTACAGCATTTATGGCGCCTGCAACCTTTTGCCACTCAAGTGCCTTTCTAGCATTAGTAATGCCCACACTGTTCCCTCCAAACAACATTGTTCTCCTCTTTTCCACCTCGCCAACGATAACTTCTACTTCACATTGAGAGAAGTTACGTTTTTTTGATTTCCTCTCTGTGTTTGCCATGATTTCACAATCGATGAATATTAACTTGTGGGCATTTCACTGACTATTTATGGGCAACTATGGGCATGACATGAAGCCGCAAAAGCTGTGCTACATTTAGAACTGATTGTGATTTATTAAGGGAAAACTGCGTAGCATGTGCGTGTGCACGGTTTTATAAATCCGAATATTTCTGTGCGTACGCACGTCCTATGTTTCATCCGTACTCCACTTCTGAAGCAAATCCTACGCAAAGCCTTATAAATAAGTCCCCAGGACCGTCTTATCCCTCTCAGGTCTTCGCTGAGCAGACTGGAGGCCTCACAACGGTCGAGGGAGGGGCACGCTCCAGCTCCAGCGCTTGTAGCTCCTACATGCATTCTGGGCCAAAATGTAGGAGCTACGAGATTTCGGAAACTGATGTGGTCCACCCTCAGCTCCGGCCCGAGACCTTTGGCAACGAGGGATAAACCGCTGGAAGGCCGCAGCCTGCTGCCGGGCCTCTCTGAAGTGCTCGACTACTGAGCCAACCGCTTCTCCAAAGAGACCCGCTAGCATCCAGAAGGAAGGACTTATCCTTATCCCTTATGCTCGACAGAGTCAGCCGTAAGTGGTAATCTGGTGATTGCTCTATCCGTATCCTTCGTGGCCCTGAGTGAGAGATCCGTTGCACGGCGAAGCTCCTTCACATCCTGGAATGCCAGGGCCCCCCTTGTCATCGAGGTCATCAAGCAGGTCCGCCTGGTATGCCTGCAAAACCCCCATCGTTTGCAGGCATGCTCCAGCCTGACCTGCTGCCATTTAAGCATTGTCCACTAAGGAGGAGGTAGTGCGGTATGGCTTACTAGGTAACCTCGGGGGTTTTAATACTCCGCCAGCGTCTCCTCAATACCTGGCATGGTGCCATAACTGTTCTCCTAATGCCCACTGATGGGTCGACACACACTGGCAACCAGTTGGGCTAGAAAGACTTGCAGAGTACCGCTTGGACCAAGATTTCGACACCTCATTGTGGAGATCTGGGAAGAATGGCAGGTCCCGACGTGGGCGTGGAGGTGGGGCTACAAGGAATCGCTTGTCGAGCTTACTTGAGGGCTGCTAGCGCATGCTCTCTCCCCAGGCAGCTAACACACATCTCGTGTGTATCGCCATTGGGGATATAGCGAGGGCAAGAAAACACACACTGCCGAAATCGCTTCTCACTCATCATTTTTTAGAGACCCAGAGCACTTGCTGAAGATCAGAAGACTGACGACAACAGTGAAGCCAGCTCCCTTTGTAACCTCCGGTTCCACCCACGCACATCACTTGTTGACGTTAAAGCCAATCAAGATTGGAATAGTTTATAAAGATTCAGAGGCGGTCACGCTGAAGGCGTTTCCCATAGCGTCAGCTGACGCATCGTTGAAGTTCCCTTGAAAGGAAAACTTAGTTTTGCCTTGAGTTTAATATCAGAAATTTGCAGGTCATCCAGGTTTTTATTTCCTTTAGGCACGCTTGAAGTTTAGCTAACTGATTAGTTTCATCTGGCTTGATCGATAGATATAATTGGGTATCATCCACATACCAATGAAACTTTATGGAGTGTTTCCTAATAAATAATGTAAACAGAATTGGTCCCAGCTCAAAATCTTGCGGAACTCCGTGATGATTCATCGCTAACATGTAAAAACTGAGATCCACTGATAGATAGGAATTAAACCAGCTTAGTGCACTTATCTTAGTCACTTCACCCAACTCCTCCGGCTGGCCTCCAACCTGACAACCAAAGGAGCTTCAGCTTTCAAGATATGCCGTGGTGTTGAGACAGTCTCAGTGTGACTTCATCCAGAGAGTGGGATGAGAACAGTTTGTTTGGTTTTAAAAACAGAAACAACATGGAGACATATCTGAAGGAAATGCAGGATGTCCAAAACTTAATAATTCATGCCATGGGTTAGTGAACATTCAACCTGAAAAAAGAAATTGAGCATTAATGAATGAATGAATACATTTGCTGAAGGCAGTATATGAGCATAAGCATAAGAGTGTATATAATTAAAGATTGTATATGCATAAATAAAAAACTCCAGAATGTAACAAAAGAGCACTGCAAATGAGGAAAAGAAAGGAAAGGGGTGAGCAATAAATGAAGGGTAACGAGTGTCAATGGAGCAGAAAAAAGAACAAATCACCTGCCAGGTCTGTCATGTTGCCTATGCTTACACTCTCACTCACTGTGTTAATATGAACTGACTTGTTGGCAATCATCACATCAACTGCTCTGATGCTTTCTGCTATGAGAGAGGGTCAGCTAGTACTTGAGAGTATTAGTCTCTCACCATTTCACTCAACGCTTGAACTGTGAACCAACCATCTATGGCACAAACTGCCCCAAACTCAAAAATGTATTCAGTCAATTTGAGTGCTTTAATAGCTATTCATTTCACCAGGTCTCAGCTTTAGTGTGGTATATTGTGTTCTTTCTTTCTGTCTTTCTGTAAAGGCTAAAGTGTATGATTAAGCAATAATAAAAGTCAGTGTGCCTGGGGCTTAATGATGGGCTTCAATGGAGATAGTATACCATTGCTACAACACACACACACTCACACTCGCACTCAAACGCGCATGCTCAATCACAAATGCCTTTTACATAGAGGTGCCTGTTCAAACCATTGACTGTATATATAGATGGACAATGCGTCTGTACTTCCTCCCACTGTACAAAAATGAAGTCAAAATGTCCCGGATACGGGGGCTGCTATCTGGTGCTGGTGACTGCGCTGGTCATTTGGAGTCAGAGTCTACGCAGAAGTGATCGGAGTTGGAGCATTCTATTACACCTGGCCGACTCAATTGCGATTCAGCTGTCAATTTTTATAGCATCAAATAACTAATTAGAACCAAAAATGAACATATATCTGTGTGATAAGAACTACCTGAAATGACAGAAACCATCTTTTTGAAAAATTTATTTGAGGTTTTAGTTTGGCTCATGTCCCATCTGCTAACCTGGTGGGGGTGGGGTTTATGACCTATACTGCAGCCAGCCACCAGGGGGCGATGGAGCTGTATTGGCTTTACTTTTGGGGAGCTGTCATGTCATCCATCTTTACAGTCCGTGGTTCTAACACAGGTATATACAGACCTGTAAAAAGCAGTAATGTAAAGATAAATATGGATGATCAATCTGCCGCACACATCCATGTAGCTACAATGAAACATCTTCTGGTCAGGAACTGTTTGTTCCTAGTTCCTGGTGTAACCCATCTATAGCTAGGATTCCATCCAAATGTAGCACACATTTGGAAAAAGAAAATGCCAATATTAGGAGTTGGTTTTTCGAGATAAACAGCTGGTGCAGCAAGTTTTGTAGGCCTTTGTAGAGTGTAAGGTAATGGTAAATAGAAAGAAAACGCTTATAATTATAAAACTATTTAAAGGATAATTCCAGTTTGACAAACTTTCTAATGTTGTAGTTTGAATATTGGTAATACAAACATTGCTGAGAAACTGGAAACATGGATTGCTAGGAAGCAGTCCGACAAGCATGACACAAGCGGTTAGACGATCAGATGGGCTGGAAACAAACCCACAGGAAGAGAAAACAGGTGAACAGTAAACTTATGACCCAAACTGTCTGTTGTAAACATCCATCACAAGGTACAGACCCACTTCCTGCTTCAACTTTGACCAACTGCACTCACTCTAGTTGAGTACACACACTTTTCCTGTATAATAAGCAGGGATGGAAAGAGTACTTGTAAAATTAATGGTGTAAAAATGTACTCTGAGTAAACGTTACAGTTTTACATTTTTAAAAGGGGGGGATAGAGGTGGAGGGAGGAAAGAAAGAAAAACATTTATATGATATTGTTATATGATAGACCTATTAAATTAAAGAACACATTTAAGCTATTAAATAAAATGTATTAAGATGTCAATGTATACACATCACACTACAGACCACTTATGTCCAAACCAACAGTGTGTCCCTTTTCTATAGCCAGCACTTTTCAGCCTGTGCATACAACTGAAATGCCGTTATTGAAACGCCTTCGTCAGTGTAGTCTTACTAGAACTAACCAGAAAAGGGGACAAAATGCAGACAATTAAACAAAAATGACCGACAATAAATAAAAAGAGCTGTGGACACTGCGGTCGGCGCAACAAGCCTTATTCGGCTACAGAAAATAAATAACCTGTCACGTCTTATAGAATTAGCAGAATAAAAGCATCACTAAGGCAGATAACACAGAGATGTATAAACAATAAAAACCTCAGCCTCTCTGTCCCTCTGTGACAGGGATTGTTATCAAAAACAGCAGAAAGGCCTCACACGCTCACTGAAGCTAAAGGTTATTTAGTGAACGCAGAAGTCACTGCTGGATGATCCACCGTGAGCATTTTAGCAATTTGTTTTTTAGCCAGATCCTATGGGCACTGCCACATTCTGGATGTATTTGATTGGGGTCGCTTAGCGTGCTCACCCGGTGGTGCATTAAACCAGAGATGAGTTAAGGTAGATGGTACAATTATGCTAATCTTTACCCATAATGACATAATTCTTCATTATATTGCATTGTTGTGCTGTTTACAGACTAAAACATCACTAAGGCAGATAAGCCAGGCCCGGGTGCGACTGCACCTCTTACACCCCCTGACACTTGGCCAGTGAACGTAAACATTTAGAACATGTACGTTCAGAGTGTCGGCAGACTGCAGAGTGTCACCTTTGTGAGCACGGAGCTCTGCCCTCCTGCGGCCGCAGATACACCAGCAGCTTCCTCTCTGCTGCATCTGCTGATTTGGCTCCTTTCTTTTGTTCCATTTTCACACAGTTTATCATGAGTATTTCATGTGATTTTTGTTTTTACTCTTGAAAGTATTGAAATGTAACAATACTTACTCCAATACGTGAGATAAAAATTACTTAGGTAAAAGTAAAATTCATGTTTTTTTTAAGATTATACTCAAAGTACAAGTACACAAAAAACAACTTTGTTACAGAAAAGAGAGTAAATTAAGTTTGTTACTTTCACCCAGTAGAGTGGGGACGAGAAGGATGTCATCCCCTTGTTAGCAAATTGACCAAAATCCATCCCCCTTGTTAACCTGCTCAAAAGATGGTCTTTGCGTCCCATTGCCATTTAATAATCGCCACGGTCTTGTAATATATGAGACATATGAGCTGGTTTTGAACAGCCTGTGGGAAGATTGAACATTTAATAGTCTGTGTATTCTTGATTGAAAGCTCTGTGTGTGTGTACCTCACTCACCGACTCAACTGGCCACTAACCCAGTGCCGTAAAGGCTAGAAAAGCTACACTGGTTAAAAAAGAAATGCTACAAAATGTAATAATTCTCAACAATTTATATATTTTCACTGCAGCGGATGGGGGAGAAGAAAAAGTGTGGCAGCCGGGTCAGAAATGTATTTATTAATCAATTTGGAGCATAAGTGCCCTTGAATGCTCAAACTTTATTTGTTGTTCCCACTTGTTATTTTCAAATAAAACAATTTTTTTGTGCCACAAATTAAGTTTTATTTGACAATATAAAGTAATAATTCTACATTATTTTAGAGTTTAGTAAAGGGCCCTAGAAATCAGTTCAAGGGGCAAAGAAAATATGCTTGCTACTCCTGACATTTCACGTGCTCGCACATTACCTCCAAATAAAGTGATTTTGATAATATGATCAGGGGAAAAATTAAATAAAAGTTAAATAAACATGATTTATGTTTATATAAAACACCAGTTTGCTGATGCTTAATGTGTTGTGTTGACTGGAAACATTTCATTTATTTGAATCTAATTCCACTGAGCTAATTTTTTATTTTTTAATATTGTTAATGATTGATAAGAACTCAATCCATTTACATGGGTGCATGAACTCTTTAAGGCTTCTGAAGGGTGGCAGGACAAAAAAAGTTTGAGATTGACTGCTTTACAGTAACTTCACCACTATCAGCTCCATCTCTATCTGTCTATCCGTCCCTGTATACATATGCGAGCTTGGTTCCTTACCTCCTCCTTGCTGAACTGAAGTGTTCTCGCTCTGGCAGGGTCAGTATTGACAGTCAGTGAGTGTTGTGAATGTAAAGTAATTCCCCCTCCAATAGAAGCTAAGCTGAGTTGCTCAACACTGAAAAGTAGACAAAGGCATCAGCCAGATAGATTTACTAAGACCTCACACAGGAGGGGAAACAGGAGCACAGAGAGATCCTTGAAGCGCACACGCGCACACACACACACACACACACACACACACACACACACACACACAGCCTTCTGCATTTGCAAATAGTGTGGAATAAGATTAGGCAACCCTTCAAATTAAACATTTGAATTGCAGCTCACTCATGTCTGTAATTGCCGTCCAGACATTAGACGAAAACAAAACACATCATGCACCGCATTTTGAACTGCTTAGGAGAAACTATGCAACTGAAGTAGCTTTCTAGGTGTTTGTGCTAAACTAGGGTAAACACAGACTCTCTGCACTGGACACACAGGTGAAACTCATATCTTCTCATTTGATTGCATATGACTAACAAACAAGTGTATTTCAAAAATAAGGGAAAGCTTAATTTAAAGGATAATTCAACCGCCAACCTTCCGATTGGTGGACGACCGCTCTGCCACCAAGCCACAGCCGCCCTAAGAAGGAATTTCCCTACAAATGAAAATAAGATAAAAGAATCCCCACAGGATTTTCATATTCAGCGTGATGGAATGTTCTTAACAGTTTCAAATTTATTTCTGATTATTTATCAGACAATGTTCACTCAAACAGGAAATTTATTTTTATTTGAACGTGATCCAAAACTGATGATCAACTGAGCGCGTGATGTGACACTACACACTGCAGGCAGCTGAACCTGCGTACCCACGGTTAAGTACACCTGGGCTAACAACATATAACCGTAGCCGCCAGAGTTTCGTGGCCCTGGTACTCTGACTTTTAATTTGTGTCCTTGGTAACATAACAAATACAACGTCATATATGATATTAAAGATTTTTTTTGAGTGACCAGGGTGTTTTGTTAAACACTGTTGTTTTTGATGAATGGTCTCTAATGGGATGCTGATGTGCTTTATACCTGTACAGTCCTCATTAATACCAAATCTCACAGTACTAGAGTCCTTGTACAGCATTGGTAATCCTAGATTTCATTTTGTTATTGAAAACTAGATAGTATTAACACCACAAGAAAATAATTTTTTTTATGATCGGCTAATTCATCATATTGATGGTATTTTTATCAGCTTGTGAAAGGATACAACATTAAATATGTGATCTGTCTATGTGTTGGCAGGCAATATTTAATATACATTACTTTCACATACTGTATTACCGAAGGGCAGTTGGTGCATATCCAATTCTATATTTATGCCAGGTTTGTATATTTAGTAAAGGGTCAGTTATCGCCACACTTGATTATTGCACAAAAACTTCATTAGACTGAATGGGCAATGTTTTAATCATACTGAGTCTTTGTCAGGCAAAGGGTGTATCTAGGCATACGCTTTCAATAAGACACTCAAGTTACATTATATACAATATCTACCAGAAATGAGTACACCCCTCACATTTTTGTAAAAAAAAAAAAATGTATATCTTTTCATGTGAAAACACTGAAGAAATGATACTTTGCTACAATGTAAAGTAGTGAGTGTACAGCTTGTATAACTGTGTACATTTGAAGTCTCCTCAAAATACAACACCCTCAACACATACTCAACACACAGCCATTAATGTCTAAACTGCTGGGCACATGAGTGAGTACAATTGTCTAAATTGTCCAAAGTGTCAATATTTTGTGTGGCCACCATTATTTTCCAGCACTGCCTTTACCCTCTTGGGCATGGAGTTCACTAGAGCTTCACAGGTTGCCACTGGAGTCCTCTTGGACTCCTCCATGATGAAATCACAGAGCTGGCGAATGTTAGAGACCTTGCGCTCCTCCACCTTCTGTTTGAGGCCCCACAGATGTTCCATGGGGTTTAGGTCTAGAGACATGCTTGGCTAGTCCTTCACCTTTACCCTCAGCTTCTTTAGCAAGGCAGTGGTCATCTTGGAGGTGTGTTTGGGGTTGTTATCATGTTGGAATACTGCCCTGTGGCCCAGTCTCCGAAAGTAGGGGATCATGCACCGTGTCAGTATGTCACAGTACATGTTGGCATTCATGGTTCCCTCAAAGAACTGTAGGTCCCCAGTGCCGGCAGCACTCATGCAGCCCCAGACCATGACATTCTCCCCACCATGTTTGACTGTAGGTAAGACACACCTGTCTTTGTACTCCTCATCTCATTGCCGCCAAACACGCTTGACAAGATCTGAACCAAATAAGTTTATCTTGGTCTCATCAGACCACAGGACAAGGTTCCAGTAATCCATGTCCTTAGTCTGCTTGTCTTCAGCAAACTGTTTCATATGCATCATCTTTAGAAGAGGCTTCCATCTGGGACGACACTCATTTAGACCAATTTGAAGCAGTTTGGTATGGCGTATGGTCTGAGCACTGACAGGCTGACCCCCCCCCTTCAACCTCTGCAGCAATGCTGGCAGCACTCCTATGTCTATTTACTCGTCCGTCTATTTCCAGACACAACCTCTGGATATGATGCTGAGCATGTGCACTGAACTTCTTTGGTCGACCATGGCGAGGCCTGTTCTGAGTGGAACATGTCCTGTTAAACCGCTATATGATCTTGGCCACTGTGCTACAGCTCAGTTTCAGGGTCTTGGCAATGTTCTTATAGCCTATGTCATCTTTATGTAGAGCATCTATTCTTTTTTTCAGATCCTCAGAGAGTTCCTTGCTATGAGGTACCATGTTGAACATCCAGTGACAGTATGAGAGAGTGAGACACCAAATTTAACACACCTGCTCCCCATTCACACCTGAGACCTTGTAGCACTAACGAGTCACATGACACCGGGGAGAGAAAATGGCTAATTGGGCCAATTTGGACTTTTTCACTTAGGGTTGTACTCACTTTTGTGGCCAGTGGTTTAGACATTAATGGCTGTGTGTTGAGTCATTTTGGGGGGACTGTAAATGTACACTGTTATACAAGCTGTACACTCACTACTTTACATTGTAGAAAAGTGTAATTTCTTCATTGTTGACAGTGTTGTTTACAAAAATGTGAGGGGTGTACTCACTTCTGTGAGATACTGTATGTAACTGGCTCGTTACAGCTTTTCTGAATTGCTAAAACACTAAACCCCATTCTCTGAACTAATGCTCAGTGGCCTAAAACCATTTATTGAATCAGTCACACTTCTGGGAAAACCGTAATCAGTGTTTACGTAGTTAGATACAATTTGCAGATCTCATTCACTCTTTATGAAACTGCAGTGTGTTGCAAAAAGTGCCATGCTGAAAATTGCAAATTGGGGGCAAAGCAGAAAATGTGTTAGTTCCAATAATTGTGCTTTTTTGAGGCGTGTGTAAACTATGACGTTTGTGTCTAACTTCTGCCACCCGTGTTTACCACTCACATGTTTCCTTACTTTCTCAGACAGGTGCTTTCCTCTCCCTCACTTCCATAACTGCTGGAGCTGTCCCTGTAAAAAAGCAAGCACGGAAAGCATAATAAGACATCATGCATGACTGCATCCAGCTAGCCAGGCCTTTCTGATGTACCAGCTATGAGAGAAACCACTGCTTCCCTTTCTTGCTAACCTGATGTCTGATTGTGAGGTCAGGTTGATCTTTCACCTGTAGCTTCTTCGCAAAATTTTTCCTCTCAAACGGAATTTGGAGGAGAGAATTTCCCAAGTTAGGGTTGGGTTTTGGAGGAGTAAGTTAGTGATTGCGCACCATTGTCATGTAGCTAAAATGGAGCCTGTAGAGGTTCTGACTGTATAAAAGAAGATCCTGACCTACTAGCAGTGGCACACTTGGGGCGATAAGATAATTGTGATTTCTTCATTGCCCCAAAGGTTTTGAGACAAGCAGACATGTGGAGGGGACATGTAGGAAAAGTATTTGTTGAATGTATCATTATTAGTAGTAGTAGTAATGGGTTTTTTGTAACTCATGGAGGGCGCAGCCCTAGAGCCCCCTATTAGGCAGCTGCCACTGTGGTGCTCTCATTTTAGAGAACATTCTATTTTTGTGGTGATGACATTTATATTTAAGAAGACTATAATAAATGTTTATTTTTGTACATGCATACGTCTCCGTATTCATTTGGGGGCTTACCTGTTTTTAATTGGGAACTCCCTTATTGAGCGGTGGAGAAATGTAGGTGATATTGACCACGGTGGTGTTGTCAGTACAGACTTGTATTAAGATCTGGTAAAGCTCTCTCTCTAGACCTACAACCCGATTACATATCAAAAAACAACTTATAAGTGAAAGGATACACAGAAAATATCTCAATACTGAATTTGGAGCTGAATTAATGTTTTTTTATTGATCCACATAGGGGAGCTAAACTACAGGTTTGAAATGATGGATAAAGTTGCCACAGCTGATATGTTAGCAAACAGTTATACATCAGAGCAAGTCTCCTATTAGCTCTGTTTTTGGTCTCCACCAACTCCGTCTGCTGTGTGCTGCTGGGCAAGTAGCGTACAGTGGGCTTATCAGATCTTTTTCACTGAAAACAGCTGCCTGCAGTTGCTGGAAACCAGTTTAATGAGAGCGGTGAGACTAAACCAAGGAAAAACCAAAACAATTAGCTTAAAGACACTAAACAGCTTTGCAGAGCTGAGGGGAGCTGTAGAGTTAGTGATCATTTTAAAGTTCATCACCATTAGCGTCACCTTTCACATTACACATAGTCATTTGGCCCATTGTTTGATATATTGATTAGTGCAGCTTTAAATATATTTGTTTTTATTGTGACTGACTAGAAAATAAAGGCAGGAAAAATCCCTCCAAACTGGGGGGCTGAGGAATAGAGGAAGCTGTATTGTACAGGGATCAGAGTAACCAGCCTGTTTTAACTCCACAGCATGACTGTGACAAGAACAATGACACCACGTCACCCTGATACACTAAACTCAAGTGTGGGAACTGTGGGTTTGTGTGTATGATCATAGATCTATGAACGGTGTGTTCCCTGCATTGCTGGCCCAGTTTTGTGTGAGCATGAACAATAAACTATAGCTGACAGGAAGTCCAACCACCACCATGAGACAACAGTACATGTACATGGCAACAACAGCCATATTTTAATTCTTTATTTTCAAAGGTTACATACTAACTTTTACCTGACACTTAGCCTTTATCCAAGGAATTTCAACTGATGTTCATACTGGGAGTTTCCCAGGACAACCACAGGGAAGGACATCCTAACCAGGTTTGGTTACAGTGAAACATAAAATATTTCAGTTGAAATGGCCTGTTCATTGAGTGATCACTGAAATCTGAAGACAAATCTCACTCCATCAGCTGAGAAAAGGAAACGTGTACACTGCAAAGTCTTAGTATCTTATTTAACCAATTCCAGTTCTGTGTGCATAAAAAAATGTCAAAAATTATCATTTAAGGCCCTGTATAATATTCCCATAATATCTTTATAGGGACTATAGACAACATATCTGGTAGGGTTTAGGGACTTCACAGTGAGCTTAACGTATTCTTAACTTAAAATACAACTAAGCTTCTTTTATATACCCTTATTCCAATATCACTCTAATATATTAAAATATGCCCAGTACTATTTCCTGTTAAAAGTATTGCATTTATATAATGACTTTATCCATATTGATCTTCTCTTATAATCAGGCAGAGTATCTGTATAATATTGTAAGGATTGTGCACCAGTGCTCTCCAGAAGGAGAGTAGTCAGAATATTCATAACAGACCCCCAATACCTCCTCTGCTTTGACGAAACATTATTTCTTTGTGACTTGTTCTGTCCTTGACTCTGTTCTGTTGAAGTAAAAGAAATAAACATTTGCACATTCATACCCACCCACAACACACACAGTTAATTATTAAAAAAGAGCACTGAAATCATTATGGACACATTGACACATTAGCTTTTCAAATTTCTACATTACATCACAATCTAGTGGCCTGATAAGAAAAATGCGTAGATATCCTTCCGTGTTGTTGAACCACTATGAGTCACTGTACTACCACAGGAAACTGATTAAACTCTATACGTCTTTTTATCACCTACCTCTATGAGTGATATCAGTCACTGCGGAGATATTGCTATACGCTGTTTGAATCGCCAATCCCCCACCTTTATTTATCATAGATACTAAATGTGTCAGCATATTATATGAGTTTGTATCACCCAACTAATATTAAGTGGATTGATACATAGCAAATACAGGTCTACCATGTTTTCAATATTATCACCAAGTAGTATCAAAGGTCAACATTGATATATAGGCATGTGTACACCTTATGTATATTCACTACAGTACCTACACTTATCTTGATGTACACAATTACCTGTATGCACACACATCGATATGGAGGACATCATTATAAAAGAATTCTGCTCAGTCTGCTGCAGGTAAATTCTTTTATAGATGCAGAATTTACTTCTCTGAGCCTTTTGATGGATGCACAAATCAGGAAATCAAGAATCTTCTTCCATTTTCAGAGGTGGTGTGTAAACAATATGTCCTTAAACTTTATAGTGTTTACAATGTCACTGCTTTCGTTGCCGACACTCATTAGGCGAGGGGGGACGTGGTGGGGTGCCATCCCCCTTGTTAAAGTTGACAAAAATGACAAAAATCTGTCCACCTTGTTAACCTGCTCAAAAGATGCTCTTTGCTTCATCTCCTAGTGGCGCTTCACACTTCTGCTTTCAATAATCGCAACGGTCTCGGAACACATGAGACTTACTGGTGCGCTACCATTGGGCCATCCCCCCTGTTAAAAATTAACAAATGCTGCTTAAACTTTAGTTGACACTTCAACCCCTTTCAGTGTTTCAAGTTCAGCTGACACTTCAACTCCTTTAAATACTTCAGCTTTAACTGTTGTTCCTATAAAACAATTCACTCATAAAGCAATGACATTTTAAGTAATTTCAACAAGTAGGAAATAGTTACAACAAAAATTGTAGTGTTAGCAAGCACTCGTAAATTTTCTTCAAAACATTCGCTTGTTCTGCTTGCATGTGCATTTGCACATTGCACAAAAATTTATGTATTTCACCCAGTACATATACCATAATTCAGCTTTAACAATTTGCACATAGAGAAGATGTGCAGCTGAAATTAATACAAATATGAGCTTTTATAAGTTTAGTAAAATGTAAAAATGCCCCCTAGCTGTCAGACTCCTGCATAAGTAACAGTGATTAAAAACCTACCTTGGCTCTGTCCACCAACTACAACACACTTTCTGGGATTTTGTTTGCATGGTCATAGCCATATATAAAGTGTTTTGCATCCCAGTAAAAATATATTAGGGAAATTCACTGTGTTTGGTCCCTGCCACACAGTCCAGAGGCGAGTCCACTGTATTGTGGTAATATTATGTATCATGCAACTATGGTACTGTTGTTGGGATTCAACTTAATATGCTTCACACGCGGGTGCCCCATTGTCGGGGTTTACCAACTATATGGTTCACATGCCAGTACCCTTAATTAGATTTGGCTATCAGGATTATCAAAGATAATCATAAATAATGCTAAAAATGAATAAAGTCCTCGGGGCACCATCGTTATACAGGAAAATGATAGCCAAATATGTCTCATAAAATACAGAAAACTATCAATTTGGGGCGTCATTATGTTTAACTATAACATAATATTACCATTAATAGCTAGTAGGTGAAGGATTTGGAATTCAAACATAAAAGAGGTTGGTAAATGAATCACTCTTGTGAGACATAAAAGAGACCATCATAATTAAACACAAGCATTTATTTAATTAGGTAAACAAGCAAAAAACACACTATGAAGACTAACTAAATACACTAACTACAGACAAAAAGAAGTATGATGCGTCACTTTACTGGACAGGACACAAAAACAAAAAGTAATCGTGAGATAATGAAGGAGGGACTAGATAGTAACTACTCAGTATGATGTTCCACTTTACTTTAGGGGACACACAAAAAGTAACTAATGTTGAAGTAATTAGTAATGACCAGAGGTGGGTAGAGTAGCCTAAAATTGTACTCAAGTAAGAGTAGCGTTACTTCAAAATAATTTTATCTAAGTAGAAGTAAAAAGTAGTCATTCAAAATATTACTCAAGTAAGAGTAAAAAGTATTTGGTGAAAAAACTACTCAAGTACTGAGTAACTGTTTGATAGTAATTTATTTATTGTTTTTTTAGAAACAATGTAATCGTCCATCCATCCATCCATCTTCTTCTGCTTATCCTGGGCCGGGTCGCGGGGGCAGCAGTCTGAGCAGAGACGCCCAGACTTCCCTCTCCACAGACACTTCCTCCAGCTCTTCCGGGGGAATACCGCGGCGTTCCCAGGCTAGCCAAGAAACAGTCCCTCCAGCGTGTCCTAGGTCTTCCCCGGGGCCTCCTCCCGTTTGGACATGCCCGATGCATCTGGAACAGATGCCCGAGCCACCTCAGCTGACTCCTCTCGACGTGGAGGAGCAGCGGCTCTACTCTGAGCTCCTCACCCTATCTCTAAGGGAGCGCGACAATGTAATCAGACAGACAACAATACCATCTTGACTAGTCATAATTTGCGATAGCTGGTAGCTAAAGTTAATTAATTCAATAATAGAAAATGTACTGTGGTGTGCTTAGCTTATGGCACCATCTAATGAAATGTTTAACACTTAAAGGGTCTATATGAAGGACTCTTTTTTAAGACTGGAATTCTGTAAACTAACAAGACCTACCTTCGCCTAACCACAGCAAAAAATAGATTTAGCTGAAACTTACTGCGACATGTTTCCTCAGGTTTGACGTTGAGTTTTTTTATGCCGAAATTTGTTTTGGGAGACGCAGAAGAAACGGCATAATATAACTGCTGTTTTGCACTCTGTTTAAACGAAACATGCATTTTATTTGCAGCCAGGTGCGTTCATCCTTTTCCGTTTGAACACTGGAGACATTTGCCTCTGCCATTTTTCATGCATTTTCATTACCTGAGAGTTTGTGAAATTGGTGAAACAGAGTTACGTGATAATTGTCGCTCCATCTGATTGGTGAAACAGAGTCATGTGGTAGATGTTCTGACACCATCTCTGGCAAAAATAAAGCATAGAATATGTAGATTAACGAGGTGAGTGTAGCCCAGTGTGGCGGAGAAAGCTTCACAAATCTACTTAAGTACAAGTAAAAAGTATGCTGCAGTAAAACTACTCTTAGAAGTACATTTTTTTCAAAAAGTTACTCAAGTAAGTGTAACGGACTAAATATAACTTGTTACTAACCACCTCTGGTAATGAATGAGTCGCTACTAGTTTTGTGTTTTTCACCGGCTGGTTCAGAGTTAATCAGGAACGATTCATGAAGAAAGTGGACACTATGATCGATTCACAGATATTTATGAAGTAATCATTATTCAGTAAATCATCTTTATCTACTATATACTCCTCCATTTGGAGTTATTCACTAACTACTTTCTAAGAATTCATCAAGTCCATTCCTTAGTAACTACTCACTATTTTGTGTACCGTATGTCAGGGGCGTTTTTAGGAGTTGACATGGTCTGGGGCTAAGCCAAGGCCATCTGGGCCTGAGTGTGTGCGCTGGGTTGTCCCTGCTGTTCTGTCCGAAACACCACTGCCTATTATTCATTTAATGTTTCTGCATTGTATGACTACTGCTGTTTGCTGTGCTGCATGCCTGTTC
The DNA here is from genome assembly GCA_011952105.1 of Coreoperca whiteheadi. NCBI lineage: Eukaryota > Metazoa > Chordata > Actinopteri > Centrarchiformes > Sinipercidae > Coreoperca > Coreoperca whiteheadi. The sequence continues at coordinate 30,198,642 of CM022489.1, forward strand.
TCTCGTGTTGCTGGCTGACCTGGGAAGTCAGAACACATACTAACATTAATAATGGTATTTTATATATACTAGCTACTTTTCTCAAGACATACAGTCTGCTCTTGACTATAGTTGTACTACTTAATAGTGTGGTGGTGAATGACAGAATGAACAAATATTAAACTTGTATTACTACGCTTATCTAAAGACTGCTTCCTAAACCTAACACAACATCTAGGCTATGCTGTATACTGAACACTACAGATAAGGACGTTACCGTACAGTACTAAAACTGTCTATGCTTATCTAATGACAAACAGGTAGATACATAAACGATGACAGACACTCAGTGCACCACAAAACTGGTATTTACCATGAAGGCATTAGTAGCAGTTAGTAGTATGGAATCTGCAGGAGCTCTAGTTTTAGGAGATGACTCAAACCTCCCTCTAACAAACGTCACCTGTCAGAGCCTCTTCCAGATGTTTGGCTGCCATGGGATTGGGAGCCACATCTCTGCAAAGCCACATTGATAACGTTTGAAATGTGCTTTTTAAGCCAACCAAGTGTGACAGTGAATCTTTTTTTTTTTTAAGCAGCTCTTTAGAACGCAGTTCATGTCAATGGGCAACAAAATGCAGGGCATGAAATTTAGCAAAGACTTTGTTAGTGGAAAGTTTCCATTTATTAGTCTTGTACATGTGCAAGTGACAGTCATGTTTTTAGTCTACCTTTTACAACTTGTTTTGTGCTGTACAGTGTCCTTGAGTTTGTGAAAGGCGCTTTCAAATTTCAAATGTATTATGATTATTGTAACACTGAAAGTATCATGAATAGTTACCTTAACATCTTTTAAAAATGTTTTTATCTTGTAGACTATTCTATATTTTATGACTAGTGCTCCTATTGCTGAACTGGTCTGTTTTCCAGTCCAACACATTTCATTGTACCACACACACACACACTCGCGCACACAGATCAGCGGACAGGATGAAGTGTGTCCTAACGAAAGGAAATAGGCTATTCTTACACCTAGTTTATTTTAAACATAAAAATAACGTTACACCTTCTGAATTCAAGTTTCTCTCTTTCACCGAAGTTAGAGCAGCTTAACCGCCATGTTAACTCATCCTCAAACACACTTCATTCAAACTCCACAGAAACAACATAAAACTCACCAAACCGTCTTGGTTAGTCTTTCCACTGTTCCAACATTTGCCAACTCTGGTTCGGTCAAAATCAATCCTCACAGATAATCACAGAGTTAGATTTGAAAATATTCTGGCTCTACTGCTGTTTCTCCCACCGCCTCTGTCTGCTCGCAGTGGCTCTCACTCGTTCTTTGGAGGCAGACCAATAAATTAGCAAACTCAATTGACAAAAATCGCCCCAAAACAAGACTAGGCTACTTTGTTGTCACTAGCACGACAACTTTCATTGCTAACCTACAGTGCAATGCAAAGTAGGTTAGCTTTATACAGCGATGTACCAGAAACTTACACTGGTCATATCATGTTCATGTAACTTGGAACTCATTCAGACATTTACAGATCATTTCCTAACTCAGCATTAGAGGATGATTGGGCCACTGCAGTGCAGAATTGACAGACCTGTCAGCCAATAAGACACGAGTATTTCCGTGTCTCTCTTGCCTCCGCTCGGTTGGATTCAATGAATATTCAAAATAACAACACTACCGTTTTCTTTAGTGACAAGCCGCTTAAAGTGGAGAATTATTCTGGGCTAAAGAGAAAATCATCGGGGCTACAGCCCTGACTGCCCAGGCCTGGCGACGCCCATGCCGTATGTTAAAGTGTTACCCATAAAGCCTCTGTTCCTGCACAAATGTATTGTTTTGTTTCTTGGATCAGGAACGGACATCAGGCAGACTCTGAACACACACATACACACACACATATATAAGCTATAGTTAGAACTCATTAAAAAAACTGTAGAAAGTGTGTGTCTTGTGAGCATCATAACCAACCAATTTAGTAAAAAAAATATTCAATGTGTTCAATATATGCCTTTTCATATGCATAAGCATAGTGTCTCATGTTTTATATTATGACCAGTTTGACATCATAACACGCTTTACTTATGGGGTGGCTAGGGGCTCGTCTTCTAATCGGAAGATCGGCGGTTCGGTCCCAGCCCACATGTAGAAGTGTCCTTGGGAAAGATACTGCATACTGAATTGCTTGTGAATGTGTGTGTGAATGATTAGTTTCTTTGTACTGATGAGCAGTTGGAACTAGTGTGTGAATGGGGTGCCTGACATGTAGTGTAAAGCACTTTGAATCGGAAGACTAGAAAGGCACAATACAGGTACAGTCCATTTACCATTATGTTCTAATGCACAGCACTTTTTTTCCACACACTTAATCGCTTTAGACGTTTAATGACTAAAGTGTTAATTGTAGAAAATGTACAATTTATATTCAGGCATTTGTCTTTGATAAACTGTCATTAACTAAAAAAGGACAAAGAACCTGGCAGGGAGAGAAAGTGTGTAGAAGTGTACAGTGTTTGTTTATATGAAGTGAGATAACGTGTGCAAATGTGGGTGTGCAGAGAGAAAGAAAACTGAAAGTGTGTGTTGGAGTAAATGCAGGGTAAAGGAACAACCGAAGCATGTTAAGAGATGGCAAATATAAGGCCTGTTACAGTAAGACCTCACAATATTCAGATATTTGCCTAAAGATTCTAATCCAGGCACAAGAGAATTTCAACTTTTGCCAGAAGAGATGTGATGTAGTTTGTTATAATAGATACATTATACAGACTTCTGTGTAAAAGGCCGCTCAGCTAAACTGCAACCCGTGCTGTGGTTGCTGCCTATATTCGTCTTTGTCTCAGGGACACACAATTATTTACAGACTTGAATACATAGAAGTGCCCGAACCAACACCTCCATGCAAAAAAACAGCATTGTAATACTAAAAACCATTATTTCAGCTTTGATGCAGCACTGCACAAAGGCCAGAACAATTGCTACATGTTGATGTGGAGTGATGTTGAATAATTCAATTCAATTCAATTCATTTCAATTTTATTTATATAGCCCAGTATCACAAATCACATTTGCCTCAAAGGGCTTCACAATCTGTAACATACGACACCCTCTGTCCTTAGACCCTCGATTCGATTAAGGAAAAACTACCCAAAAAAACCCTTTTAACAGGGGAAAAAAATGATAGAAACCTCAGGAAGAGCAACAGAGGAGGGATCCCTCTCCCAGGACGGACAGACATGCAATAGATGTCGTAAGTACGGAATAGATTTATAGCATCAAAACTATAACATATACAGCCATGATGGCAAAATTGTTGTATATATATATATTATTATGTTAGAAATGTTTAGGTGGTAAAACATAAGGGAAGATGATTGGTCCAGAATGAGAGCCAAGCAGCTCCAGGTGGAGCCCAACGAGCAGGACCTGAGCCACTCGTCCCCTGCACCATAGACACAGCAGCACTGCCCCAGCAGGTCGCCATAGTCACAGATCCAGATACATCTCCGGACACTGAAATACCTGCTGAAAGTGACAGTAAGAAAGAAGAGACGGACGACAAAGCACAAAACTCCGGGAGAGGGAAGAAGTCAAGTTAGTGACATGCATTTATGGGATGAGAATGCATACGGATGGAGAGGAGGACAGAGGTGAAGAGAGAGAGGTGCATCATGGGAAGTCCCCCAACAGTCTAGGCCTATAGCAGCATAACTAAGGGATGGTTCAGGACTCTCCTGAGCCAGCCCTAACTATAAACTTTATCAAAGAGGAAAGTCTTTAGCCTATTCTTAAATGTGGAGATGATGTCTGCCTCCCGAACCCGAACTGGGATCTGATTCCACAGAAGAGGAGCTTGATAGCTAAAGGCTCTGGCTCCCATTCTACTTTTGGAGACTCTAGGAACCCCAAGAAACCCTGCATTCTGAGAGCGCAGTGTTCTAGTGGGGTAATAAGGCACTATGAGCTCTGTAAGATACGACGGTGCCTGACCATTAAGAGCTTTATAGGTGAGGAGAAGGATTTTAAATTCTATTCTGGATTTCACAGGGAGCCAGTGAAGAGAAGATAATATTGGAGAAATATGATCTCTTTTCCTAGTTCCTGTCAGTACACGTGCTCCGAGTTTAACATCAGAAAATTTCTGGTCATCCAGGTTTTTATGTCCTTAAGGCATGATTGAAGTTTAACTAACTGATCAGTTTCATCCGGCTTAATCGATAAATATAACTGGGTATCATCTGCATAACAATGAAACTTTATGGAGTGCTTTCTAATAGTATTGCCCAAGGAAGCATATATAAAGTAAATAGAAGTGGTCCAAGCACAGAACCTTGCGGAACTCCGTGACTAACTTTGGTGTGCTCGGATGATTCATCGTTAACATAAACAAACTGAGATCGGTCTGATAGATAGGATTTAAACCAGCTTAACGCTGTTACTTTAATTCCAATTAAATGTTCCAGTCTCTGTAATAGAATTTGATGGTCAATGGTATCGAATGCAGCACTAAGATCTAGCAAGACAAGTACAGAGACAAGTCCATTGTCTGATGCAATTAAAAGGTCATTTGTAATTTTCACCAGTGCTGTTTCTGTGCTATGATGCACTCTAAAACCCAACTGGAAATCCTCAAATATACTATTGTTATTTAGAAAGTCACATAACTGATTAGCAACAGTTTTTTCAAGGATCTTAGAGATAAAGGGAAGGTTAGATATAGGTCTATAGTTGGCTAAAACCCCTGGATCGAGTGTGGGCTTTTTAAGGAGAGGTTTAATAACAGCTACTTTAAAAGACTGTGGTACATAACCTGTCAGTAAAGACAAATTGATCATATCTACAAAAGACGTACTAACTAATGGTAGAACATCTTTAAGCAGCCTGCTTGGAATTGGGTCTAAGAGACAGGACGAAGGCTTAGATGAAGAAATTGTCGACGTTAGTTGAATAAGGTCGACAGGAGAGAAGCAGTCCAAGTACACATCAGGTTTCATAGCTCCCTCCAACGCCTCTATGCTTGAAAATCGGTTGGCACCAGCTGAGGGCAGGACGTGATTCATTTTCTCTCTAATATTCAAAATTTTATCATTGAAGAAGCTCATGAAGTCGTTACTGCTGAGGGCTACAGGAATATATGGCTCAATGGAGCTGTGGCTCTCTGTCAGCCTGGCTACAGTGCTGAAAAGAAACCTGGGGTTGTTCTTATTTTCCTCTATTAGTGATGAGTAGTAGGCTGCTCTGGCATTACGGAGGGCCTTCTTATATATTTTAAGACTATCTTGCCAGGCTAAACAAGATTCTCCTAGATAGTTGGAACGCCATTTTCTTTCAAGTTTTCGTGATGTTTGCTTTAATTTGCGGGTTTCAGCGTTATACCATGGAGCTACCCTTTTTTGTTTTATTATCTTCTTTTTAAGAGGAGCAACAGAATCAAGTGTCGTTCGCAGTGAACCTGCAGCACTATCAACAAGATGATCAATTTGGGACGGACTGAAATTTGCATAAGAGTCCTCTGTTATGTTAAGACATAGCATTGAGTTAAATTCAGATGGAATTACTTCCTTAAATTTAGCTACAGCACTATCAGATAGACATCTACTGTAGTAGTATTTGACTAGGGGTGTGTACTCCAGTAATAGGAGTTCAAAAGTTATTAAATAATGGTCTGATAGTGAAGGATTCTGTGGAAAGACTGTTAGATGTTCAATTTCAATGCCGTATACCAGAACAAGGTCGAGGGTGTGGCCAAAACAGTGAGTGGGTTTATGTACACAAGAAGCCAATCGAGTCTAATAATGAGATAAACGCAGTACTAAGGCTATCATTTTCAACGCCCACATGAATATTAAAATCACCTACAATAATTGCTTTATCTGTTTTAAGGACTAAACCTGATAGAAATTCTGAGAATTCAGATAAAAACTCAGAATAAGGACCAGAAGCGCGGTACACTATAGCAAATATAGTGGCTGTCGTGTTTTCCAGGTTGGATGTTTAAGACTTAGAACAAGGCTTTTAAATGAGTTATAATTTAGTTTAGGTTTAGGTTTGATTAATAGGCTTGAGTCGAAGATGGCTGCAACTCCACCTCCTCGGCCGGTGCCTCGAGGCATGTGAGTATTAATATGACTGGGCGGAGTGGATTCATTTAGGCTAACATATTCTTCATGACCCAGCCAGGTTTCAGTGAGACAAAATAAATCAATGTGATAATCTGATATCAGATCATTTACTAGTACAGCTTTAGATGACAGAGATCTGATGTTTAGAAGTCCACATTTAATTCTCTTATTTTGAGGTGCTATTTCTGTTGTGATAATTTTTTAAAATTATTATGTATAACTCCTCTTCTGTTAGCTTTTGATTTTATAAATTTCAGTGGCCGGGGGGCAGACACCGTCATTATGGGATTATGGGTGGGTAACTGCTCTGGAAGCCCAGAGAAGCGTGTAGGACTGCAACTCTCCCTCCTGGTCTCAACTCTGGGTTGTCATGGTTTAGGTCCACTAATAAACTCGGCCAGATTTCTAGATATGAGAGCTGCACCACTGTTGGAAATGTTTACATATAGGCCCAAAATGAAAGAAATTACATTTTTGGTCATCCAGCTGCTATCCTGCCTTGTTTTATTCAATCAGGAATATGGAAATGATATGTGGAGTTATTAGGTGAAATGTGATATAATCGATCCCAGAGAAATATATTTATATATTCATTCAGTGGCATTCACTAAAAAGGCATTGTTCCCATATGGAAGTGTGTGTGGCTACATGAACAGGTGCATGCAGCCTAACTCCAAAACCAACTTTTCCAAATGTGAACAGATTACCAACATGACTGAAATACATTTTCCAAGTTCTATTCCCATGCCCCCCATGTTCATTGTTAAGTTATCTCTTAGTATCTGTCAGTTTTATACAAAATCATTTGATGTTTATGCATCAATAATATTTCTGATGACTTGTCTTAAACTCAGGGTTGTATACATACATTTATCCACTTAATAATTAGTTGGGGCAACCAGCTCACCCCTCCCATCATATAAAACCACACTCTGGCTTTAGGTCTTACAAACAATATCATATTAGCAGGTGTGTGTTTGGATGTCAGTTGGAAAAAACTTCCAAAAGAGTGTGATGGATGTCTAATTGCCACTTAATTCTTGTCCTCCTCCACCTGCTCTAACAATGTTCGTGAGAGAGGTATGGGTGGAGGTGAAACGTCCTCCGAGGGTGCAACCACACAGAATGACGAGGCCACTAGGAACCACCAACACATCCCGCACTCTGGGGGCAGGTCAACTAGACTGTCAATCTAAATGCAGTTTACTGCTGGTTCCACAGTTTTTCCTATCCCGTGCTACACAGCTAAAAGGTTTACATGGCCCAAATAAATCCAGTTTCTTCAGCAGAAATGTACCCATGTTAATCAGGTTTCTCTTGCTAATAAAGAAAATCCTAATGAAGGAATTTGTACTCTTTTTTTCTTTTGTTTTGCTCTTTTCCATAGATTATTGACTTCACTAGATAAAAAATATGGTTCGACACCTCATGGCTTCTAGTTTCAAGTTCAGTATAATGCAGCCATACGGAGGCCAGTGTCAGGGTTACTACAGGACAGTGAGACGTTCTGCAGCACATGTGCCATACTCCTCACTACTCTGTTTACTTTCCAACCAAAACACTGATTACACACGCACACACGCACACACCCGCATGTCGACATCACTATCACCGTCAGCACTTCCCCAAGCCGTACACTGGTCCATAAAACACTGCCAACACACCAATACACAGACCCACACATACATACATACACACTTTAGGGAAACACACAAACAGCGCCATTCGACTATCAACAGGAAACATCTTTTGCAGAACAGGAAGTGCTACTCTTTAATTGGCTGGGTGTGATTCAGTGAGAACTGTGTCTCAGCCAATCAGGGAGCTCTTATTTTAGGGGTAGGTATAAAAGGAGAGAGGCTGCTCTGATGATGATCAGACTGAAGGGGACATTTCTGTGTGTGTGTGTGTGTGTGTGTGTGTGTGTGTGTTATGACTCACAATTTCCCTTTTGTCTTCTTAACGCTGATTCATTTTTTGAATTAAATGTCACATCCAGTCAAAAGATTTGAAAGTTAAAAGTTTAAAGCTGGTGTCACGGATCTAACATGCTTTAACATGAAAGCCTCTAACACAAGCCATCCCCACAGCTCACTTTCATTTGGCTTCATGTTGTGATGTGAGGCTCTTGCTCTATTGTACATGAGTCCACAGCACAGCAGCACAGTTCGTGATCAAACTCCAGACTTACTCATGCTGACTGTCCGTTTGATCTTCAGTAGCTTTGAAAAGATATTTTACATTTAACTTATGATTGCTTAAAGGTACAAATGTATACTGTATGTACAAATGTAAATGTATTTGAGTTTATATCACTCCAGGCCTGCTGGTAGTAGTAGTCACCTACAATAAAGTTTAGTGACAGGAGACTTGCGAATTCAATCTCCGGATCTCCAGGTGGGTAAAGTGAAAGAATTGTAGCTGTCCCTCCCTCATTACCACCACTGGAGTGCCTTTGAGCAAGGCCCTTAAAAGATTAGCTGGGCATTTTGGGGAATACACTTAGGTGATTTCTTGCCCAGAGTGAGATAAAAAGATGGATATCAATTTCATGTCTGTAAAGTACAGAGCAGGAGGTGGTTAGCTTATCTTAAGATAAAGACTGGAAGTGGGACGAATCAGCTACCCTGGCTCTGTCCAAATTTAAAAAAAAATATCTGGGGCTAAATGTATGAACAATGCGTACTCACAAAAGCCATACATACATTTACATTCTCTCTTTAATTTTATTCTGAGCTGGGGCTTGTGCAAGTGTGCCCAGTTCCACAATGATTGAGATTTATAAAACGGAAACAGGCATACGTTCAAGTGTGTAAATCTGCCGAAAACAATGCTTATAGATATATTTCTGTCTTGGTGTGTACACGGTTTTATGGCCCTCGAGTCTCATGTTAAAAAAACCTATCGGTGTTATAAAAAACACTTTCTTTTCATGATGATGATAAGGCTTAAGGAAGGCACTATAATCGGCCAAGAAAAATTTCTAGCAGATACCAAAAACTCAAAAGCTTTCCAGAAACAATGTCCAAGATAGTCATTAATTTAACACACTGAACAGATGTAACTGCAACTACTTTTTACTGAAGAAATAGTTCCTATAAAACTGTTGACAGTGCGTTTTGTGGCTGTGATGGCCACACCTGCTTCCACAAAACTGATTTAAATGTCAGTAACCCTCCTGCACCTTAGTTTTCTTCATAGTTTACACTTCATAGTATGTAAGTAAGTAAAGTAAATGGACAGTACTTGTATAGCGCCTTTCTAGTCGTCCGACTACTCAAAGCACTTTCACACTACGTATCACATTTACCCAAACACACACATTGATACACTGATGGCAGGAGCTAACTGCCCATCAGTACACTAACTAATCAGTCACACACCAAAGGGAAAGCTTCAGGAGCATTTTGGGGCTCAGTATCTTGCTCAAGTATACTTCGACACATGGCTGGGGGAAGCCGGGATCGAACCGCCGACCTTCCAATTGGTAGACGACCGCTCTGCCACCAAGCCACAGCTGCCCAAAGTAAAGCTTTATTTATAACACACAGTTCCAAAGTGCTTTACAAACACACACAGAAAATATAAATGAAGAAATAAATAATCAAAGTAAATTACAATATTCAACAGCATAAAACCAAACTAAAACAAACTAAAACATGACAGGCATGGAGATCTACAAAATGGCTTGCCTATAAAGATGCGTTTTAAGAAGCTGCTTAGAACAGTCCAAAGATTCAGCAAATATGCTAGTAGCTGAAGAAAAACAGGTCTGGACGAGCTTAGGAACCTGATGATCAAAAGTCATATACTGGTAAAAAATGATACCAAGATTCTTAGCAGGAGATTTGATATTAGATTGAAATGGTCCAATAAACTGTTCAACTGCAGTGGCAAAGTTATCACTTCCAATTAAAATAATTTCTGTTTTGTTAGGGTTTTGGCTAAGCAAACATGAAGGGAGGACAGTTAATTCAGGTTATTGGGTTTGGCAGAGAAATAGATCTGTGAATATCATCGGCATAATAGTGAGACGACATATCTTGAAAGAGGCTGAACAAATGACCCAGAGGAAGCATGTACAATGAGAAGAGGAGTGGTCCAAGGACAGACCCCTGAGGGACTCCACAAAACAGGGGAGCTGATGAGGACAACATGATTGTTGCTATAAACATTAAAATATCTAATAGTTAAATAAGAATGAAGCCAGTTTAACACTGTACTAGAAATGCCAACCCAGTTAAACAACCTATCAAGTCAAATGTCATGATTGAAGTCAAGTAGAATAAGAGTGAAATATTCACCTTTGTCTGCATGCATAAGAATGTGATTGGTCACTTTTAATTATGCGATCTTAGTACTATGCTTGTGGAAAAAGCTGGATTAAATGATTGGTCATGACCAACTTCAGGAGTTGGTCCGTAACAATTTTTTCAAGAAATTTGGATAGGTGGGTAGGTGGAAGATTGGTCTATAATTCTCTAACTGGACTCGAGAAGGTTTTTTAGAAGTGGCTTAACACTGGCAATTATAAAATAGTAACAAAGTCAGGGGATCGATTTTGCCAACAAAAAAAGATAAGACGTTTTCACAATCATTAGAAGATGAGTGGCAGGAATAGCAGGAAGCGAGATTACAAGCTGGTTAATAATACTAAACAGAAATCTTGGGTTGTGTTTATTACTATTAATCAAACCAGAAAAGTAGGCAGCTAGCGCATCAATAATATTCAGTTTAAACAGTTGGTTTGGGATTTGTTTGACAGCCCTAATAAAAACACAATTCAAATGATTAGGAAATAAATTATTGGATTTTTATTCAAATATTTTCTTTGATTAAAAAAAATCTTGGCATTAGTAGTTTTAATTATGTATCATAAGATGCTTAGAACTAGTGTTAGGAAGTTAAACCATGGGGTAATTCCCTCTCTAACATCTATTTTATATTAGTGTGTAAAATATCAATACATTTTTCCAAGTTTCTTGCCAAAAGCTACATTTTAAAGGATTACATTTGAACACGTGATGTTTACTGAATAGAGCTGGAACACATCATAAATGTAACTCTACCATGGATGTATCACAACAACTGGATATGGTGCTGCAGCTCAGCCTTGCAGCCAATTCTTTCTATTGGCCACTCGTGGTAATGCAACGGAAAAAAACCAACTAGCGGCCCAAAAAGCATTTTCCGCATAGGCCACCATTATAAAAGAGACAACTGTAAAACTGTTGACAGGACACCTCAAATTAAAGCGTTTTAAAGTCTGAGACGTCATACCAATGTAGAGCCAATGGGCTGAGCGAGACGTTGATGAGTCACAGGTGTGCAGGTGGATTGGCGGCAGGAGTTTAAGGAATGGAAGAGTTGCAGGTGTGCAGGTGATTTGGCAGCAGGAATGAGACAGGATGCCACGCCCAGACAATGACACACACACACACACACACACACACACACACACACACACACACACAGCAAGAGAGAGAGGACAAACAGGAAACACCAGGAAGGGGAGAGATCAACTGGAGACACTAGGAATAAGGGACAGGCAGAGCATGACAATAAGTACGCTAAATTACCACTCTAAGTATTTGAAATGTAATATAATACACGTAAGTACCATTAAAGTGCACTGTTTGTAAGTATATTTAAAAACTTCTAATGAAGCGAAATTAAAGTACACTTTAATAAAAAAAAATACTAATAGTGTATTAATAGCGTAGTATTTTGTAAATTTTTTTCCTTTCATTTTTGATGAAATAAAACCCGCTTTTTGAAAAACTACCAGTGACTCCTCATGCCTGCCAGCTCAGCCCCTCACAGTGCCTTTTCCAGAGCAGTGGGGACACTGTTTTTGAAACATGACAGCAGAGTTGCTTGTTCAGACAACCTTTAATGACCTGCGGTTTGTGTACATTGAGTGCCAAAGGAGGAAGTAGTGTTAAGTTCTTAAAGTGCAGTCAGGAAGTGGAGGAGAAGGATCCAGCTGCAGCATGGTGGACACTCCAAACCACGCCCTCTGAAACACGCCCACTGCTGTAATTTGTTAGCAGGGAAGGAAGTAAAGCAGCTGCAGAGTCAAAACCACGCCCCCTCCAAACCACGCCGGCTTGTACACAACACTCCAGTGGCTGAGGAAGGCAAACAGACTATAGCAGATCCAAATCAAATTGAAAAAAATTATTAAATGGAGCAATTTTAGCAACTATTAAGCAAAAATAATGAGGATAAACTAGTCTATGTGTTTGAGTCACAATAATACTTTTTATGAACCAATGTGTTGCCTACCTGCTAAAAAACTAAACCGAAAATATTTATAGCAAACTGCAGCGTTCCAACTACGCCCACCATTAAAAAACTTAATAATTTGAAAAAATACACATAGCTATTTTAGCAACTATTAGCAGAAATAATGAGGAAAAACTAAGAATTGTGTTGGCCTAACTGCTAATAAATATGTATACATAAATGTTATTTATGGACATCAAAATGTAGTTTGTTTTATAATGTGAATAATTGAATAACTTTTGCAAACTTCACATCATGGGGTCATTTAAGTTTCAAACATGCATTAATCATAGGCTTACCATAACTTGAAAACGTACCAGGTTACCTACGTAACCTGGTACGTTCCCTTTCAAGGGAACTTCAACGCTGCGTCAGCTGACGCTATGGGGAACGCAGTACCAACTCTGCCATGCTGAAGGGATGCCTGTCATGAGTGTGAAGCCAGCAGGGCACACTTCAAGACAAGAGAGCCACAGATTATGTAAGCGGTCTAGGCTGTAAAATCTCACAAAAGTGTGAGGCGAGGACCATCCCG
>CM022489.1:30212574-30226906 GCA_011952105.1 Coreoperca whiteheadi
AAGGGAAAACTGTTCGTCTTGTTGGTCACCGTAACCCCGCCCCCAGCCGCTGCAGTAAGCGGTGCTTACTTCTAGACCGGCAACGATTTGGTGCCACTTAAGAATCACTTTTCCTGACTCTGAGCTGCTGTTTTGGGTGTGGAAAGAAAGAAAAGGGGCTTCCCACTGTAGCGCTTCCCATGCTGTATTTAAAATGTACCATTCCAAAAGTTTATAATAATGTATCAAACTGCAGGAGATGCCTGGAAAATCCAGATGGGATGTTTTACAACACAAATTGTACAACATAAATATAATAAAACTATTCCGACTAGTTGTTTGCAAAACTGTGGAGAGGGTTATGCATACCAGGGCATGTCATGTATTTATGCCCTGTTTTGAGAGCATTCTGGGATTAAGTTGTTGAGATAATGGAATCAATTTATGAGTGTCAACATTTTAGAAATCCAGTAAATCTGATCCTTGGAACTTCCCCTGAACCCATGTCCTGTGAGGCAGCTATACATATAGTTAGAACATTTAGAATTTGAGCTCTAACACAAATGACCAAAAATTGGTTGAGCCCACAAACACCAGAGATGAACAAGAAGAGTGCACTCAGTAGAGTGCAGATCTCCGCCAGGCCTGGTATCACCGAATGGCGTGTGAATAACACGGCATTGTCTAAAAAGTCCTTTCGCATGTTGTCACAATGCATTTTTGTTTTTTCGTGTGTCATTTCATGCCATTAAGTCACTACTGGCTTTTATTGTAAAGACATGGCGTTATGGAATTACATCCGCAAACAAAAAGCACACATTACATGAACCACAATATACAGCGTCTGACCAAAGGAATCCATGAATGGGTACACACAAAACAATACTATACACATATGAAGATTCAAATCTGCTTTTAAAATAGGTTAGAAGGTCACAGGACCAAAATATATGCAAAAAACGCTCCCTGCTTCTCACCACACTGACCCTAAGCCCTTCATATTACGCATTTTCTCTGATGTGTCATATATCCTGTGCAGCAGATTACACAGATCTTGAAGGCAAAATTGCAGTCTATCCCCTGTAGGGTGATTCAACCTTTTTTATTCAATAAATAAATAAAGGGTTGATAAAATAATTGTAAGTAAAACATTTGCTTTGACTGTTCAACGTTGTTACTGACAACGCTATAGACATACACAATGCTGCTTAAAGAGTGTATATTTACTTATATTTTGTCTACGTGTGATGCTGCTGTTGGGGCCGTACAGTGCATGTTAGGAAGCAATTTTAGCAACTATTAAGCAAAAATAATGAGGATAAACTAGTCTATGTGTTTGAGTCACAATAATACTTTTTATGAACCAATGTGTTGCCTACCTGCTAAAAAACTAAACCGAAAATATTTATAGCAAACTGCAGCGTTCCAACTACGCCCACCATTAAAAAACTTAATAATTTGAAAAAAATACACATAAATATAGCTATTTTAGCAACTATTAGCAGAAATAATGAGGATAAACTAAGAATTGTGTTGGCCTAACTGCTAATAAATATGTATACATAAATGTTATTTATTGACATCAAAATGTAGTTTGTTTTATAATGTGAATAATTGAATAACTTTTGCAAACTTCACATCATGGGGTCATTTAAGTTTCAAACATGCATTAATCATAGGCTTACCATAACTTGAAAACATTAGTTTTAGTCTCATTTCTGGATCTCACATTAGCCCAGTGGTTCTCAAACTGGGGGGTGGGCTCCACTACAGGAGGGGGCATAAATATGATTCATGTGGTGACATAAAGAAACAAAAGTGCTCTGATGCTAGCAAGGCTATTTTGCAAACCTGAAATGTTTGTTTATTTTCTTGTTAATGATTGATTAAATATGAAATCCACTTTTGCTGGGGTGGGGGGGCATGAACCTTTTTCCTTCTCTAAAGTGGGGGGGTGTGCCAGAAAGAATTTGAGAATGACTGCATTAGTCTATGTAGTTTGGTACACTGGTTACTGATATGGGCTGAACACACCACTTTTTACACCACATTATGGGCCCATTAATGAGCTGAATCTCATTTTATTTCTGATAAGTCAGCAGTATTAGGATAATTATTAATAATTATGTTAAAAAAAAATTTCGATATGCTGTGTAAATCCATTTTGTTTTAAACATATTTTTCCACTCTGCTTCTTAATATGAACAATGGGGTGTTCCATTAACCCACACTATTCTGCCAAAGTCAGATTTTTGGTTATGTCACAGGACAGATTTCTGTCTGTGTTTTTTTGTATGTGCTCATCTCACGTCTCAACCACTTAGTCCTGATGAGGCAGTTTTAGTGTTTGATAAAGGATCTTAATTAAAGGGTGTTTACTGTCAAACCTTTAACTTCGAGTGTTACAAATTTAGTCATGAATATTGAAAGTTATATAAGAATAATGAGATTCAAAACCATGTTTTCTCAGGCTTCAGTTATTTGATAAAATGACTTCAAAGTGCAGCAGTACATTTCTGAACTCTACAGGAAAGCTCCCCTAATTCCCATCTGTCCTATTGTCATAGAGAAACAATGCAGCACATGTGTAGTTTTGAATGTAATCTATGAGTCTATGCAGCAGATATTCATGGAACGGCTCTCTATCAGCTTACATGACACATCTCAGTGTGAGCTGATTAAACCACTGCTTTACTGTGTTTTACTGTAGGTGTGTTTCATTAAACCAACAGATGGTGCTATTATTTTGTTACCAAACATTTGAAAGAACTTTGCCTCCTATTTCGTCAGAGCGTTCGCAAATCCTTCTACAGCGTTGTTGGCACGGCAGCCTGAGCGAATTTTGACGCTCTTGTCGGTAGAGGTCTGTACACACGGTAAGTATTTGCCCTTATTGTGGCAAATTGGTAAACTAAGTAATCACTAGTTAAGTAATAAAACGATTAATTCCCGTTAAATTTCCCCATTAGCTTCAGAGTTAGACTGTAAAGAAAACCTTTTCCACACTGTAAGACAATGTTACATAATATAATCTGTATCTGCTCTTTCCAACACTTCATTGAAGCTATATTCAACTCACATTGAGTGAAATATTCAAATTTAAGATTTTTTATGGTTGCACCAATCTCTTGAGCGTTATTTTATACACATTCCGATGAAATACAGCCTGACATGTTTGGTATCTTTGGACGTTCTGTGGGTTTGAAAAAAGTTTGGCTGCATTTGATCCCGCATGAGGAACCTTGGGGGGCAAGTTTAATCGGCTGCTCCTCTACTGTGGAAGTTTTTATTGGACTTTATTAGTTGTAACACACAGAAGACAATCTGCAAATGTGTAATGTATTTCGCTATGTACAAACTACAAACTACAAGCTATGTATGTATTTTTTTGATTTGTGTTGTGTAGTCATAGCCACAAAAATACACAGCGATATGCATAACTTACTCTGCAAAAACTAAATTTAATTTCACATAAAAATTATATAGGTTCCACGAATGTAAATAGTTTGTATATTGTATATATATATATATATATATATATATATTCCTGTCAGCTTGTGGGCCCTGTGGTATTTGTGACTTCCCTCCTATTTATTTGTGGAATTTTGTCCAATTCGTACCGCAGCAGATCTGTAAAATGGAATCGGCAACGTGCGGTGCAGTTACTAGCTACACCAGCAGGTGGCGAGACACCCTCACATGAGCTGACAGAACTGGCGTCTGCTAAACGCTAACGCAAGCCTAGCTATGAGAGCGTGACTCAGCCCCAGCAGCTCACGTTTTTGTTTCCATAGCACGAAAGCAGCAAGAAAAGCTGCGGAAACTGCCGCGACAGCAAGATATCGCCTGTGCGCTGTGAGCTGGCTGGAGCTCTCTCAAGTGACTCATACACTTGAGATACACAAACGTCCATTATAAAATGAATGGTAACCTGTGGTTATCTGCCTTGTTCTAACAGCAATTCCCAGTAAAGCCTGTGGCAGTAGGCCAATTTGCACATTCAATTTTATCTTTAATCAGACGAGTAATCACGATCCATCCATCAGATTTCGATGTAAGTCGCTGCTGTGCTGACGACGTGTGCAGTGTCGGCCTTAATGCTACCAACACTGGAAACTCCGGGAGAACGTCCGACTGGGAAATATACAAATCCACCGGATTGTTCCTCCTGCTCACAGCGACTCCAGAGACACGAGTTTACCACGAGTTTGCTACAATAACACAGACTTTGCAACGCAATCGGATGTCAATGGTAAAGCTGGTGTATCTCTCCTCCACTGACCATCACACAAACCAGCGCCTCTGAGAAACAGTTATAGACTTCCCGGAGATTAGTTCAAACTACGCTGTTGTGTGTGTGTGTGTGTGTGACCTTGTACAGCCATCTTTGTGAGGACCAATTTGGGCTTTTGCCCTTGGGAACGAGGACATTTTTGGAAAGTGAGGACATTATGGCCTGTCCTCACTTTTCAAAGGGGCTGTTTGAGGGCTCAGACTTGGCTTTAGGTTTTGGGTTATAATAAGGTTTAGGTTAGGTTTAGGGTAAGGGTTGGGGTTAGGCACTTAGTTGTGATGGTTAAGGTCAGGGTAAGGGGCTGGGGAACGCATTATTTCAATGAAAGTCCTCACACGTATAGCTGTACTGGGTTTTGTGTGTGTGTGTGTGTGTGTGTGTGTGTGTGTGTGTAGTGAAACACATTTAAATCTCTTTGTATTTCAATGGATGAATGCAGCCTGTTGCAGAAAGTGTGGGGAAACGCTGTGACAGGGCTGTGGGGGTACGGGGTTGTTTTTTCGTCGATGTGGAATAAAGTTGCAAACTCTTGAGAATACTGTGTGGATGACCTGTTAAACCACACTAGGCAACCAGTGAGTGACAAGGGATTTGAAAAAAACAAGTCTGTATTTCCATCTACGTTTTACATGCAAAACGGGGCCTAAAGTGACCCACAGACAACTACAACAGTAAGTTTCTGTTGGCTCTCTTTTTGTAGCCTGTTTCTTAGCCTATTTGTGCCCTCAGCTAATTCTATACTGGACTTCTGCAATGCTGTTCCATAGAGATTTGTGACAGATCCAATCTGCTGACCATATACTGTATATTTTACATTAGCCTCATGTGAGCTGTGTTTATTCCACACATCCCGTTTCTCTTAACATGTATGTGCACGTGTCTTTCTCTTTTACTTTTGAATGTGTATGTGTATAGTCATGTGTGTTTGTGTGTGTGGTCGTCTAATGTTGGCCAGCCTGATGTAATCTAACAAACACAATGAGAGCTGATGGGATGGGATGGAATCCAGCCAGGCCTGGCTCGATTTCAGGAGTGTTAAAAGCTGGAGGCCTCACAGTCGAGCGTCGCTCCACGCAAATCTCTCATCAGCCAACCCAACTGTGATTACTCGTCTGCTGCCAGTGGCTGATGCTCAGAAATCACTGCAGGTCCCAGGCAAACACAATTATGGAAGGGGGGAAATCCAGAAACTCTGGTGCCACTGCCAGCTGCATGTGTGTCAGTTTGTGTGTATACACTATCTGCGTGAAAGTGTTTGTGAGGTCATTTTATTACACAGTTTCAGGGCCAGGCTGCTTCCCCTCTCTGCCATCCAAGTCCTAAGTTAGAAAAAAGCACCTCTGGGTGCTGCCAGGAGTACCAGGGATAGATTAACAGAGTTACAGAGAGCTATGACGCATGTGTGATGAAAGCTTGAAACACACACACAGTACTACAGAGAGAGAAAGAGAAGGCTCTCACACAGGCTCCCCACAGTATCAAGTAGGTTTCCAAGTACACAAAAAGTCAAACGATGCTAGAAGGACAACAGCCACAATGGGAGTGTGGTAAACAGTGTTTAAAAAAAAGGGGCTCAGTCTTCGGCCTAAATCGTGTAATTAGACAGTGTTTGATTTATCGAGTGTGTTCAAGCTCAGAGGGTTTTGCTTTTTCCCCGTGGTTTTGTGTGTTTTTTTCCACAGGTGACTGATGGCTTATGGGTGGAGGGCTTTGCAGGATTTTTTTTCCGTGTTTGTTACAGCCTGGACCAAGCCTGTTGTCTGTCTATAAAAAAAAAGAAAAAAAAAGAGCTGGTGTTTGGAAAATGGAATTCTCTGTGGGAGGTCCCTCTCGTTCACGTGCCCTTCTCTCTTCACCTCCTGTCCTTGTTTTTCAACCTTTTTGATATCAGGAAATGCTCTGAAATATGAGCTATAAAAGGAGCTAGGGAGCGATACTTACAGTCTTATCTTTTTAGTTTTGGCCATCATTTCTTTCAGTAATAATTACATTGTAGTTAATAGCTGAGATCTGGGACCACAGTGACCTAACTATGAAGAAGTCTTGCAGATAAAGATCAGACAGAAGATCAGACAGGTTGGAAACAAATCCCCAGGATTCAAGCAAAGTCATTTTTGCCCACATGAGTACCAGTTCTTCTTGTTGCATACAGCCCCCTCCTGCGCTGTAAAGCTGGTATGTTATATGTCTCTAAGTTTAAATGAAATCTTAGGAAAAGGTTTCCTTGTTCAAATGAATTTGCCAAAAGAAAACAAAACATTAGAATTGATATCTAAAGAAACTCCAAAGAACTTCCCCATTGCTAAACTAAGTTGCATACTGCACAGGTCCAACTGTCCATTACATTACATTCATTTAGCAGACGCTTCTGACCGTAACAACTTACAATAACTCACAGGCTCACAGCTGGCTGCCGGTCCAGGCAGCAGCCCATAACCTGTCTGGTCATCCGACTGCTTGTGTTTGCTGACCTGTTGGACTTTGTTGTAGATATGTTACCGGGCTTTTACCCAAGTTGTAATAAAGTGGAATCATCCTTTAATGTCTCTTTCACCCTCATTTTGAAGTCATTGTTATGTGTTGTAACAATTTCCGTTTCAACAGTAATTTCATTAAAGCTTTTACACAACCTGATCTAAGTTCTTGGTTTCTGGTGGAAAGTCAAATCTGGGTTTTAAATAGCGTTCTTTAGCCGTGGGGAGCACGCATTAAAATGTTTTACCTCCATCAGAATAGTTCCCAGTGGTTTATAATTGAAGCTTTTCCATGACGGCCCAAAAAAACACCTTCCTCGGCCATAGTTTGGTTTTGATTGGGGGACTGACCCTGAAATATACTCACTTCCCTCCACAGCCGCTTTGATATTTTTACAGGCCCAATCCACAACAGCGAATGGTGAGACAGAGATGAAAGCATGTGAAACTAAAGTTCGTCTCTATTTTGAGCATGGAGGAAACGCTAAAGATAACGTGGGGTTTACAGGTCCTAATGAAAACATAGATGTATATACATATACAGTATATATACATATATACACACACACACACACACACACACACACTCACATACTGTGTGTACGCAGCACTCCTAATATGGACCCCTTTCCTGGTATTTCAATCATGTTTTTGGCTTGAATCTTGCAAACCTGCTCTGCATAAAACTCAGTTACTCAGTTATACAGGCACACAGGGAGATGTTCTTATTGTATGGCAGGGGACCAGCACTGTGTAGGGGAGCTGCGGAAAGTGTGTGTGTGTGTGTGTGTGTGTGTGTGTGTGTGTGTGTGTACTGGTTGCCTAGGCTGAGTGGAAAGCAGCGCAGATTAACAGGTGTCGGTGTGACACTTTATAGAGCTCCACCTGGCCAGCAGGAATTTTAACTGGTTGACTGACTAAGCCTTATCAACCTCCCTGTCCTCCTTTGTGGTTTTTAGACACATGTACAACACTCACTGCAGTCACAAAGCAGCGTGTGAGGACATTTTTGCTGAGTGAGGTCCATCAAGGCGCTGATCCGGGAATTCGGTTGAGTTTTCAGATATAATTTTACATTTTATTATTTTGATAGCTTTGGCCAACATTTCTAGTTCATTAGGATAACATTTTACTTATCAATTTCATTCATAAGAAATATTTTCTTATGTCGGAAAATAATTAGTTGTGGATTAAGTCATGGCCACAGTAACCCACCTGGGGGCAAAAATGACCCCATTGGCACTGTCACCTCAATGTTAACAAATTAACTTAAATAATGAAGGTATTACAAGTAATTTTTGACACAGGGCAAGACATTATGTAATAATGCAGGATATGACCATTTCAATTTCTGTTGATATTTTTTTTTAGTGTCGTGCATTTTTAAACATAGCTGCAGGATACTGTATGTGGGACTTGGTCAAAATAAACTGTGTGTGTGTGTTCATGGGAATGAAAGGACATGTCACCCAGTGGCTCACTGTTTTTAGCCACACTAGGGGCGTGGCTCTGGGAATGGCATGTTCTGTCGGGCTGGTCGGTCCACCACGTTGATCTAGACTGCAATCACTGCGCAACTTTTGGATGAATCGCCATAAATTGCGCACAAACATTTATGGTCCCTACAGAACGAATTCTAATGACTGGGGATCCCCTGACTTTTCATATAGCGCCACCAGCAGGTCAGCTTCTTGTTTTTTTCTCCTAAACGTTACGACGATGCATGGGGGAATCTGATGCTGTAGGTATCTACAGCTGGACTTTTGACCTGACAAATATCCAACTTTTTTGTTTGAATACATTTGTGGTTTGGAGTCCGTTTGCAGGGGTTAATCTTTTCATCAAATTGTTTTGATGACAATGGAGCTCTATGGCACGGAGGGTTTGGGTACACACACAATGCTTGTTGGTAGAATCAATTCACTGTTGAATTGGGTCTGCACATGGAATTAGTTGACAAGTAAAAATAAATACAAAACATTACCAGACTTATACGTGTACTTTAAGATACATGTAATCTATATGAATTCCTCCCATGGTTAAAGGACAGTATGTACATGTAGATATCTATAGTGTTAATGATGGCTTAAACAATTCCTTACTTTTTCCATGCTGTGTATAGATGTTTCTTTACAGTGCACGTTGCCCTCTGTCCACAAGCTTGTGGCAATACTCTATTTAAGAATTACACATTGTGTAATTTTTAAGTGACCTGTTGGAGCAGGAGGAGGTGGGTAAAGAAAGTAAGACAGAGGGAAATGGGAGGAGGGCACCTTTCGGCTCCATTTGGAACATCTTACACAGTAAGTGAGGCTAATAAATTAGATTTGTGCACAAAAAGTAAGTATGTTTCTCATACAAGAAAAAACACACTCACAATCACAGTCATGTCTGTATTTGATTAGGAGTACAATTTTGTAGCTGCATACTACCTCTTTTACTACCAGGCCAATAGATGTAGTTTACCGCAGTGCCTTTACGGTTCGTTACAGGAGAAAAAAGTTGGACTCAGCCTTATGATACGTAGAGCGAGTTTGGCCAGTCTTCCTTATAGAAATAACTTTAATAAAGCATGTGTCAGAGCAGTCAGGGTTCATAAATCTTGTATGTCACATAAGCCTTATGTTTCTTTGACTGATTATGTTGCTTTGTGAAGCTCTAAGTATAAAGTTCGATTGGGACTCACACATCCCCTTCTGATCCTTTTCCCAAAATCGGCCTCTCTGTTGTGTTTAAAACCTCAGTGGATGTAGCTCCCCTGCCATTGCAGTTTGTTGCTGCTCCACCCTTGTCCGCCCCAACACCACCAGCTCCCAGGCTCTGGAGACCCTCGGAGGCCAAAGGTATAAATGATGTGTTCGCACAAAAACCATGAATACTCCATTTCCTATGCATAAACTATTTATAAAAGAAGAATTTACGGTAAGAAAGCACGCACCTCACGCAGACTTCAGACCAGGTGTCCACAGTTTTCTGGAGATAGCTGCGGGTGAAACGATAAGGTGGACATGAAATATAAGCTGAGACACGTAACCTTGCTGTAAAACATTGTTTGTTTAGGTTTTTGTTTGCAAAAGTTTCGCCGCCTACCAATAAATGTAAATACGGGTCATAACAAGCCGCTTATAGTGTTTTGACAGTCTGCGTGAGTTTTATGCATCTGGCCCCATCTGGCTGTCACCCCTATGTGAGCATTGATCACATAGATCATAGCCAAACCTTCGTCACACTTGGCCACATTTACACATAGAGATTTAGAGAAACGAATATTTCCCCCCCTCCGTTTTCAAAAATAACATACAACACAACATCGTTTTCAAAAAAGTTGTCGTTTACATCATCCCGCATAAATACGCCGTCGAGCGCCATCATAACTGTGCCAAACCTATGGGCGGCGGCGTAGGGAGAAGGATAAAGCCATGCAAGCCAATCAGAATCCTCAAAATCGACAACAACGAATAGCACGAGCGACTTCCAAAACCGGCGACTCCGACGTTGGCAGGCAATGTACCGGCGTCTTGGAAGGGAAAGCTGCTGTTAAAATGCGGACCTTCGTGTACTCCCTCGCCTCTGCTCCTCGATATAGTCCAGCAGTTGTGTTTGCAAATGCAAACAGGCCAAAAGCGTTTGCACAAAGGTAAAAATGAGTTCCTCCTTAACAGCATCCATGATCAAACAAACTCTAAACACAGGGCGCTCACATGACGGAAGCATTTTCTGGCACATAATGTGACGTTTGAGAACCTAAAACCCCGTTTCTCCCAGTTGACACGGCAACACGTGACCGGCGTTTTTAGAAATAATCGTTTTGTGGGATAAAAACGGCGTTTTCGTGTAAATGAAAGGCCAAAACGCAGGGAAACATCTGCGTTTTCCCATCGTGTAAACGGGGCCTTAAAATGCAAGTTTTCAACCCCTTAGTCACCCACACAGGTGTCTTCACTTATGTTGCCTAACTAGACCTCTTTTCAGGACTGGAGAAGTCTGATCTGGGCTTGATTGTAACTTCCCTCACTCTCCTGCAAGTGTTTCTTTCACTTGTTAGGGTGGTGGCAACTTACCCTGTTATCATTCTTAATGAATTTAGCTATTTAAGGGCCACGTCTCAACCACACCGCTAATCGCCTGTCAAGCCCACGTATACATGGTCAACCCATCCTGTCCAGTTTGTCTCAGTTTTCTCGACCCGCCCTCCCTTTCCCTCCCCCTCAACCATTTACCTCCCATCCCTTTCCCCCCCTCTGCCCATCCCTATTCACATCCATCGACCCGCTTTTCCCTCCTTTCTTTCCCTCTTATTTGAACCCGTGCATACCTCTCCCATCTCTCCTTTTCCAGGTACTGTGCGTAATTAGCTTAGGTGACTCTACTCCAGAGACAGATTCCCCACACTCCCCCTCCCTGGCCTCAAAATGCATACATCTTCTTTTTGTGTGCAAAACTGCAAATTAAAAATGCACAGAAACAAAAGGTGGATGGAGACATACTTAGTCATTGGTTACAATACTGTAGAAACTAGCAACAAAATGAGCCAAGCTGAAACTGTTTGAAATAACATCACTAAGAACATGAACTGGTGCTGCTTTTCACATGTCTCCTACTGCTGTAGCAACCTTCTAGACTGTTACAAACAACTACGACTCTCCTGAGATATTTACAGTGACTATTGTTACATTATACTGACACATACCCTTGTATGTGTATTGTTCCTATATGAATCAGATTCAGAACCAGAACCACTGGGTTAATAAATTATTGATTCTAACTATCCATCTTATTTTGCTTCCTGACCTCGCTCCACAACCCAGCATTCTCCTGGCTTCCTTTGAACCTGATTTTCTTTGATGGGTGTAATGTCACTGTGTTGCTAAGAGATGGCCTGATGAATAAATGACAAATGTAGTCAAATAAAGAACAAAACAGAGGCTGTTTCCGAAATCATCACATCTCTCACTATCTAAGGAGTTCTATGCAGAACACTAGAGCGTGAGCTCGTCAGCAAAATGACAAAAACACATTCGGACACTACTCGGGTCATTTTCTCGACGAGCGTTAATTACATCGTTGCTGTCACACAATTAAAACCAAGGTCGTCGTTTTTGCATGATGGTACATACCACTTGGTTAGTGATCATCGGTTGTACTCTACTTTTTACAGTGCATTCTGGGATACTTTGAGTCCTCTATATAGGGTATAGGGTACTTCTCACCATGCTATCGGACAGCACTACAAAATGGCAAACTCACTATATAGTGTCTACGTATAGCAAACTTTATAGTGAATAGTGAGTAATTTCGGACATAGCTCGAATGAAGAGACAGGGAGAAAGACAGAGGTTAGAGGTCATGGCTGAGGACCTGTTCTTGTTTATCCATTCAGTCTCTCTCTGAGCTCCCATGCAGATTGTATGTAGAGCAGCATGTGAGTCCATTTCCATGCTTGAGTATTTTGGGTTACAGTTACATTCCTGCACCTTTGGGTCAGTGGAAACACATGATCAAAATGCAAGAGGTTTGAAGAAATGCCTCATTTGTTGCTGATTACTCATTACAAGTCATCATCTGCACACTGTAAACACACACTATGAGCGCATTAGAACCATTTTATGCAACATTTGTTTTTGAACAGTCAATTAATGGCACAAAGCCAACAGTTTGGCATTAAAATACCAGGCTTAACCTTAACTGTTACCATTAATCCCAATATAGCACTCCTTCTTATAGGTTTTTACTTCATCATAGCACAATGAAACTAATTTGCATAAGCCCTGCAGATCATCATACAAGATTGAACATGAATATGGTTCATATCGTTACACAACACCTACATTGGGCCAAGTGCCAAGAATGCTATTGCAACACTGTGCAATTAATGCTGGTTTAAATTTGATTGCAAATAAACGGCAGCAAACACAAAACTGAAAATGAAGCAGACTTGACCATTTATTAACAACTTCAGGTATATTGCCCACTTTTTGTATAAATCTGAATACAAATCATTTAGTGACAAACAGATACAGATAGTAGCTTTGCGTTACACCAATAGAACGCCCCTTACCCTGCTCCCATGAGTAAATTCATTGATTACAGTGTCAGTCATCAACAAAAACTATGCCAAAAAATATTTGCTGACAAGCTATTTTTCATGAAGTAAAACTAAAAAAAAAGTAACCAAACAAGGACTATGATGAAATGGAGGCTATTATATTTTATTAGTCAAACAAATGTAAACTAAACGATAATGTGAAAGACAGATGAATGGACAAATTAACTTGTAGCCTACTGTTTTTTCTATGAAAAGCGAGGTTTTGGACCCAAAAACAAGGCTCAAGCCTGAGACAGGAGATATCTGGAGAAGTTTATTCACAAGGCTGGGTTTGGTTTGAATAGGTTGACGGGGACGTTTCCAGACAGACGGGTTGGTAGGCAGGGAGGCAGGGCAGGTCAGTAGACAGACCGGAGAGTCTCTAGGCAGACAGGGGGGTTGGTTGGTAGGGAAGCAGGGCAGGCAGATGAGCTGGGGAAGGAGCTGCTGGGCGAGGCAGGCTGGCTGACACAGCGGAGGCACGCGAGAGTGAACCTGGAGCACAGGAAAATCAGGGGTTAGAGTCTAGTTCAACTTAATGCAACCACAGTGGGGCACAAGCCAGTGTCTTCATGTGCCAGTCCCAAGTCTGGATAAATGCAGAGGGTTGTGTCAGGAAGGGCATCCGACGTAAAACACATGCCAAACTAAAAATGCGAATCATGACAATCAGAGAAAGAGGTCAGCAAAGAAGAAGTGGGACACTGAGAGGACTGAAGAGAGTAGACAGGAGTACAGGGAGATGCAGCGTAAGGTGAAGGTAGAGGTGGCAAAGGCCAAACAAAGAGCATATGAGGACTTGTATGCTAGGTTGGACACTAAAGAGGGAGAGGTGGATTTGTACAGGTTGGCCAGACAAAGAGATAGAGATGGGAAGGATGTGCAGCAGGTTAGGGTGATTAAAGATAAGGATGGAAATGTATTGACAGGTGCCAGGAGTGTGATGGGAAGATGGAAGGAATACTTTGAAGAGTTGATGAATGAGGAAAATGAAAGGGAAAGAAGAGTAGAAGAGGTGACTGGTGTGGAGCAGGAAGTAGCAAAGATTAGCAAGAGTGAAGTGAGGAGGACGTTGAAGAGGATGAAGATTGGAAAGGCAGTTGGTCCTGATGACATACCTGTGGGGGTATGGAAGTGTCTAGGAGAGGTGGCAGTAGAGTTTCTGACTAGTTTGTTTAACAAGATCTTGGAGAGTGAGAGGATGCCCGAGGAATGGAGGTACTGGTGTACTGGTGCCAATTTTCAAGAACAAGGGAGATGTGCAGAGCTGTGGCAACTACAGAGGAATAAAGCTGATGAGCCATACAATGAAGTTGTGGGAAAGAGTAGTGGAAGCTAGGCTAAGGACAGAGGTGAGCATTTGTGAGCAGCAATATGATTTCATGCCTAGAAAGAGCACAACAGATGCAGTATTTGCTTTGAGGATGCTGATGGAGAAGTACAGAGAAGGTCATAAGGAGTTGTATTGTGTCTTTGTAGATTTAGAGAAAGCGTATGACA
>CM022489.1:30229653-30272207 GCA_011952105.1 Coreoperca whiteheadi
TATATATATATATATATATATATATGTTCTAGGTGCACAATCTTTAACCTAGTAGTCCCCTAGTGGAGAACACCTGAAATGTCTCACAGTTTAGTTCAGTCCAGTCAGCTGTACTTGTTTCAGAGGTGGGGTGTGTTATATATTACCACTAAAACACCACTGCCGGTTTTTTTAGCAGAACATTCAGCAGGGTTTTTGTATGATGTATTGAGCTATAGCTTTTTTGGGCCGTAACAAACAAACTAATAAAAAATTGATTTGTTTTCCCGTATGTAAAGCCAAACTAATCAAAATGTATAATTCGATTATATATTATATTAATAATTTCATGTCAACTGTCAGTAAATATGGGCATTTATATTCATTCACAAATGAATTTGAATGCTTCAGAGATGCAAGCTGTTCCAGCAAAAATAGACCCAGTGCGTAGATACCAGGCAAAAAGAGCTGCGAGGGAGACTCTCACAAGTCCTTAAGGCAGGGCCGGATTAACCATTAGGGCAACCGGTCACTTGCCCAGGGGCACAGGACATCTAAGGGGCCCTGGGCACTGTCAAATATTATGTTAGATCACGTTATAAACACAGTCCTCACTTTCCGAATTCTATTCAGCTGTCACGTCGAATCACGTGAGCTGACACGCTGAAATTTGAAATCGGTGGGAAGATGGAGAAGTAGTTAAGCGGGACCGCTAAAAGAAAATTAAAAAGAGAAAAGGAATTGAAATAAGTCAACAATATTTCAATAACATAATTTATTGTGTAGCCTATGGTGTTTTCTTGTACAAAATTTAACATTTTAAGTTGAATGTAGAGTGTAGGACATGTAAAAAAGACAAGAGGCTAACAGTGTCACGATCAACATTTGAGTAGCCTGCCCGACACGGTGTCTTCACAGACTAACACGTCACGTCTCTGGCATAGACTACAGGGTTTGAAATAGCATATATGCATTAGTCATACTCTCAATTTAATGTACAGAGCAATCCCTGCAAAGTGTTTAGGTTAACTATAGAAGAGATGAGTGTGTCGCACTCGCAACGGGGCCGTGGCATCACGATGGAGAGCAACCATCACCGTCCATAGGGCACAACCCTAGTAGCCACCTATGAAAGATTAATTATAAAAAGTTATGTTAAACATTTGTGCATCTGTTCTGTCTCTTGAATGCACTTCATGCTGAGGCTATTACATACATCTCCACTGAGCCATGCAGAAGCCTGTTGTGTTGGCATAATAGTAGCCTATATGCTTCTGGTGGTTAAGGGTTTTTTGTTTTTATGCAACAGTCAAACTCATTGACAGCAAACGTAAGTCTGTAGACCAGTCTAACGTATACAACACTACCGAAACCAGCCCCAGGTTTCCTTTACACTATATACCGAGCAGGGCGTTAAACAGAAACACGTCACATGTATTAGATGATTCAGCACTTGTGATAGGAAGTCAAAGGATATATTTTGTGACTGTGACTAAATCTCTGCTTGACTGTTAGACAACAGGACATTTCAGCTTGATTCTCTTGAACTCAGACCAGCTCAGCACTGAGCACTGAAGCCATTTTCTCAAGTCACTCAGTCACAAAGCACACGCACACACACATGCTCACAGAGTTTTTCGAACTCTGAGAGGGAAGTGGTGTTGCCCATAGTTGTACTAGAAAACTCAAAGCCTGTACCACAGAGAGGAAAGTGTGTGTGTGTGTGTGTGTGTGTGTGTATGCAAGCACGTGTTTAGGAGTGCATGTGGAGGTCATCTTAGATTTTACATATAAAAGATCATACCACTACTGATTGAAAAACAACTTGCTGCACACACTCACAGTCTCAATGTACATGATAACTTTAGTCGGTTTAGCTCATAAATGCATATGAAAGTGTGTTCATTTCCTTCAATTCAAATTCTGCTTTGCTTTAGCCTGCAATGCCCTGACTCAGGATCACTCAGATTTCACAGGGCATTTTTCAGACATAAACCAGTTGTGCATTTTTAACAAAAACTACTACAAATGCTCTATTTGGGTAACCACATTCCCCATAAAGTCAAACCTGCTTTATAGAATTAAATGGACTAGATACTGTATATTTCAGACATATTAACAGAAATATTAGATTTTTATTTTCCAAGTTTTACAGTAGAACTCTTTTCATGTCCTGTGAGAATGCTCTTTTAAACCGTCCTTTTAGTAATAAACAACCACTGCCTATGTTTATGTTTACCACAGCATCTTTATATGCAGAGTTTGTCTGCAGATTTGTGCAATCTACCTGCCACCTCGCAGTGCACAGGTTCATGTCCCCATTACTAGAGCACAGGGTGACTTCGATGCGAGGGAACCAGGCTTGTCACAGTCCTGTGGCAGGTGTGGGCTAACCATTGTGGTCAGATGCAGATGGGGCTGTAGCAAACACGAATACACACACGCTGACATCTTTTCATCTGCTCAGTATGGTGAAGTTTCTTTACAGATGCAGTCAACACAGGGACCTCTTGCAAATCACACAACTGCTTGTTCCTGTTGTGTTTATTTCATCATAGTACCTCAAAGGATGGACAGGTGATGGTTTAAATCAAGTTTGGACAATAATTTGCCAGTAATTCTGAATATGAATGTCTTTACGTTTTTATTAGTCCTATGATAGACTGGCATTTTAGGCCATCACCATGTCAGGGTCAGCTCTACGTGGTCAAAAATCTGACTCAGCTTGTCAGCTTCAGCTGCAGTTCGTCATCCTCAGCAGTACTTTGTTAGATTCATGGCGTGTGTGAATCACTCTTAGTCTGGTCCCCCGACTTCTGAATTGAATCCGGAGCTCTTGCCCTCATGACCCTGAAAAGGAATAACTCTTAAACCCTTGTTTGCTTTGCAGTGTTTCATGAAAATGTTGCGTTGCAATGTGACTTTTGCCACCAGACAAATACCTACAAATACCAAACACTTTTGACGATAGTCAGTTGTTTCTAATCAGTATTCTATTCAGCTGTTCAGCGGATGATAATATGACTCCATTCCACTCAACGGCCAGTTGCCTAAGCATTAGCTTCACACCCTGGTATGTTTACAAGAGTGTTCATTTTTTTTAAAGCACATGGAGCATAAATAAAACGCTCTGCCTCACACTTTTTCATGAAATCCAAACATTCCTTGGTGGAATTGTAGAAAAAGCTATGAAAATATGGACAGCCTGGCTTTGTCGAAGATCCCGAGGTTTGGTGAATTGCTGCCTTCTCAGAGCTCTATCAAGGATCTGTCACTGAGGGGAAATACATATATTACTGCACTAAATCACACTGCTCTGACCACAGAGGGAGTATAACGGACACACAAACACACAGAGGGAGTGACCCAATGTCGTCCACTAGAGAGAATGAGCTAAGTCCCAGCTGTGTGTGTGTGATGATAAAATTGCGATTGCATTGACCTCAGTGAGAGCGTCAGACTGAAAGCAGAAATGATGTAACACAGCATACGAGGAGAGCAAGAGATGGACATAGCTAGGCAATACACAGTGTGTGAAAGAAAGAAAGAGAAAAGTAATAGAGATAAGGAAACTGTGCTAATGACAAGACCGAGACGCTTGGTGCAAAAACAAACAGTAACAATTTCCAACAGCTGGGGCATAAACAATTTAAATCACATTTGAATTAGCATAACAAAGACTGCAGTAAAATAGAGTACATAACTGGGAACAAAAAGGCAGGAAAAAACATAATTAGTAACATTGGCAATAAGCATTTTGCAAGTCACAACATAGAAAATATGAAATGTTTGAGGCATTAGGAAAATTTGCACTATGCGCTGTAAGGAGCACTGAATATTTTTGCACACCACGTTTACTGGCTGGAATTGATGTCACTTCACTTTGGACGGTCCTTTTTTTCGCATGGTACGGCAGATCAGACACAGCTGCAGCTAACAAAACTGATAGTGTTCCAGTCAGCAAGCTCAGAGCAATAGTGTCTATTGTCAATGCGGGTCACCTAAATCAAACTTAATAACTACTGCCACTAATACTGACTACTACTATCTACGACTGCAAATGAGTATGCCCTAGAAACCACCCAGGGTTATCACAGCAGCCCCTCCACACACTTTAACCACTTTTACCAAGAAGCACTCTTGGAACCACCAAGAACACCATAGCAACCACCTTGTAGTATCCTACAACCTGCCCGCAATCCCCTTAGCCACCTCTAAAACCCTAGCAAATACTAAAGCCTCTTTTCCACTGGGCACGGCTGCGTCGCGTTCCTGCTGCGACGCGGCCAATGCTTGTGATCCTACCAGATGCGCCGCAGCGCATCCCAGAGGCGGCTCTTCGCTCCCCTAAATACACGGCAAGTCTATTTTTGACGAAAGTGTGTTAAGAGCAGATGAACCAGGCAGGAAGTCAGACACAGAAACGGAGTCTAGAGAATTCGGTCAATTTAAAAAATAAAGCACCCCATATATCAACAAAAAACACAACTAAAACAGACAATAATATAAACCATTTAACTACGTAGCTACCATGTTAGAAGCACAAAAGTCAAGGAAAAAGGACTAAATCAACAAGTCATCAAGGTCGGGCAGGCAAACCACTCTGCTTCCGGCGTAAGCAATCATCTAGCATCACTGCATAAACCGCATTGAGCAACCTCTCAAACATTCTAGTAGCCACTGAACAACCCCCTGGCAACCACTTTGATTACATTAGCAACCACCTGGGAATATGTAATTAGCAAGCCCAAACATCTTAACAACAACTTATAGGGGTTCTCTGAGTACTGTACTTTCGAGGGAGTAATGTCAAAATTGAAGCAGCAGAAGCCGAGATTTCCTAACCCTTTTAGTTCCCAGATGGATCAAGATCCAAAAACGCTGGATCATACACTTCCCATGATGCAGCTCAATTACATCTTTTTGGTAGGCCTCTCTGCCTGATAAACGCCGACGTCTCTCAAACCCCACGCTCCCAGTTTGTTACGTAGGCTTTCTGCAAAAAAATTTTGGTCTCCAAGCCCAAGCCAAGATAACCATGAGGACATCAATATGGTGTCGTCAGGGGTTATTTGACGTGACACAGCTCCTCCAGAGCCACAGATGACATTATTCTGTTTTCACAGGCTGAGAATTGCTCCCCATGATGAATAAACTGGGTTGTCATTGCCCCGCCTACCAATGCCTTTTACCATGGTCTAGTGGTAACATCTGAGTAACCACCTTAGTAAAAATTTTGCAGCAGTCTAGCTACCTCTTGTGTAATATAATCCCCTAAGTAGAACGTTTTTAGCAAAGAGCTACTGTCTTGGGCTTGGTAAGCAAGTACACAAACGTTTTCTTTAGGGTCACCTTTGTAATTTTTCTTTCCAATGACACCTATGTTCAGAAGCAATGTAACTATTGTTACAGCAACAAAAATTCAATGGGATCACATGCAAAAAATGTCAGTAGAGAAAATGAGGTAAGATCCAGAAGAGGGAAAACAAGGAAGAAAGAAATTTTAACCAGTTTGTTATTGTGAGGGATTCTGGTTGTCAGGGAAATAGAGGGGGAAACCCACACAGCTGTTGTCCAGCTAATGTTGCATTCAAGTCCTATGGGGAAATTGTAGATACTGTTCAAGGCTTTCTACTAGATGTGTACTGTTCATGCAGTAAATCTTGCTTGCTTGATTTTCTACAACTTCCAGAATTGTTGGAAAATAGCTGGTGTAGGTCACTATTTCTCTCACCAGCATCAAAATAAACACATTTTATCCAGCTAATGGACTGACATATACACTTGAAATGACAGAAACAAAAATGGCTTGTGCCATTTTGTGGTCATAGCATACCAAGAAAGGAAAACCGTCCTTGTTGAACTACTACTCTACTTGAAGTAGTTGGGGTGGACTTTAAAAGTGTTTGTGCAAAATATATTAATTACTAAGCTCAACTGTAAAGTGTGATTTTTAAAAAGTAAAGAAAAGATATCAAGAAGAACCAAAAAAGATGTGCCGTGATGTGTCCTATTACATTGAGACGTTCAGAAGGAAATTCCCAAATGAATGTAAATGCAGCATAAAGGCTGCGATCTAAGTATGAAGGGCTGGAGGAGGACGGATTGCAGTGTTGGTGTAACGTCTCCTCAGGGTCTGCTGGCTGCTGATTGGCTAGCGGGGGGAGGAGGAGGAGGAGAGACCAATGGCAGTATCTTGCTGTGCTGTTGAGCGCCAGGCTGGGTTTCATCATGTGAGAGGCCCAGTGCACTCTTTAACACAAAGCAGATGTCCTCAACCTCACTGGAGCCACTAACACTCTCACTGTACCGATGGAGCAATCCCCTATCCCATCTATCTCTTCCTCCACTCCTTTTGACCTCTCTCGGTCACTTGCTACCTTCCCTCCCTCCCTTCTGGCTTTTTTACACTTTCCCCCAATACATTCAAAAAAGGCTCTTCATAAGCCAGAAAAAGGTTCTTTCAGTGTGTACTGTACCTACCATTAACCTTTTACACTCTTTGAAGCTCTCTACCAAGCATCAGAAAATAGATCTTTAGGTGCCATTGTAGAGCACCGTTTTTAAGCTCACGCTTGGGGTGTGCGGAAAGGTTTTCTGGGAAGCATAGGAAACAATTGACTTAAGAGTTACAAGAGTGGTGCAGGAGTGAAACACCAGCACTGCATGGACAGTACAATTCCCGGTAACGTTCGTGGTTGGGAATTCAGTGAGGGATAATGTCCTTGTCACTTCACTAAGGACTCTTACTGGTTGGTCGAGGCACCCACAAAAAGTGGGCCGGATCTGGGTAGCATGGATAGCATGAACCTCATGCCACTCCGGGGAACCTGGCAGGTGAAGTGGACTAATATCTACATGTGTATCAGAGGAAGCACATGGCTGTCTACAACCTCCCCACACATGGGCAGTCACAGCATACAGCACATAATGTACAGTATACACAATAGGGGTGGGCGGTGTAACTGTTTCCCATACTCGTCCATGTGTTGTGTTCACCTAACCGATTACATTTCTTTTCTTGTTTGTCGCTGCAATGTAGTGCTCCCTTATACACTAATATTCGCCGCAGTAGATATGAGATGCGACTTGAAAATCACATGTTTGCAAATGTGTGACCACTCTTGTGACAGAAGCAGGCCACACGTGCTGCTGTATGTGTTTCTGTCCCGTGGTACACTGACTGTTGTACTTTTATGATGTACTTTGGGTTTTCTGCCAAATAAATGCTCTTCAGCCTTAACCTACTTGTTGTCTAACCCTGAGAATGAATCACATTACATAGACTAATTAACCTACATTATGGGGCAGGCTACTCCTCCCAGAACACATGTAGGCCTGTACCTTCATGTATACATTCATGCATACTAGCTCACAGCAGTGTCAGTGAGGCATTTTGTTCACGGCTGCCATGGCAGAAGGGACAAAACTCCTGCTGAAGGAGGATTTTAAAGTTTAAAGGATTTTAAAATTTTGCTACTGTGAGGGCTAGTCGTGGGATGGCTCTGTGGTTCATGTCTGAGAGATTTGGTGTGGGAAGGCACATGATTTTAGAGGCAGTGTGCGTGATGCCAGTAAGTTTGTTTTTGTTGAAGATGGTAAAGAAGCAGGGGCAACAGTACAGCAGGATGGTCTGAATTATGCTTTTTGTAAAGCAACAGCAGGAGCACCAGACTGATCTGAGTTTACGAATGACATGAAGTCTTTGCTGGGATCGTTTATAGATAGAAGTGATGTGTTGATCAAAACTCAGTAAATTGTCTATTTTGATTCCAAGATATTTGAAGCTGCTCACCTGTTCAACTGTCTTGCCATGGATGTAGGTGGGGTTCAGTCCAGTGTGGGGTGTTTGATGTGCAAATGACCAGTTATCCATGTTCAGCTGCAGGTAGTTATCAGTGCACCATCCTGTGATGTAAGAAATGGAATTTTGACAGGCTGTAACAGTTATTTTCATTGAGTTGTCAAAGTACGGCAGTGTCATCAGAGTATTTCTCGTATGTGATGATCGGCGAAGGGCTGTAGAGGGTGTAAAGGAAGGGACTGAAGAAACAGCCCTGAGGGACTCCAGTGTTGGTGATGACAGTTCATGATGTTACAGTGCCTATTCTAACAGCCTGTGATCTGTTGCTCAGGAAATTGTGAACCCAGTGGATGAAGAGTGGGGGGATGTTAAGATGGTTTATATTAGGGCTGTCAAAATGAATGCGTTAATAACGCATTAATGCAAATTAATTTTAACGGAACTGATTTTATCAACGCACGATTAACGCAGCGCACATTTTCTGTTTGAGCCGTGGCCTAGCTCCGTAGTTGGAGAAATCGAGAGCAGCCACAGACGTAAAGGATGCAGCAGCAAACAGAAATGGGGAAAGAAAAGGGCTAACATTGACATTACTATTCTGAAACAGGTGACGTTACATAGCCGACATAAGCTACCGTTGTTTCTGTTGAACTTTTATTAGACTCCAGGTCGAAATAAAAGAAAAGGGCGTTTTTACACTGAGCACGTTTGCTGCAGTCCAAGTCCGAGCGCGATAGTTCTCGGTTTACAACGCAGCGCTGCCCAACCCGATTCTGTTGAACCCTGGTGCATTTGTGTGCATCTTACATAATCACAAACATCCACAGGGTCTGATAGAAAACAGAACGCATATTTGTTCATACCCATGTTGATTAGAATATTAAAAACTGGTAAAATATTAATTTAAGGTACATTTGGAACCGATAAAAATGTGCGATTAAAAAATATTTTAATCGATTGACAGCCCTAATATATATATATATATGTATTTAGCCATCACCAGTTTGTTAGTCAGGATCTCGAAGTCCCACAGGATCTTATCTCAGGTCATTCTCAACTACCTTAGGAGGTGTCGTCCATTTTGACCCTGGGGACTTCCAGCCCATACTCATGGCAGATGTTCCTTTACACTATGCCAGCCACTTGGTTATGGCGTTCCATGTACGCTGTTCCTGCCTGCATCTTACACCCTGCTGTTAATTGCTGAACAGGGGCATCTTTGCACAGTCTGTACCTGGGTTCCTGTCTGCTGTGGTAGATTCCAGCCTCTATTGATCTTGTTCTGGTGCTGCTATGATTATATATTATATATATATAGATTTAAAAGATATAAAACCACCAAAAGGATATTCTTTAGTCTGGGCTTCAGGGGAGAGTTTTGTTGTCACACGATAGCCTGAATTATGTGACCTACAGGCCACAAACCAGAACCTTTGTGTTGAAAAGCAAAAGAGCTCAGTCAAAAGTAGGAATGTTATCCACATCACGTTTTTGTTTTGCTCCTGATCATTGCAAAAGTGTCATCAGCTTACAAAAACGATCTAACCGTAATGTTCATGCATCCCATAATACACCTCACTGATTCGTTGATTCCACTCCTGCATGTTTAATTTTTTACCTATTGAAACTCAAGCACACTAGCATGTGTATGCCTCTTGTATTTTGTCTCTCTCACACACACACACTCCCCTCTTGTCAGTTTGTTCTATTGCTTTTAGATCTTTAGCTTTGGCGTAACCAGATGCTTTCACTCTAACATCTAAACATGTTTCAAGGTTTCATGCGACCACAAGCTTTGAGCTTGCTTGTTTATATACACAACAGGCTCATATACAGCAGATGCACACAGATGGTTCATGTGTCTAACGGATAAGAAACACCTGTGGCTATATAGTCAAGTGGTTCTCATAGTACATTTGGACATGCAGCGCGTGCACACACACACACACATAGACGACAAGCCACTAAACAGTCTGAAAGTGGCTACATCTTTGTCTCATCTTAAGATTACAACTTCACAGGGGCAGCATGTCACCCCTCTATAGAAAGGCAGAGCCTGCCTGTTGTGTTGCTCAGCAGCTGTAAGCATGCTTTGACTCAGTTCAACCAAATCTAAGTCAGGCTAACCTTGTGCACTCTGAGCAGCAGGTAAGAACACCCTCAAACACTGTAGCAGTGGATGGCCTAACAGATGGAGCTGATCACAGACAGAGCCTGGAGGGCTGCGTGTGAATCTTTGTGTCTTCTAAGGACATCTGATGGAAAACCTGTAAAGGGAGAAAGCTTTGCAGGTTCTCATGTCTGCAAGGAGACGGTGGGTAGGATTTATTTTTTAAATAATTCCAATTAGGGCTGGATAACATTCAAAAATGTTTTGGTACCGGTACCTCGACTTCGATACCGGTTCCTCAATGATACTTTTTTCGATACCAATTTTATAAAATCCATTTTAACAAAAATAAAATTGAATACACAACTATTCCTGTCTCGAAATGATGCAGAAAAATTAATCCATGCATTTGTTACTTCTAGGCTGGATAACTGCAATTCCATATTATCAGGCAACCGAAAAAGTCCCTTAAGACTCTCCAGTTGATTCAGAACGCTGCAGCACATGTACTGACAGAAAAGAAAAGAGAAAAGAGATCATATTTGGGCGGCTGTGGCTTGGTGGCAGAGCGGGTTGTCTACCAATCGGAAGATTGGCGGTTCGATCCCGGCTTCCCCCAGCCATGTGTTGAAGTATCCTTGAGTAAGATACTGAACCCCAAATTGCTCCCGAAGCTGTGCCTTCGGTGTGTGAGTGTGTGTGAATGATTAGTTTAATTTGTACTGAAGGGCAGTAAGCTCCCGCCATCAGCGTATGAATGTGTGTGTATGGGTAAATGTGATATGTAGTGTGAAAGCATTTCTCCAATATTAGCTTCTCTGCACTGGCTCCCTGTAAAATCCAGAATAGAATTTAAAATCCTTCCCCTCACCTACAAACTCTTAATGGTCAGGCACCATCTTATCTTACAGAGCTCATAGCACCTTATTACCCCACCAGAACACTGCGCTCTCAGAATGCAGGGTTCCTTGTGGTTCCTAGAGTCTCCAAAAGTAGAACAGGAGCCAGAGCGTTCAGCTATCAAGCTCCTCTCCTGTGGAATCAGATCCCAGTTCGGGTTCGGGAGGCAGACATCATCTCCACATTTAAGAATAGGCTAAAGACTTTCCTCTTTGATAAAGCTTATAGTTAGGGCTGGCTCAGGTGAACCTGAACCATCGCTTAGTTATCCTGCTATAGGCCTAGACTGCCGGGGGACTTCAGATGATGCACCTCTCTCTCTTCACCTCTGTCCTCCATGTGACTATGGCAACCTGCTGGTGCAGTGCTGCTGTGTCTATGGTGCAGGGGACGAGTGGCTCAGGTCCTGCTCGTTGGGCTCCACCTGGAGCTGCTCGGTTGTCCATCTGGACCCATCATCTTCCCTTATGTTTTACATCCCACACTTTTCATCATAATTATATATATTGGTGGTACTGGGAAATAGTGGCGAGTGAATGGTAAATGGTAAATGGACTGTACTTGTATAGCGCCTTTCTAGGCTTCCAACTACTCAAAGCGCTTTCACACTACATATCACATTCGCCCCATTCACACACTGATGGCAGAAGCTAACTGCCCATCAGTACAAAGTAATCTAATCATTCTCACACACCGAAGGCACAGCCCTCGGGAGTAATTTGGTGACACTTCGGCAAGTGGGCTGGGGGAAGCCAGGATCTAACCGACTGGTGGACAACCCACTCTGCCAGAAAGCCACAGCTGCCCCAGAGTGAGACTTCTTACTTTCTCTGTGCTAAAGAGTAGCTAGCACGGGTCTGACAACCATCTGCCATTCTGTAATGTTCAGCAACCCCATGTTTGCCGTCAGAAACGCTCGCCGCCTCGGCTCCAGGTTATCCAGAAAATAACAAAAAAAGAACATTTCAGTCAGGTTTCAGAACATACCACAGCACTGAAAATGCTCTTACTGCTCTTACTATGCATTCCTCACTTTTATTTTTACAATAAGGATGACATTCTATCATTCTATGTCTATTTTTATGTGAAAATGCATGTATTCTATTCTCATCTTATTTTACTCTATTTTACATAAACTATGGCATTCTATCCCTGTTTGTTATGTTCATTCTGTTGTTTTTTATGTGGAGCACTCTGTGCATGGATTTTATTTGTTGTAAAGCACTTTAAGCTGCATGTCTTGTATGAAAGGTGCTATACAATAAAGTTTATTATTTTTATTATTATTATTATCTGTACAGGTAACCAGCTGGCAATAAAAAAAAAAACTGTGAGCCCCTTCTCTGGACGCAACATTGTGTTTTTCCTTCATGTCTCTACAGCATGTAATGTTAGACAGCCGATCACCGATATTATTAATTACTAAAAGCATGCTGCAGGCTTTTTGGCGCATTGACGCTGATGAGATTTACTCCTTAGGTATTGAAGTTTGGTACCGAATGACAAAGGCATTTTTGATACTCTACAGTATCAAAGCAAGTCGGTCGGTGCCATAAAATTATTAAAGTTCGGTACCCTGCCCTAATTCCAATTCATTCCGTCTTGGATTTTGAGCATGAATTCTTAACCCTGGAAATAGTAATTTGTCAAAATAATCTTATCTCAAAGTCTACTTGCCAGCTTTTTTCCGTAGATTTCAACCTCATCTCACAGTCCTCATCAGGGGATTGAACTGGCTCATTTGTCATCACACAACCTATTATGGAACTTTCGGTCACGTGATAACAGGTGGTTGTAATTGGGGGAAGATACCCTCCAAAACTAGAAACAGCTAGACTGGGAGAGGGGTCAAAAGTCATCAACCAGGAGTCAATGGATGGCCAGAGAAAGATCATGGAGGACATTGACATCTGCCAACAGGGACCATCTTTGAACAGAGACAGGAGTTACCATCTCGACCACCTGTTATCACATGACAGAAGTTCCGTACCTAGGTCACGTTATGGTAACTGAGCCAACAACTCTATTCGCCAATGAAGACCATGAGACACGGTTGACAGATAAAGTTATTGCTTGTATCAGTATTAATAACATTGTGTCTTGACCTGTCAGACTTCTTTTCAGCTCTTAGTAATTTCCTAAGTGAGTATGAGAATATAATACAAATGATGACTAAAGCTACAAAAATAAGTCTCAAGCTGTAATAAACCAGATATTTCATTCAAGGTAAACTCCAGTTAAGATTACTTTCAATGACCGCCCTCACATGTGCAGTAATATATAGTTTCTGCATTTCTTTTCCTTCTCTGTACTCCAGTCCCTCCTATTAAACAGTGAAAGCCATGGCCAAATAACTCTCTCTCTCTCTCTCTGTATATCTCTCTCAGTACCAGTGTGTACCACAACTCCAGTTCTCAGTGATTTTGTTATATAACCCTCCCTCCAGCTGTTACTCAGTCCACCTCAAAAAACTGGTATGACACATGGCGCATTTCAGCTCAGTTCACATACACAAGCAAATGTATGTGGTGTAATTGTTCCGCTAAACTGGAATAATGCCTAAAGACAGGAGTACATGAGATTCCACTTCATGAGAATAAATAGGTAGTGATAGTACTGAGATTTTCCATAGAGTTGTGATGTTTATTTTCTTTTAATGATCTCCTCAATGTTCCTCGACATAGAAACACTGGACTCTCCTGGATGATTTAATAATAGAATGTTATGGCCATTCGTTTAATATTCAACTTGGTTTCAACTAGAAATCCCTTCGCTATGGCACTTGGCTGTAAATATTACAACTGCCATAAGCCACATCCGCTATTGCCATGGTCAGAGGTGTGAATCTGAGCTGTGGCATGTTTTACGTCCACGGACTTGCACCTTTGACTTTTTACTCACAGAACCAGATATTTTCTAACACAGTTGCTGACTGATGATCCAAGTTTTTAAGTGCTCCAATTGTCACATATACCAAAAATGAGCAGCAGCTCTTCTGAAAGGGTATGAGTTTTTTCTGGTACCCCAGGAGTAAAAATCTAAATATGTTCAAATCATTTAAACTGATGGCCATAACATAAACCCAGGGTTTTTCCTGCTTATGGAAATTTTGGCACCCCCCCGGAAAATCATCTGCAGCAAAATGATAATATTTGAGAACAAAAATAGCAATTCAAATCCTCTCCAAATGAATTTAATCAGCAATTTATCAAACAAGTTTTGAACAAGCGGATCATTAACTTAAATACGAGACTTTGTGAGAATGCGTCTGGCACAGAGAAATAAAAAGTCCCTGTTTAGCGTTATGCAACGTTACTATCTTACGGAGTCTTCTTTTATTCACAGCACAGTTGTCCAGACGGTAAAAAAGCTAACTTAACTGGACACTTTATGGCCGACTGAAGTAACATGACGATCCCTCAGACACCGCGAAAGATTCACTTACCACAACAAACCAGCTACACTCCGTCACACACACAGGCTACCCACAAGACCACCTTTCCTAAAGGGGAAGGCTCAGTCAGTAACACACAGGTGCAGTCAGACTGTGGGTGTGCTAACCAGAGGTGAAAGAAGTATTCAGGTCCATTACTCCAGCAAAGTACTAATTCCAACTTTAAAAACTCCACTACAATTATCAACATTTACCTAAAGTAGCCTACTGCGCAGTAAAATGTCAGTGTTTTACTATTATATATGATTTTTCTGGATTAATATTACTGCTGCATTATGTGTATGTTGCATTTACTGCTGTAGATGTGTACGGTTGTGCTCATTTAACTATACTGTTGGATAGTTTGATCTAAAGCAATGCATCATATTCTACAAGACCATCATTTGTTTGCACAAATTTGAGAATTTAGGGTATGTTATTCTGATAGAAATGTGTATATCGAGATAAATATCATACATCGTGTCATATTAGTCTAAAAATATCAAGATATAATTTATAAGCCATATCATCCAGCCCAAAATGTACACGGACTGATCATGCTTAGTGTCTTGTGTAGTCAACCCATCGCCCCCCCAAAAAGGCCCATTCAGTACAAATCATCCAATCATCCATATATCATATCATTTGAGGAATTTGGCCATTGAAAGTTTAATGGCACTGAACAGGTTCTGCAGGTTCTGCTACCACCTTAGTCCACTGTGTGTTAAGTGATTGCCTCTGCTGCTGTGTGACGGTCTGGGTGTTAAATGAGATTATGTGTAAGTGTTTGTCTTTTACACTAGTGATGTGATGAAACAAAACAGGTAAAATGATCAAAAATACATTCAATATCACAGAAACTATCCTAGCTGTGGGCACACAAAAATCTAAATTATAGTGTGGAACATTGGGGCATCTGTAACCACTCACTTAACACACTTTTTAGACTACTAAACACCAAACAAGGGGTTTATTTTTGACATTGAGGTTTGTAAATGAGCATTAAGCCTGATACATGAATATATACGGTAAGTACATGAGCATTAGTACTATACATAGGTTGCACAAGCTTGCTGAAGCCATCGTGATGCAAAGGAAAGTGAGGCAAAAGAATGTGCAGTATTGCCTTAAGCAGTAAAATAATATCAACATGTTTTTAATGCTGCTATAAACCATGGAATTCACAGTATACCTCATATCATATTAAAGACTAGATTGAAGTAGTAGAAAGATGAAAGATTGAAACAGAAATCAGCTTGATAGCTAAAGGCTCTGGCTCCTGTTCTACTTTTGGAGACTTTAGGAATCACAAGGAACCCTGCATTCTGAGAGCGCAGTGTTCTAGTGGGGTAATAAGGTGCTATGAGCTCTGTAAGAGACGACGGTGCCTGACCAGTAAGAGCTTTGTAGGTGAGGAGGAGGATTTTAAATTCTATTCTGGATTTCACAGGGAGCCAGTGAAGAGAAGCTAATATTGGAGAAATACGATCTCTTTTCCCAGTTCTTGTCAGCACACTTGCCGCAGCCTTCTGATTTAACAGCGAGGCACTGTGCAGCAATTTTCACAGCAGCTCATTTGTGATACGGAGGTTTTCTGGGTTTTGCTGGTGAGGTGTTTGGTCGGCCTGAGCATTAACACAATGCATCCAGAAAAACAGATTACACACATACACATACACCCACACACAAAGACACACAGACACACACCGAGCACATTCTTACCGGTAGGCACAGCTTGTATGCATGCACAATTGAGTAAGTGCAACATGGAGGATGTGGTTTTACTCACTCTGTATAGCGGAAAACACCTCTCATGTTTGTTTTTCACCTCTTAGAGTTTAAACGAAAACAGCAGTTATGCATCACAGTTGGTTTCACTGCTGTCCGCTTGGTTTGCATTAGCAGTGAAGTCATTGGTTTGCTAAAAAAAACAAAAAAGGAGACAATCCAATACTTTAAATAAATAGTGAAATAAAATTCTGTTGCTAAATCAGTCTGGAAAGTACTGTGTGGGTTGTAATCCAAGGTGGTTTCTGTCAAAAGAAAGGCTTAGATTCTAAAATGTCTTGAATAGAAGTTAGCTCAGTGAGTACATTTCTAAGGACATTTGTTTTGAAGCTTCATTTGATTTCTTCCATCTTTAATACAGACATACAGTCCAAATCATCTCAGATGTGGGGACCTGGGAAGCAAGCTACATAACTCAAACTAAGGGGGGTCCTTAGTGTGAGCTGTAGAAATACAAAATGCAAAGCAAACGAAATATTCTTTACGGGGGACTCTCTGTAATTACCCACACTGGGCCTTTCAAAAATAGAGAGAGAGAGATCCACAGAATCAGTTATGAAACAAATCACAGCCGCCCTTAAACAATGGGGAGTGGCACATTCCTCTCAAAATATCACCATCAAATCACTTTTAACGGTTTCATGGTTTGAATCAGTGCTGTATTAACTCATCCTGAGGTGTGCTGTCAAGATCTTACTGCGCTGGTGTGTTGGAACGGGGGACTGTGTCTAAATGACGTGTCTGCAAAGGAATGTACAGTAATTACTTGGCAGCCAACAGATCAGATGATGATAGACAGAAATGAGTCCAATTTATTATTATCTTTTCGATTCCCTCCATCACTCTTGTCTGATTTCCCAACTAATCACCTGTTCGGGGAAATGCAAAAGTGTTTACAGATGATTAAGAAAGATGAGCAAGAACAGACTAATGTAGTGGATAGATTGTGTTTATATTCTACCTCCATCTGTTCACAATGTATATTGGCACATATGCTCACATTATGTATAGCTCTTCTATCTAGATTCCTTATCATGAGAATCTCTTGCAATACTGTTTTCATTCTCTGTGACCAATGCATGGTGATCCTCCAAAAAAGGTTGACTTAGTACTTGACTTTCTGCTGCACTTATTCAAAATCCCTTGTATTCTCACTACCCAGAAGGCTTGGGTCTTAAATTTAAAGGTACATTCCAGTTTATTACAACTTGAATCCCTCTCTAGTTTTGTCCATCATTTCTATCAGTAATACTAACAATGTACTCGCCAAATCAACATCTTAGATCCGGGAACATGGTGACATCACAAAAAATAAAGACAGACGGGACAAGAATCCTCCAAATCCTAATTTGGAATAGAAAATGAAGGTGAACAGTAAAATCACTACTTGCTGCACTTCAAATATTTG
Organism: Coreoperca whiteheadi; assembly: GCA_011952105.1. Classification (NCBI taxonomy): domain Eukaryota; kingdom Metazoa; phylum Chordata; class Actinopteri; order Centrarchiformes; family Sinipercidae; genus Coreoperca; species Coreoperca whiteheadi. Next base: position 30,247,076 of record CM022489.1, read on the forward strand.
AACCACAGTTTTCCTGTGTAATAAGCAATCATTTCAGGTGCACTCAGTTTCAGTTTGACTTCCAAATAAAGTGGTGTAGATGATATGTTCCCCGCAGGACTAGCTTCGGGAATACTGAATAAATCCGAACTACAACTGATTCAGGCTCATAAAGTCAGGTAGCTTCCTCTATGTCTCTGCTACTAACAGAGATCGCTCTCCGGGATTGCGACAATGTGTAAGGCCAAGATCACGTGGCCGACAGAGACAGCTGATACGACAACTTGTAATGCAAAGTTGCACGTGGTATTTCCACTCTGCAGCAGAAAACATTACAAAATAAAAGCACTGCCAAAAAATTCAAAATGACATTTTTTGATCAAGCTCACACATGCATTTGTGACCCATTCAGAATGCATGCATGGTCCAAAAGAACCCCTGGTTTAGATAATCTGGTTAATTGTTAAACTGGCTTTCTTCCAACCTGTCTAATCATCTTACTGCTCAGGTTTCTTGCTAATTTGTTTCCCCAGAGAAACTTAATTTCTACCTGGAGTTAAGCAGAGTCATAAACACCAGCCAAATCAGAATATGTATGACCTGTGAGATAAAGGTCATCATGGATCCACACGGTTCTAAGCGGTTTGGGCACCAAAACTACTTGGTTAGGTTAAGGAGAAGCTCACGGTTACAGTTAAAATACGTAAGTTAGGTTAGTAACTCACAGTAAGTCACGTGACATCAACACGTAACTCACGTCAAGTAAATCACATGACTTCACTTACGTAGGATGTGTAACTTACGATTATAACTTAAAATAAGAAAGCATAACTTAAAATAAGTCAACAATGACTTTTTACACGGGACACGAGTCCTGTGTTTGAGCCATCCATCCACCTCCCTGCATGGACTTTGATGTTCTTAATACTTCCTCATCTGACATCCTCCTTTGCTCCCAACTCATCAACTCTCAGCTCAAGTAGCTCAGCTCTGCAGCCACTCATCGCCTTCCTACTCAGTGGATTCCCATGAGAGCGTCTTCGCCCTGCCATCTTCCGCACGCTGCCTCAGCTGTAAATCTCCAGCCATTCTCCCATCTCAGAAGCCTGCCTGCCTGCCTCCTGCCTTCATCAGCCCCGCAAAAATCCCTTCATCTTACCATCATTGTACCATCAAACCTTTTACTTACCTAGTTTTGGATCTTATTTGCTTGTAGTGCATGTTTTTACCGTGAAGCACTTTGTAACTTTGCTTTGAAAGGTGCTATAAATAAAGTTGTTATTTTACTTAACATTGCTGTCTGCTTCTGGGTCCGTCCAAAACAAAACGTAACAGAATTCAAGATTATATAATTCTTCCAATAATGGAGTTGTGACCTCAGCGATAATAATAAAAAGACATGAGGACATTATGCTCTGTACGGACTCTGCCTCTTTCTCTGTCTTTTTTTCCCTCTGCCTCTCTCAAACAAAGACCAAACCACTTTATATCAAAAAGTAAGTTTCGTTTGTCTGTGTGCGTGTGTGTATGTTTGTGTGTCACTTCAGCCTATATCTGGTCTCAGGCTGCTTGTTGACTTTAACGGCCGAGGCTCGTTCAGAAGAAAAAAAAAAAATCAGGAGGAGGCTTACAGCAGCTCTAGTAAAAGACAAAATAATCTGTGATCTGTCAGTACTTCAGAAAGGAAACATGAAAGGTGTGAGAGCCTCCCACACATCTGAAAAAATGAATACAACAACCCAAGTTCTACCATATCTAAAAATGTGTGTAACAGAGATTTCCCACATATTTAAAAAATTGGTTACACAAGTGAGCTTTGCATGAGTCAGGTATGTGCCAAGTGTCTTTTATGAACACAATAATTAATATGATAAAATAATGGAGTGCAGCCATCAATCACACATACCTCAGCATGTTAGTGACTATTCATACTAGAAGCTACTGGAAATTGGTGTCAATGGATGTCACCTTGCACTTCAAAACTATAAAGTAAAAAAAAAAAAAACTTTGTTTGCCTCAAGAAAGAATAATGAATGAACATGCAACATCCTGAAATAGAAAATTAGCTCTGAGAAAGTTTTAAAGGTTTATAAAACAGCAGTGGTAAAGATAGCTTGACCTTTAGTCCCTAAAATGAGTTAAGTTTCTAAAAACACTGGATCCTACGATTTACCATAATGCTACATTTGACCACAACAACCTTGTCTTTCAAACGCCACACCTCCAGTGAACAAAAAAATAAGCAAATAATTACTGACTAAAAGGTCAACTGACGAGCTTCATTCGGTGCTTCCAAATGTATCTCACGATCGTCATCAGGAGTTTGCTCAAATAGTGCAGTGCCCGTTCGGGACGTGGCCATATGGTAGGTTCACGTGCCAGTTCGGAGAGGGCCGAATGCTTGGCGCCCGGAAGTGCTGTCAAGAACTGCGGTATGGCTGCTTGCAGTGTTCTCGAGAACCGCTCATCCGATCGACTTCACTCGGCACTGCCCTTCCTTGGGACCTCAGCAATTCAACCGCCAATTGTGAAGATGATCGGGTGAACGCTTCTAGAGATAATGTGAAGGATAGTCATACACACATACAGACAGACCCGAGATTCTCTCCTTTATAATTAGATGATACTGTTCCCCAGCTCATGTCACTGCTTCCACCAGTTTTGTTAATGTTAATTTAGGTGGTTCGCGATGACAGTAGGTAGCTCTCACGAGTTCCTTAGTTGTGTTCCTCTGAAAGTTGAAGTGGATAATGTTCGCTGTCGGCAGATCTAATTGCTCTAGAGGGCACTGCCCTGGCCTCCAGCACCTCTGTGAGGAACCTAGGAGTTATCTTTGATCAGGATCTATCCTTCAACTCCCACATGAAGCAAACCTCCCGGACTGCCTTTTTTCACCTACGTAACATTGCAAAAATCAGGCACTTCCTGTCTCGAAATGATGCAGAAAAATTAATCCATGCATTTGTTACTTCAAGGCTGGATTACTGCAATTCCATATTATCAGGCAGCCCAAAAAGGTCCCTTAAGATTCTCCAGTTGATTCAGAACGCTGCAGCACGTGTACTGACAGGAACTAGGAAAAGAGATCATATTTCTCCAATATTAGCTTCTCTGCACTGGCTCCCTGTGAAATCCAGAATAGAATTTAAAATCCTTCTCCTCACCTACAAAGCTCTTAATGGTCAGGCACCGTCGTATCTTACAGAGCTCATAGTGCCTTATTACCCCACTAGAACACTGCGCTCTCAGAATGCAGGGTTACTTGTGGTTCCTAGAGTCTCCAAAAGTAGAATGGGAGCCAGAGCCTTTAGCTATCAAGCTCCTCTTCTGTGGAATCAGATCCCAGTTCGGGTTCGGGAGGCAGACACCATCTCCACATTTAAGAGTAGGCTAAAGACTTTTCTCTTTGATAAAGCTTATAGTTAGGGCTGGCTCAGGAGAGTCCTGAACCATCCCTTAGTTATGCTGCTATAGGCCTAGACTGTCGGGGGACTTCCCATGATGCACCTCTCTCTCTTCACCTCTGTCCTCCTCTCCATCCGTATGCATTCTCATCCCATAAATGCATGTCACTAACTTGACTTCTTCCCTCTCCCGGAGTTCTGTGCTTTGTCGTCCGTCTCTTCTTTCTTACTGTCACTTTCAGCAGGTATTTCAGTGTCCGGAGATGTATCTGGATCGGTGACTACGGCGACCTGCTGGGGCAGTGCTGCTGTGTCTATGGTGCAGGGGACGAGTGGCTCGGGTCCTGCTCGTTGGGCTCCACCTGGAGCTGCTCGGTTGTCCATCTGGACCCATCATCTTCCCTTATGTTTTACCACCTAAACATTTCTAACATAATAATATATATATATATATATATACAACAATTTTGCCATCATGGCTATATATGTTATAGTTTTGATGCTATGAATCTATTCTGTACTTACGACATCTATTGCATGTCTGTCCGTCCTGGGAGAGTGATCCCTCCTCTGTTGCTCTTCCTGAGCTTTCTATCATTTTTTCCCCTGTTAAAGGGTTTTTTGGGTAGTTTTTCCTTAATTGAATCGAGGGTCTAAGGACAGAGGGTGTCGTATGTTACAGCTTGTGAAGCCCTTTGAGGCAAATGTGATTTGTGATACTGGGCTATATAAATAAAATTGAATTGAATTGAATTGAATGTTACCTGCAGTTTGCCCCATTTGGACCAAATATTGGGTGGATGGGTTGTATCTCTTTTTATTTTATTTTCTCTTCTCTATTTGTTGATTTTTGTTGCTCTTTTCCTTTCCCTCACTATAGACATTATGACCCTTAACTGTATAGAGGTTTACATGCAGACTAATGTCACACTTCCCTTTGAACAGTTATTATGGATACTACTAAAAATACAGTTGTAGGTAATAACCACAAAAAAAGACTAATCTCATCGAATGTAGGGGGCCTTAAGAGGGCACATTTGCACATCACAGACTCAATTAACCCTGGATGAATCAAATCTTGCATTCCACATTCAACACTAAGAGGTGTAGCAATTCTGATAACTACAGATGTCAGTTTTTGAGCCACTACAAAAGGACAAAACGTGGCCTACAAACAGACTAGGTAAGCTTTGTTTTTAGCCTAGCAGTTTGTGATCGTTTGCAGGCCCTACCAGCGATGGTTAAGAGGCAGGAGTCAGTATAAACAGAGTCAAAGGCCAATCTCTTAATTTCCAGCCACGTTGGATTAAATTTACACTTCCCTGGTATATTTACTTTTCAGTAACAGGCTCATCAAGGCAAGGAAGAAAGCAGAGAGAGAGAGAGAATGAGAGATGACTGTCGCTACCATGGGTTCCTTGGCACAAACACAGTCGTGCGTTTCACAGGTAAGGTCTTTTATTAATACCGACTGCTCACACACACAGTCTCCTTGCAATAAACACCACACACTCAACCATGCCCTCTGGCTTGCCCAGCTCTGTTGCTGGTCAAAGTGCCTCTTCTTATATAACAATCCAAACAAAGTACTTAAAGTCTGTGTGTGGCAGCCCCCAGGTCCAGCACGCTACTGCATATAAAGGGAGAGCATAATTAGTCAATGAGCCACAGCTGAGACAACTACCTCTCCCTGGCACTGCTCACCTGAGTCATTCCCCCTCCTCTCTCCCTGCAGCTGACTTCTAACCACCACCCACCTCCACAGACCCCCACCGCCTGATTTAGGCCAGGAAGCCATCCTGCCTAACCTAATCCCACAGCCATCTGCACCCCCGGCCTATGGACGGCTGAAGGGCTGTAATGATACTACTGGGTGATCCTGGCGTTGGTATCTTTCATACAGTGGAGCAACTGGAGGGGGGCACGGTCCGAACAGAGGGCGAATGGGTGTCCCAGCAGGTAATACCGCAGGGCCTCAGACACCCACCAGATGGCTGGGCCCGGTTTCTTGACCGTGTTATTCACCTTACTTTCAGAAATACGGACACAGCCTGTAAAAGACTGTAAATTCTAAACTTGACATGATTGTAAATTAGAATATTATTGCCTGATTAGGTAGTATAAGGATGACTGGATCATAGAGCTTCTAGCTGGTGTGCACATTTAAAGGCAAGGATCCGAGAGCCATTTAACCATTTATTGAGGGAGGGAGTGTGTAGGTGAATGGATGATTTTCTGTAAAATGAACAAACAAATCAATAGTTTGCCATGCATGCCCTAACAAATATACAGCCACAAACAGTTAGCCTTACTCAAAAGTTTCAATACCTCAAAATGTAAGTCTATTAAGAGGCTCAAACTCAGTGCCTGATCTGCTTCCATACAATCTGCTTCCACACAGCTCCAAAACAATACATCATGTTCTGTTACTTACTGGTGTGGCAGCATGGGCTCAGGCAAAGGATTTAAAGAGAGCATACCCAGCCCATATATATCCTCCCCTTCTCCAAACTCAGAGGCGGACAGAGTACACAGCTTCATTACTTGAGTAAAAGTAAAGATACCCCTTGATAAATTTTACTCACGTACAAGTAAAAGTACTACATTCAGATGTCTAAAAGTAAAAGTACTGAAGTGCTTGTTTTTAAAAAGTACTTGAGTATCAAGAGTACATTTTCTAAGTATTGTATTACTACTGCCACACAGAAAGTCCTACATGGAGTTATGAAAGATGTTGTGTTGTTATATTGCTTCCATTGTCTTCCTCATATGTAAGTCGCTTTGGATAAAAGCGTGTGCTAAATGACTAAATGTAAAATGTTAATGTGAAGTCTTACAGTTCAACAAACACTACTGTAATCCTGTCTAGGCCAGCTGAACTGCTATTTAAAAAAAAAGCCAAATAGCCCCTGTAGGGTTAGCTCTAGTTATTCACTCTGGTGAAATAAGTGAGCTGAAATGCCCTGCTTGCAACTAGCATAGCCAACGACTGAACTAATTAGCCTTTTACGTTTTTTTTATGGTAAAAAAGACGTTTCGTACTCGAGCTCAGGCTAGAAAAGATACGTTGTATGCTCTCTCTGTTTGTCAGGGTCATGTCAAAAAATGTATCTGAAAGGACTTCAGTTGATTATCGATGTTGCACGATTAGTTTGCCTCTACTTATGCTAACTATTGTCATACCAAAGTTAGCCATCTGAATGGCTTCGAACTACTCAAACGTAACCGAGAATGTAAAAAGCTGCATTATCGCAGCTAGCCAATCATTTACTGAACCTTTCTGTAGCTAGAATCTAGCTAAGAAGAAATGTAAGGAAGTTTATTTCAATGTGATGAAGTTCTGTTCTGGTAAACACAGCAAACACTGGAAACGAAAACTGTCATTAACTTGTTCAGAAAATTGAAATAGTCTGGCGAGGTGGGGCCTGTTGGCACATTCCCGGGATGGACCTGCTGTGTCTTTGGCAGAAAGCTGAAGGTGATTGCTGATAGACTGTCCCAATCAGTGGCGCCTGCACAATCCAATCACGTTTGAGAGGGAAACAACAAATTGAGGGTTTCCGAGATTTTTATTTTGTCCTTTTTTTTATTTATTTAGAAGTAACGGGTACTTATGGTTATGGATAGACATGTAGCTGAGTAAAGAGTACAATATTTGCCTCTCAAATGTACTTGAGTAAAGTCATGAGTGCGCCCCAAAAATTATACTTGAGTAAAGTACAGATCCCTCAAAATTTCCATCATATTTGTATGTACTATGATTTCTGATCCGTCCTCTACGCTTGCGTTTTACAAATTACATTTTATCATTTCAATTGTATATACTATGATCTTCTGTTGTGAATCTATTCTGTACACATGACATCTATTGCATGTCTGTCCGTCCTGGGAGAGGGATCCCTCCTCTGTTGCTTTTCCTGAGCTTTCTATCAGTTTTTGTCCCTGTTAAAAGGGTTTTTTATGGGGTAGTTTTTCCTTAGTCGAATCGAGGGTCCCTTAGACCCTTAGACAGAGGGTGTTGTATTTTGTAAAGATTGTAAAGCACTTTGAGGCAAATTGTGATATTGGACTATATAAATAATTTTGAATTGAATAAATTCTCCACAATTCAATTGTTGTCATTCAGATTTGCAAGCATGGTAAACAAGAGAGATGAAAAAAGAGTGGTGACTCCAAACATTACCTTCGAAGTAGGGATGGAGATCATACATTTTTATTGATATTGATACAATTTTTGAGACCGTTTAATCATCCGAGTCTTTATCGATACCACTATCGATACTTTTCTATTCACACCAAACGGGACAGGAACAGACTACAACGGACAGTCAGCACTGCAGAACAAAAATCATCGGCGCCGACATGCTCTCCATTCACGACTTATTCACGTCCAAAGTCTAGAAACGGGCAGGAAACATCACTGCAGATCCATCACAACTTCTCCTGTCTGGGAGGCGCTACAGAGCACTGTACCCCAAAACGACCAGACACACCAGTCACCAGTGACATTAACATCCACTGTATCTGTACATTTCTCCCGTGGTTTATGTAAATATTAATACTTTAAAATCTAAGCTTGCTGTACATACAAGAGATATACTGTACCTCATGTACATAGGCTACCTGTTACTATAATCATAGTTATCTCATGTTGCTGTGGAATTTTACTCCAGGGTGAAATATGTGTACCTAGGAGTTATCTTTGATCAGGATCTATCCTTCAACTCCCACATGAAGCAAACCTCCCGGACTGCCTTTTTTCACCTACGTAACATTACAAAAATCAGGCACTTCCTGTCTCGAAATGATGCAGAAAAATTAATCCATGCATTTGTTACTTCAAGGCTGGATTACTGCAATTCCATATTATCAGGCAGCCCGAAAAGATCCCTTAAGATTCTCCAGTTGATTCAGAACGCTGCAGCACGTGTACTGACAGGAACTAGGAAAAGAGATTATATTTCTCCAATATTATCTTCTCTGCACTGGCTCCCTGTGAAATCCAGAATAGAATTTAAAATCCTTCTCCTCACCTACAAAGCTCTTAATGGTCAGGCACCGTCGTATCTTACAGAGCTCATAGTGCCTTATTACCCCACTAGAACACTGCGCTCTCAGAATGCAGGGTTACTTGTGGTTCCTAGAGTCTCCAAAAGTAGAATGGGAGCCAGAGCCTTTAGCTATCAAGCTCCTCTTCTGTGGAATCAGATCCCAGTTCGGGTTCGGGAGGCAGACACCATCTCCACATTTAAGAGTAGGCTAAAGACTTTTCTCTTTGATAAAGCTTATAGTTAGGGCTGGCTCAGGAGAGTCCTGAACCATCCCTTAGTTATGCTGCTATAGGCCTAGACTGTCGGGGGACTTCCCATGATGCACCTCTCTCTCTTCACCTCTGTCCTCCTCTCCATCCGTATGCATTCTCATCCCATAAATGCATGTCACTAACTTGACTTCTTCCCTCTCCCGGAGTTCTGTGCTTTGTCGTCCGTCTATTCTTTCTTACTGTCACTTTCAGCAGGTATTTCAGTGTCCGGAGATGTATCTGGATCTGTGACTATGGCGACCTGCTGGGGCAGTGCTGCTGTGTCCATGGTCCAGGGGACGAGTGGCTCGGGTCCTGCTCGTTGGGCTCCACCTGGAGCTGCTCGGTTGTCCGTCTGGACCCATCATCTTCCCTTATGTTTTACCACCTAAACATTTCTAACATAATAATATATATATATATACAACAATTTTGCCATCATGGCTGTATATGTTATAGTTTTGATGCTATGAATCTATTCTGTACTTACAACATCTATTGCATGTCTGTCCGTCCTGGGAGAGGGATCCCTCCTCTGTTGCTCTTCCTGAGGTTTCTATCATTTTTTCCCCTGTTAAAAGGGTTTTTTGGGTAGTTTTTCCTTAATCGAATCGAGGCTCTAAGGACAGTGATTTGTGATACTGGGCTATATAAATAAAATTGAATTGAATTGAATACCTGGCCAATAAAGCTGATTCTGATTCTGATTCATTTGGTGGAAAGACGAGACAATAAATTCTTAACAGAACTGGTATTGCTTTTGTTGCTTAGCTGTTAGTCTGTGACTGTTTGATTTTTGAACAGAATGAAAGTTTCCTAGCCCTCAATAAACACTGCTGATGCTGGGCATTTATTTGAAAACGAATACACATGTCCCCTTCAACATAATGCATAACTGAGAATAGTAAAATAATATATCAACATAAAACAATGTCCAACACATGTTTTCCAACAATAAAGATGTGGTGAGCATGAGCTGACCACCATCTAAATGAGTGGAGTTGGCGAATGTTAAACATATTTTGGCCTATCATTAAACCCAACTCATTACTATGCCCTCCAAGTCAGACAGAAGGCAAATGACACATTTTTAATTTGGCTAAATGTGGTAAATATTGAAGACATTTTTAAGTTACATGGTGCCATTTTTTTTTCACATTTTTTTATTTAAATCTTCTTCTTTTCCTTTACCGTAGTGACCTCATAGCTGGCTACGGCCATGGGGGGAAGGGGCAAGTTCATGTCTGGCCCAGAGAACCAGAATAGTCCAAATTCTTACCAGAGCATACAGCTCTGTTGTAGATTGTTAAATGAGTTTTCTACCTGTTCACCAGAGCTGTTTTTAAGTCTTCTGGGGCAAGTCCAAGTCACATCTCAACAGTGCCGGCTTGTCAATAGAGGGCGCAGAGGCGCCGCCCCCATCAAAATTCCAGAAATATACATCTATCCAAAAATGATAGAAAAATGAAATAAAAATAAAAAATAATATAGTTTACTCATACGATGTGCCGACTGGTAGTAAGAGCCTCAGCATTAAATAAAAACTGGCTTTAATCGGTTAACTATTTTATTTATTTTTCAATATGTTTCATGCGAGGGACGCCGGACAAATGTATGTCTATCTGAGTCCATAAATCTTCGGGCAGCATGTGACCTGAAGGTTGTCGCTGCGTCCCTGGCGAATCAGAATTGGATACATGTTATTTTATGTAATCTGATTGGTTCTCGTCACCTGTCTTTCAACTTTACGCTCTTGGCTGCTACTGCGAGAGGGCGCAGGCGACACCGTCACGCCGACTCCGCCAAAACCTTGCTACGGCTGATCACCTTCGTAGAGAACCAAATTCTGTAATTCATTTACAAAAAACACGTCCACAAGGCGTTCGCTGGAAGGAAAAAAAAGGATAAAGGATCTCGGAACGGACCAACCCGATTTACAAATCCAGCAGCAGGCCAGAGACTTGTTAGTGAGATGGCTGACTTTAATCAGAGAGTCTTCTCAGGAAGAAAAGAGAGCAACATGTATGTTCAAGTAGTCAACATGCTAGTCTGTTGTTGCTGTTTTCTTTTGTTTTTCCTTTCCTCATTCAATTATATGTGGGAAATGAATGTGTAAAAAGATAAAAGTGCAGACACTGTTTTCTCTTTTCATGCTTGAATTTAGTCAACATGCTTCTTGGTGCTGCTTTTTATTTATTTGACACCCACCCCCCAAAAAATAATTATCACCAGCCAACACTGCATCTCAAGTCATTAGAGATAAGTCAAAGTCAACTTTTTTATATTTTTATATTTTAGCTGGCAGAACTCGACACGTGTGATCCTATAAGTCTCAAGGCAGTTGGGGTCTATTTGTTTCAGTACACAAGAAAAATGTAAATTGTTCTTAAGTTATGTGTATGTGGTGGCCAAAGTACATTTTTGCACTGGACTGTTTGTGCAGTCTATGTTTGCCATGAACCAGAGTTAGCCCATGTTTGATCAGAACTCGCAAAGAGTTCCAGTTCTTTCTATTATTTTGCTGACGTTTCTCTCTCTTGTCCGAGTCATAAAGTTTCAATAAGCAAAAACCTTTCACTCAAATTACAACATATTGAACCTACGCAGAGACCTATTTTTGCATCAATTCCTGCTACCTAGAGAAAATTAGCTTCTGTTCTCGTCCACTCGTGTCTTTCTATTGTATTTTTATGCAGGCACATCACCTCTAAAAGACACAAAGTAAAGCATGGCCAAGCAAAAATACCATGGTTCAGCACTCCAGTGTTCCTATACAGCTCCTCATTATCCAAGAAGCTGTGTAGTTCCGGCTGCATCATCAAGCGCTAAGGAAATCACACTGACCTGTGGTTTTTATCACATTCAAATACCTATTTTGTTTCAGTAAATAGTGACATTACACCTACAGGAAAAGTAACCCTTGTCATCCTTGTATCCAGACAGTGAGCTGCTGTACAGACAGCAAACAGGAGAAGGAAGAAACCAATAATAATAATGATGATGGTAATGGTAGGCAAATGAAAGAGCCTCCTGAACATTGTTTGATGTGTGTAAGCATCAAACAAAGCTGGTGATGAGTGGGTTAATATAAGGCTGAGGCTTTTCTCCTCTATAGTTCAGAGGCTACTGCCGTGTGCCACCACCCCTGGAGAGAACACCACCTAATTACAAGCACTATCAAGGCAGACCTTGCGCCTGTGTGTGTATGTAAATGTGTGTGTGTGTGTGTGTGTGTGTCAACAACAGAGAGTCTGTGTGCAAGTAATTACCCCCCACCAATAAAACAGGTTGTCTACAGGCTTCATGAAAGGAGAAGGGCGGCTTAATGGAGTGGTGTGAGGAACACCCACCACTTTAAACAAGACTGCTACTGGAGCCTCGGCACTGTACATGTGTGTTCCTCTGCGTTGCATGACTAGCTAGTTTAGGTAGTTTAGTATCTCATCTTCTGTGTCATTTTCTGATGAGTTAAAGTAATTATGACGATGCTCAGAGCCTTGTAAACTAGTAATATCATTTTTTTAATATTTTTAAAATTGATTCTAAAAGAGACAGGGATCCAAGTAGAAGTAAAAAAGTATTCAGGGGGAAAACTACTCAAGTACTGAGTAACTGTTTGATCGTAATTTATTTATTTTTTAGAAACAATGTAATCAGACAGACAAAAATACCATCCTGACTAATCATAATTTGCATTATGTGCATTTGCACACTAACTTTAATTCATTCATCCATAGAAAACGTACTGTGGTGTGCTTAGCTTATGGCACCATCTAATGAAATGTTCAACACTAAAAGGGTCTATATGAAGGAGTCTTTCTTTTAAGACTGGAATTCTGGAAACTAACAAGACCTACCTTCGCCTAACCACAGCAAAAAATAGATTTAGCTGAAACTTACCGCGACATGTTTCCTCAGGTTTGACGTTGAGATTTTTTATGCCGAAATGTCCGTTTGGTTTGGGAGACGCAGAAGACACGGCATAATATAACCTTTTCTGTTTGAACACTGGAGACAGTTGCCTCTGCCATTTTTCATGCATTTTCATTCGCTGAGAGTTTGTGAGGACCAAGCCGCCACAGTTTGTGTGTGGTCATGTGACTGCATCGCTATGTCTGATTGGTGAAACAGAGTTATGTGATAATTGTTGCTGCATCTGATTGGTAAAACGGAGTCATGTGGTAGATGTATTGACGGCAACTCTCCGGCAAAAATAAAGCATAGAATATTTGGAATAAATGTAAAACAAAAATTATAAAAAGGTAACGAGTTGAGTGTAGCCCAATGTAGCGGAGTAAGAGCAGCGTTTCTTCTTCACAAATCTACTCAAGTACAAGTAACAAGTATGCTGCAGTAAAACTACTCTTAGAAGTACTTTTTTTTTTTTCAAAAAGTTACTTACAAGTAAGTGTAACAGGGTGAATATAAGTGGTTACAACCCACCACTGGTAATGACACCCAAACGTTTTTGATAGGCTCCACCTAAATTGAAAACACGTACATTGAAAACATACAGAACTACAGAACCTTGTGAAACACTGCATGATGTAAGGGTGTCAAAATACCAGAATTGTGAACTTTGACCATGGCAAAAAGAAAAAAATGTCCCAAGGCACCCAAAATAGGATAATTGTTTTCTTTTTTGAATTAACAATCTGATTTTTTTCTTTTTACAGCTTTAGTACTTTCGATACTACGGATTGTATAATTAACGGAGATTGTATCGTATTAAACATGTGGTATCAAAAAGTATCAAAGTATCGATACTTTTGACAACCTAAGTATCATGTGAGAAGTTACGTGGAAAAGAATAAACCGTTTTTAAAGACATGACTAGATGTTCTGCTTGGTCTCTGCAGAGTAAAGGCACTATTATACTCCAACTATTATACTGAAACCCCTTCCCTCCACAACTTTCCGACATTAAATTTGGGGAGCTGCTTCAGAATTTCTGTAACAAACCAACCGAAACCAACAATCCGACATTCACGCCCAGGTCACACAGTAATTGTGGGGGGGGGGGGCACTATTTATACTTCACTCTCCAGCTCTCTGTTTTTATTCTTTACACAACTATTTCTTTACAAACAATTGCAACATTATGGATGCCTTCCAGAAGAGCCTGTCTGAAATGATCAACATATTTAAAATATTATTCTCTCGTCCCTTTGGCTGGCTAGCCAGCTTTTCACCTTGTTTTCAATCGTTGCCGTTCTAAACAGCTATAAACGCTTTTGCCTTCCAAGGTGGTCGGACAAGACGTCATACTGTGGGAAGTAGTTCTTTTTGAGCTAACTCACCCTGGCCTCGTTCCCTCGCCCAAGTTCCACCACATGTCCTGACTTCTGTTCACTAGCTTCGGTTCCACACTGTATTACTGGCTAGACGGTTTCTCTTATCGGCTGACATGATAGTGAGGTTTTCTATCCTTAGTCTAAAATTCTACGGCATTTCTACAGCCATTTGACGCATTTTGTAAATGCGTTTGTGAATAGAATAAAAGGCATCACAGTCTAGTTTAGTCCACCTAGTCCAGGTTTGGTCAAATCACCCAGTAGTTTTCCAGATATCATACCACCTTGAGCCCTACAATGATACAATCCCAGGATAAAAACACCTTTACGCCACAAACACACATCTCACTGTGTAAAAAGACAGCTACATGAAGCCTTCAAGACACAGAGGCACCAAACACCACAACATTCTTTTACCTTCCCTTTCTTATTTCTCTGCAGATTAAACAAACACAGACATGCAACCACATCACGCCACAAAGACACAATCATGTGGTGCCTCCAAGACACACAAGCATTACAGCCATCCATGCTTTCCTTTTTGTCCCAACTTAGACAAACAATGAAGGACCCAACTGGTATTTTCCAGTGTCTGCTAACGCACCATGCAGCAGTGCCTTGCTACCCACTATTATGCACCTCTGGCAGCCTAAATGTTCCATGGCACAAAACCAAAAACATATACTTACCATACTGTGTAACAGTACGAGTGAGTGTGTGTGTGTGTGTGTGTGTGTGTGTGTGTGTGTGTGTGTATGTGAGAGTCTGGGGTGTATCTGTGTTTGTGCACGTGTCTGCAATGTTCTAGTATGTGTGCATGTATGAATATCTATAGTTCATGGTTTGTAATTATATATGCTTGGCAGCTTGTGTACTTTTGTGTGCATGCATTAACAGGTTCTGATGTGTGTGTGTGAGTGTGTGTAGCCGATTTGTAAGTGTGTCTGTGTGAGCATGTGGTGCCCGAATGCATGGTGCACATAAGTGTGTGTACGTGTGTCTCTCCTGTGTTTGGACTGTAGGGGAAAAGACCACCCTGGAAAAATCCCTATTTACAGCCCCCACCCCCACCCCCCTTTCTCTCTATCCTAACCACTATAATATTGAAGGTTTCCTAACCTGTGCCCTTGAGTTAC
Source organism: Coreoperca whiteheadi (assembly GCA_011952105.1). Classification (NCBI taxonomy): domain Eukaryota; kingdom Metazoa; phylum Chordata; class Actinopteri; order Centrarchiformes; family Sinipercidae; genus Coreoperca; species Coreoperca whiteheadi. The sequence continues at coordinate 30,262,191 of CM022489.1, forward strand.
AGTTCTGAATCCACCAAACACTCAATTACACTTTAAATATCTGTAAGAGGGACGTCTGCGAGCTCTCAGTACTATACTTCTTTCAGCATGCTGAACCGCACTGAGAGTGAATTGAGCTCAGCTGAACTTGAACTGGCCTTGGAGTGTCTTGCAGCACGGCTGCTCCACAGTCGCTCGACTGCTTGTCCCACTGCAGAAACAGAGACAAGATTTGCCTAAAACATATGCATTTCAAAAAGTGATATGCAAAGTGACATTTTGGGCAACTCAGATGACAAGCAGCACACAAGCTGGGTATTGCACAGTAAATCTTTCAATATGATAGCTGATACTCCATTCTGGGCTTGACAATATATAATGTAAGATAATAGAAGTTTGTCACTCAAAGGAAGAATAGGCAAGCCGCGCACTCATTACTCTGATGTAATAATTTATTTCAACTTCAAGTTGAATTTTTTGGCAAACTGCCTTCTTCATAATAAAATTCAACAGTCACCTGACTGACATTTATACTTAGTCGCACAGGTGTTTCAAAGGACAGCTCTAAAGGCAATCAGTTTAAAGGTACGAGTCCCTATATAGGCCTTGCATAACCAATTTAGGCCCGCAACAAATACACGTCCACATATCTAGAAACCAAAAAGCACAACATACAGAAATACAGGGTAAAAATTCAAATGGGAAACATTTTAGTGCTTACATTCAAATTAGTCACTGATAATGTACGTCAGTCAATATCACATTCATGAGTCTCACTTGCAACACATGATTACAAACCAGTAAAAAAAAAAAACAGGACAAGGATGTTTATTACCATCTGGGCGGCTGTGGCTTGGTGGCAGAGCGGGTCGTCCACCAATCAGAAGGTCGGCGGTACAATCCCGGCTTCCCCCAGCCATGTGTCGAAGTATCCTTGAGCAAGATACTGATCAAGATCCCAATTTGCTCCCGAGCCTTCGGTCTGTGAGTGTGTAAGTCGCTTTGGATGAAAGTGTCTGCTAAATGATAAAATTTAAATCTACCATTGTCCTCTAAATATATATAAGTAGCATACACAGAAAATCATAGAGGACAAGCTATTAATTGGGTCTAGACCCACAAAGAAGCACTGAGCATGAGGCATGCATTGAGGCAGAAAGAAGCCATGGCTCTTAAAACTGGAGATCCAGGCAGCCTCATAAGAGGGGATACAGTTGTATTTGCTATTGCATTGAGCACATGCAGGAAATGTGTAAACCATCAGAGATGTTTAGATATGGTTTATACCAGGGGTGGGCAACCTTTTCTATGATGTGTGTCAACTGTCAACTCATCTGTCCACACAGCTAGGTAGATCCGAATGTGGAGATTAATCCCCAACTCTCCCAGCATGCCACAGTGGCAGAGCTCTGTGTATTTAGAGGTCCACAGTGAAGGTGCCTGAAACTCATATTCTGCATATCAAAAAAACAACAAAAAAACCTTCCTATCCTTTGTCTACTGTGCTGGGCTTTAACAGACTAGTTTTTGGTGCACTTGTGCGTTTTGTTACCCTGTGTTGTTATAATTGCTTCCATTGTCTTCATCATATGTAAGTCGCTTTGGATAAAAGCGTCTGCTAAAGGACTAAATGTATACGTAAACTCCTTGGTCCCAATCAGATAGGAGGAAAGCATGATTTTTCTCTTCAAAGTTTTCTGACTTGATCAAAAAAGAAACACCGGCCCGCACTGCTGAAAATCTTGAAATCATCTTTGAAGTTTTTCTCATGCTTAGTTTAAAAATGTTGCTTTGTACTTGACATTCAGCCATATTTTCACAGCAAAATGCACATACGACTCGGCCTTCTCCTTGCAACAAGCGCGAACGCTGCCGTCCAACTAGGCATAAAAGGGCTGCTAGATTTGCTTACCATGTCTCGTGCAAATACAGGAAATGTGGCCTCCTATTTCCCAGGTGGTTACTGGTTACGGCACCTGCGCTGTTGTACAGCAGGACCACTCGGCATGAATTGTGCTCTGTTTTTTGTAAATGCAAATTTGACATATCATGTCAACATTAATTCACCATGCTGTTTTAATGTTTTATCACTAATCTAATATAGCAACTTGTAATTATGGGACCACACTAATGTCATTTTTAACAGTAGTGACATATGTCAAAATTGTAGTATAGTATTTGCTTTCTCATGTGCTACTGAATATGGCTTTGTACGCCCATGCTGGCCGGTCGACCCCTGGTAGCTAGCCCTGGGTGTCTTAGTCATTGCAGGCAATGCTGCAGAAGAGCACGACTGCAATTTGTCAATCAAGATATTATTCATATCTGCCACGCCTACTCAGTGCTCTCAGACACATACTCAAAGCAGTGGGTGAAGAACTGCTGACCTTTTAAGCACATGTGAGCATTTTGTTGGACACAAACGTGTCTCCATTAGTAACCTTTTATGAGTAATGCTGCAAAACTTCAATGTAATCCTCCAGTCTACAACCATACTTGCAGTGATGTTACATACACGTCTCAAAAAGTCTCATTTTGGAGTACGCTATCCATTTTATCTTATTGTGAGACTGAGCTTCACCTCTCTCGATGAGAGAGAGTAAGATGTAAGGCCTCAGTATGCTTCAGATGAAATGTGTTGTAATTCGTGTTATCCGACCACGTCTAAAGGCAAAGGGGTTTAAGCCTTTAACATCCAGTTCCATTAAATTTCCCATTGAAGTAGGTTCAGGTTCATCTAATTCCACTCTGTCTGACAGAATCACATATATAATCTGTATCAGCTTGCACCAGCTCTCTTCCTATAAAGAAAACGGTGGCAACCATCAGACACAACCCTGAAGGTGTTAGGTGAATAAAGCATGGTGTCCTATCATGTTTAGTTGTTAACTTACAGCTGTGATTCCACTGGCTTGTGTCTGACATGGTGAAGCCTAGCAACTTCCACCTGCTTGCAGTCTTTGTGCTAAGCTATGCTAAACACCGGGCCGATCTCTTTACTGGGCCCACAGAGATCCTCTCATCTAACATTGCAAAAATGTGTTTATTGAGCAAAGGTTTTGTCTTTTAGTCTTCTGTGTAACTACTTGTGAATCATATCACATGCATCTGTGGGTGATGTGTGTTGCAGCGCATAGGTGTCAACCAGAATTAACTAAGCGAAGAGGAGTGTGTGATAAAACCTCTCCTGTGGTTTGTAGACCACACATCCTGCTGCAGCTACAATAATTAAACCTGAACGTGGTCTTGCACACCGCATACGTACACACAGATTTGCTGAAAAGTGTGCAGAAATTTGCACTGAAATATCTGAATGTACATGTGCACAGACAGAAATACACACACACGTACAAGTAGGGCTTCACTAAAGCCTACTAGTGAAGTGTGAATACGCACAGTGAAGCCAGCAACCATGAGTGCGATCAGCACCCGACCACAAGCTCACCACCAGTCAAAGTGAAAAGCACCGCTTTTAAACAAGCTGCAGAAAAAGAGGCTTTCAAATCTTCATCTGAAATTATCACCAGTAACTGTCACATCACAGCTAGCAACAAATCACGGTCAATTAAGAAAAAGTTGTTTTTTTCTTCTTTAAACATCCCTGCATGTACGTTGGGAGTGAACAAAAAAATTCACTCCATGCTATATTTTACTTTACAAATTGTGTCTCCATTTTTGGGGCTTAGCACTCTTTGCTTTGGTGACCCATTACATTCATTGCCCCTCCGGGAACGTTTCATTTACAAAAATATTATCAAATAGTGAAAAGATTTTTAGCCTACAGTAGGTGATATTACACTTTCGAGTGTAACAGAGGATGATACTGGACAGCAACCGCATAAAGACCCTGAGGCAGCTGAGTGCGGAACGAGTTAATTTTCCAACAACTACTCTACTACTACTTTGCTATTCCAAAATACCACTAAATTAGCAAACCATGATGATGTGGTGGGCAGAATGTTGATTTTGCATTAAGTTTGTTTCTGTTATATATTTTATTTTAGCTTATTTCTGTATCATAGTTGAACTCTAAATTCATTCAGATGAAGGCATTATGATTTCATTTCAAACAAGTGTGTTTTCCCCCTGTGGAGAAAGGCTCTGGACCAATCGCAAAGTGGACTGGTAAGAGAAAATGAGTACTAGAAAAGTGCTGAATGCCACAAATCCTTTTAAATCACTTGTATGTGCCACATAAGAGCAAATCTGTTTGTACGTGTGGTTCTTGCATGAGGCCCATTGTTTTGTATCAGTGATAGAAAGTAACCAAATCACTGTGTGCATATATGAAAAGATCATGGATACTAAGAAGGTTCACAAATGTTTTTGACCCAGTGAGCATATGTTCAACAGAAGTTTGTGGGTGCATTCTGTGGTGGCTTTTAAAAGATGTTTATATGGGAAAAAGAGCACACCTTGTGATTGTACTGTCAGTGTGGTCAGTTTAACACAGGAAAAAAGAACACACTAATGATCCCAGTAAGATAAAGGTTACAGCACGGGGGGGTATGTGTGTGAAACTCAGTACCATGGTTTCCTGAGAAATCACATTTGGAAATAATTGGAGATATCAATCAAAATCATTCTGTTTTGAACTTGCCAAGATCACAAATACATAGACTCAAGTAAGACTTAATAGTTTGATAAAATAATCCTGTTGTCGACAGCCCCGGAAAAAGCTAGTAACGGGATCCGTATGTGCCATCCGAACTGCTCGTCGGATGGTTGAATAGCTGCTGGAACGCCCTCCCTCCACACCTTCCCAAAAGTCGGATTAGCGGGCTCTGTATCCGACCGTTTCTGTAACTTTCCGAAACCAACAATCCAACATTCGCACCACCATGATTGCCAAGGTGTGTGCAGGAAAACTGTGCACACATGTACAGCAAGCACAGTAGGTGCACTTACTAATGTAAGTGTAATATTATGATGGCTGAAATCTCGTAAGTAAAACCCAAGTAGTAATAAACTGAAAGTTTCCTTGGACCAAATGGTAGTTAGTTGCCCAACCTCAAACATGCTTCAGCTGGAATAACCACTTCTCAAACTCACATTCTCCTTGAAGAAGAATGCAATCGGCACAGCATTGCATTTCACCAAAAAATGTGTTTTTGCAACTGTTCCATACGAACACAATTCATAGAGAATACAGTTGTCTCAACATGTGATACAATCTGCTTTTAACCTTTTACGAGACATTGTGTGTCACAATAGCTTCAAATGCACATGAAAAACTCCCCACCGTGCTGTGACACTGTCAGAAAGCGTTGAGCTGCAGGTCAGTTAGAGGGCCATGTTGTCAACATGTGGACACGAGAAAAGGGAAGCTTTCCGATTGACCCTTCACTTAGTCACCAATTTCTGCTTTTACAATTCAACCCTATTGAGTGCAGTGCATCTGCTTTCCCAGTTTGATGTAGTGCTTAATGAAAAACGTTTTAGCAGAAAAACTGTGACAACAAAATATGGCAGTTGGCTTTGCTACTGACCAAAAAATTAAATCCTACTAAAAAACTAATTAAAACCAAGTAAATACATGTTTAACAACCATAAACCTACAAGTATCACCTGACAATGTACAATGTGTAATTTTTCAGGGCACTTACATTCCAAAAAAGTTTCACAAACGCCACGTGGGACTTTCCGGGAATTGCCCAACTCAACGCACTGCTGTCTACCTTAAAACAGAGTTAAAATCAATTTCAAACCTGTTCCACTTCTCTAGTACCACAGTACAATAGCATGGTTGACGCTGCATGTACACTAACATTACCTTGATATGAACATGGTTGTCGACGGCTCAACTCAACTCCAGTAGCGTCTAAATCACACCATCCAGTTAAAATATTGAAAGATAACTTCTTTTAACAAGGCATGTGTGTACATATTTAGCTACTACTTTCACACAGTCACAGCACCGTCCACCAAGCAAGTCTCCAGGACTTTCTGCACGAAAACAGAAAGACATTCGAAGATGCACTTGGCAGAGTAATAATAATCTTACTCCACGCTGCAACCTTGAGACCAAAGCGTGAAAAAGCAAGTGAAATGCTGGAAGCGCACATAAAATCTACTTTACATTTTACTTGGGTAACAAAACAATGTTAGAACCAAATGAAAACATCAAAGAACACATGAATTAGCTTTTAAACAACTTTGAAAGAAACTCTAAACCTATATGTTCATAAGTGCACCACTTGGCTACGTAGATTAACAATACGTCTTTTGTTTTGATTGAAGCTGGGTGACAGATAAATGATACGGAAGTGCATTGTATTCACCAAAGAAAAACAAATTGGAGGCCTTATCTCGTAATTATGTCTTCCGTATCTCATAATTGCAAGAAAATGATCTCTTAATTACGAGAAATCTATCTTGCAATTATGAGATACTGATCTCGCATTTATGGGGAAAGGTTAAGGTGTTTATAATTTCTATTGGAGAAGACAGAGTCACAATGGCAGTGCCGATCTACTTGGCTTTTATGTACTCCTTGGTTTGAGACCTTAGAAGATATTAATAATGTCACCGAGTAATGCAAATGGTATTATTATTAGTGTGGTATTTAAGTTAGATGTTACTGTCTTAACTTCTCTCAGACTTCTCTCAGACCTGAGATGTTGCATAACTGACATGAGTAAATCCTATCTCAGGTTGAACGATATGACTTGGCTTGACCTCCCCCAGAATATATTTTCTGGATCAGGAAAAACACATGTTAATGCAAGTTGGAAGTGCACTCAGCGCATTGCAGTTAGAATGCGATCAGATGAGGAAGACAACATCTGGAGACAGTCTGGCTCGCATTGTGCTTGGATCTCAGCCAGGAGTAAATGACATCCGTACAGTGTGACAAAAACTATGAGAAAATCTAAATCCACCTCTCAAGCTGCCTGTCAAAAAGCTACAGATGAGCCCTTCCTCTCCAAAAGAAAACTAATGAGAATGGCAGCACTAATGCGAGCAAGCTTTTGCATTGGCCCTGATTATCTTCTAACAGAATAGATAAAATTAACCAAGGTATCAAGGCTACCGAAATCTAATCACGTTTCCTCAGCTTGTATGTTGTAGCAGTCCCTTAAACGTATCCCATGTTGTATCCCATGTTTGTTGAAGTCTTCCAGCTCTGCCTAACTCATTTATATATTGAGGTCCCCTCACAAAGGATCAAGGCGAGAACATTTATTACTACCAGGTGTAAATGCAAAGACCCCATGATCAGATGTTATTATCCAGATAGCATATCCAGATAGAGATAAAATATTTATACCAGGTGGAAATTGGTACTTATTGGATTTAGTGATTTGACATGACACGTATGCCCCTTTTACACCAAGAACATACATTCAACCTGTGCTAATTTCAGAAAATGCTTTCCGAAATCAACATCACTTGCATGAGTTAACCTCTAGGTGAGCTGTTTATGCAGATGCCAATTTCGACAAAGAATCAATCACTGTCCAACGTGGGTTGATTACAATGCTCTGTTGACCAGGAGCTTCATTAATTTAAGACTTACTGAACCTTTGATTCAGCGAGGTTGCCTTGGTTCCAGTAAAACTGTCTGCAGAAAAACTCTCTAAAGAAAAATATGCTAAATTTCAATGTCATAAATGATGGAATGAATGACCCTCTAAAAGGCCCGGGCTGAAGAACCCAGCACAGGAATGCTTTAGTAATTTGTGGTTGGGGAACTTTGGTTTTCCGGGTCTAAGAATTCTGGAGATCAGTAAGGGCAGTGTTGGTACAACAGGGAGTTCAAAGTGGGAGTACAGTGGAGAACCTGTTCTGCAGCCAGAACAGACTATTTGGACAGCTGGCACAGTTTAAGGAGACATGTCAGAATGTGACTGAGTTTGTGGTTAAAAGTTGTGTATGAAAATCCTGAAGGCCTAGCCATCACTGTTTGTGTCTGTCCTGATCTGTGTCTGTTTGATAGCTCCTCATTCTGTCTCTAATTCCACATTATCTCTCCCTCCCTTGTCCTCTTTTCCCGTCTTTTCTCTACACTCTCTTCTTCTCTTTGCCAAAAAGTCAGCCCTGCATTGGGCTGCATTCACTTTGCAATTCCTGTCCCTCAACAAAAAGGGAGCCTGGGTTTCTGGCAGGCCATCCCAACAGCAATCCTGTGGCTTTGGCATCTTCAGAAAGAGATAGGCAAAAGAAAGGGTGGGAGAGACGGAGAGCGAGAGAAAGAAAAAGAGGGAGAGAGATTGTCTAGGATGTTAGAGTTTACCCAAATGCTTCCAACTGAGGTTCAGCTCCAGAAAATTTCAACTCAACCTTATAATCTACTCTTCTAACAATCCTCTGGACACTCTTCTTTGCTGCTCTCCAACTCCCCAGGCCCTCCTGGTACAATTAAAACCAGGCTCAGAAACTGTTCTCGAGTGTTCAGCATAAGCATGTCTGTCTTATTGTTGGTAAAGAGCACGACACACTGAAGAGCAGCACACTGTAAATTTAATGCACTTGTGTTACTGGAAACTGTGCAAAACCCTACACAAGGAAGACTCATGACTGTCAAGGCTCATAGTTTGGGGTGAAACTCATTTAGACATGTTTAGATTAAACAACTCTACATTATCAATGTATAAGTCAGCCCAGTCTCCCTAGGAAATACATTCATATCCAATAAGTCCTCAAGCCTAAACTCCAAAACAGGTCATTTGTCTTCCAAAAAAAATCTATATTAGCGTTTTCTGATCTAGTGCCCCTATCAGTAGGTCGACATTGTTTGAGAGAGCTTTCCAAAACAACCCATATAGGCATGACAACTTATGAGCAATTTCTGATTTGCCACCTCAGTGGTTAAGCTTTAGTTAGGTTCAGGCAACCAAATATTTGATTGAGGTTAGGGTAAGATTGTAAACACGGTTGAAGGAAACCAATGCTAACACTTGGTAGGAAGCAGGATGCGCACGGGTCTCAAAAACACAGCCTCCAGAGCAACGCGCTTTTATTCAGGGCTGTTCCGTCTGGCTCTCTCCTGGGTGTCTGTCAGACAAACATAAGCATGTTAAGCATTCGAGCAAATGACAGATGCTGGCGTTTTTTCTGCTGTAGAACAACATTGACCTCAGTTGAAACATTCATATCAAAGCATTAGTCAGCCTAGTCGACCAAGGAAGTAACATTAGTATGAGACAATTCTGCAGCACAGAATTTACCCGTGCCTACATTCAGTGCCAATGCAGGTAAATAAGAGGTATAGAAGTTGGGCTGGTAAATGGGCACATCTGAGTTTCATGCTGGAAAAGAGATCAACAATTAACCACAGTCTTTCCCTAAACGTAACCAAATGTTTTGGTTGAAGCTGTAAACACTACACTGACATATTATCACCGAATAAAGTTCATATCGCAAACATCACAACAAACACACAGAGCAACATGGTAAATGGTAAATGGACTGTACTTGTATATAGTCTTTCTGACTACTCAAAGCGCTTTTACACTACATCACGTTCACTGATGGCAAGAGCTAACTGCCCATCAGTACAAATTAAAGTAACCAGTCACACACCGAAGGCGCAGCTTCGGGAGCAGTATCTTGCTCAAGGATGCTTCGACACATGGCCGGGGGGAGCCGGGATCGAACCGCCAACCTTCCGATTGGTGGACGACCGCGCTGCCACCAAGCCACAGCCATCCCTAACATAATCATTCATTTTTTGAACTTGAACTAATTTTCTGTCCACGTGACAAATCAGATTTTCATCTGTCGTCTCCACCATCTCCTGAGAAAAATATCTGGCTCTTTAATTCAATTCAATTCAATTCAATTTTATTTATATAGCCCAGTATCACAAATCACATTTGCCTCAAAGGGCTTCACAATCTGTAACATACGACACCCTCTGTCCTTAGACCCTCGATTCGATTAAGGAAAAACTACCCAAAAAACCCTTTTAACAGGGGGAAAAAATGATAGAAAGCTCAGGAAGAGCAACAGAGGAGGGATCCCTCTCCCAGGACGGACAGACATGCAATAGATGTCGTAAGTACAGAATAGATTTATAGCATCAAAACTATAACA